>OY856412.1:1492075893-1492085893 GCA_963693085.1 Alisma plantago-aquatica
ATAATTCAACATTTTATAGGCCATAATGGCACTATATTAGAAAAACTTAGGGAAAAACTAATGAACTTAAGATGTAAGAGTCTGAGTGATTTTCGTTGGTATAAAGATGTTTTTCTTTCTAAAGTTTTCCAATTCATAGATTGTAATTTCGTTGTTTGGAAAGAAAAGTTTTTATCTGGATTACCTGTTTTATTTGCTAAAACGGTAAGAGAACATATTAGACAAGCATATAATAACGTTGTCCCTCTAGAACATATATCCTATGGAGAAATAATACAAAGAGTAAACCAAACAGGACTATCTCTTTGTAATGACTATAAATTAAAAAATCAATTAAAAAGACAACAAACAATAGATAAAAAAGAACTAGGAGAATTTTGTTATCAATTTGGATGGGACATGGATTTACCAAAAGAAAAGAAATGGAACAAAATCTACAAAAGGTTTAGTGAAGATAGTAACAAATCAAAGAAGAATTATAAAAAAAGAAAACAAATAAGAAAAGCAGATAATAAGAAAAACATAACATGTTACAATTGTAATGAAAAGGGGCACTATGTAAGCAAATGTTTTAAATGAGATTTAAAGAAAAAAGTTAACGAACTGTTACTAGAATCAAAAAGTATTATGCCAGAAGAACTTGATACTTCTATTAGTAAATTAAATCTAAATGAATCCTCAGGATCAGAAAATGAAGAAGGATGTCATTGTAATTACTATAGCAATGAAACATCATCAGATGAAATTCATGTCTTAACTAGTGAACAACAATTTATACTTGAAACCATAGATTCCATCC
Source organism: Alisma plantago-aquatica (assembly GCA_963693085.1). NCBI lineage: Eukaryota > Viridiplantae > Streptophyta > Magnoliopsida > Alismatales > Alismataceae > Alisma > Alisma plantago-aquatica. The sequence continues at coordinate 1,492,076,693 of OY856412.1, forward strand.
AAGATAAAAAAGAAAGAAGCACTAAACTTGCAAAATATCTCAATATGATTATAGACAAAAAATCAGACAATAAAATAGAATCAAAAGTAAATTAGTTCTACTCATTTGATCATGTAATGAAAAGAATTGAACATGAAAAGACTAATGATAAACATATTTCTATAGAAGATTTGAGAAAAGAACAAAACAAAATCAAAATATAAATCATTGAACTAAAAGATAAGGTTGAAAATCTTCAAAAATATATATATATGAAAGGTATAATGATGATGATGAGGATGAACATATATTTAATAAAATGCTCATAGAATGCTCAAATAAAAACCAAGTCGATGAAACAAGGGAAGATAACGAAGATTCCTTTGTTAATAATCTTCAAGAATTCGTTAAGAGAAAATGGAAAGGCGAAGTGACTATAAAATTTAATGACTTCACCCTAGAAGGGATAGCTTTGTTTGATTATGGAGCTGATGTTAATTGTATAAGAGAAAACCTTATACCAACAAAATATTATGAAACAACTAATCATCATGTTAATTCTTCTACAAAAGATAAACTCAAAGTAAAACATAAAATTTCTGAAGCACGCATATGCATCAACAATAATAATATTAAAACATCTTTTATCCTTCCTCAAAATATAACTGAGGATATTATCATTGGGACACCTTTTCTTAATAAAATTATCCCTATATTAGTTAGTGAAAAAGGGGTTCATACTCGAGTTAACAATAACTTTGTATCTTTTGAGTTTAGAAAGAAACCTGAACTTATGTTCTTAAAGAAAATAAGAGTTGCATTAAATTTAAAGATAATTTCATTCATGCACTTACTATTTCATAAGAGACACATCAAAAGGATGTTCTAAATATTTATTGTAGTTTATATGACTTCTTCACAGAAATCTCAAAATATGTCGGCATCAACATCTAAAGCTTGTATCCCAGAGGTATGTTCAGAATCAAGTATTTCTACTAAGGAAGGTAACAATGAAATGGAAGTAGATTTTCCAGCAAAAAACATAACAAAATTCATATTCAAAATATCAATACATACAATAACTTTAGAAAATGAAGACTTATCCAAAGAAACAAAAACTTTACTGCAAAACTACCTTCCTGATAAATATAATTTTATTCTGACAATGTTTGGAAAGAATCACTACTATTATGAGAAAATTCTCATAGAAACTGGTAGTGTAAAAATATTTCATAATTTTAGTAACAAATCAACAAAGAAGATGATATCCTTTTCTCAATTAAAAATCCAAAAAAATATCACCATTTCAGAATGGAATAATGATGGAAATCCTAATATTTCAAGAAGATTCAAAGACAAACATCAACCCCAGTACTACAATTACTGGGACAATCAAGATGCCTGGAAAAATGTCTTATGTATTCAAAATAGTCAAATGACTCATTCATGGTTCATAAAATGGTCTTATAGGACTAACTTACCATTCTTCTACATTTTTTGGAAAAATTATGGAGCTACTCGGGAAATATTCTCGCAAAAGCTTAATAATTATATTCCATTATTTGAAAATATAGATCAAGAAGATCTTAATATACTAAGATGTTGTTGTGCTTATGGAATCCCATGGATTATGCAATGGAAATGGGAAAAAGAAACTATGCCTTTTTGCCCTACCTAGGAAGGCAAGTATTGATTAAATGGTGAGACAAATTCAACATAGACCCTATTTTAAAGGGAAAGTTAATATCTAACCCAGTTTTTTATTATCTTATTGATCAAGAAACTAAACGGGGGCCTCCATATAAGTAAATGAATTATCAGGGAAGTGTCTTATGAGAGACCCTAACATGGACAATTCTCAATTAATTATATTTGATGAAATCCTAGATCCAGAAAATATTCCAATCATGGACATTACTCAAGGAGAAAGTTACTTTGAAAATGGAGATGATTGTTACGGATTACTCTATTCAAAAAATATGTCAAAATACCTTGTTGAAAAAGTGACAAAAGAAGAAAAGACAAGATAGCTCGTCCCTATACATAAAGACAAAAGACAGTTGTCAAGACTCACAATAGAAAAGAACAAGTGGCATATGAAAAGGAAGATGAAGGATATCTGTCAAAAGTCACAAAGACAAAAGAGTACGTGGCAGACACAAAAATATCGCCACTCATGTAACAAAAACACTTGTCAAAGACATGAATTGAAGCAAACAAGTGGCAAGAGAAGCACATTCATCCACACCATCAGAAAGGTTTATAAAAGGCAAGAAGAAGAGTTGTGATAGCCACAACACTCTTCCACCCAAAGATCTCCCCTTGCTTATTGAGCTTAGTTTTTGTAGTAGGAAGTGTCTTAGCTCGAAATTCTCCTCCTTAGAGAATTTACCATGTCTTTTAATCCTTCCTCCACTTCACTTATATTGTACTTTCATCTATATAATCATGTGTTCTTAGTTTTTACATATTTTCCGAGTGTTAACCCTCCAGTTGCCAATAAAATTTCTATTTGTGTGATCAATTGTGTGTGCATGTTTTCCTCTTTTAATCATAATCAAAGATTCTTTCTTTTATTAAAAGAAAGATCAAGGAGATTCCTAAGCATCAGTGACGATGGTCACTCGGTGAGATCAACGACGTGCTCTGCGCCAACTGTAAGTTCCCTAAAGTTATTTAATTAATTTTACACAAGCATTCTCCATTCATCCTAAAGAAAAATATATAAATATTATTCCTTACATCATAGACCCTAATCTAACTCTAATCACCTTAATCATCAACCCTAATCCACATCTAATCATTCACTTCTATCAATTATCCAAACGTAAATCAGCACTTCCTACTCCACCAATTATTCTGAAACTCCACCAATACTCCAACACCGCATTCTACCAACTCTCTACCGACCAACCACCAAAATCCTAACTATGTACATGTATATATATACATATATATATATATGTACATGTATATATACACATATACATATATATACATATACATATACATATATATAAATATGTTGGTATGTATGCCCATAGAGCAAGTCATATGATGATTGTAATGGGATACTATGTAAATGATTTGAATAATAATAAAGGCAATTTCCAATCTATATGTTTAAACTATTTCTGAGATGATGGTGTAACATGATAGATGTCTAAAGAATGGTTTTACTCAATGACGTATGCTTTTGGGTTCATGACCTAAACGATGAGATCATACCGATGTTAAGAGTATACATTCTTGTTTAGTCCCTAGTCGGTTGTTATTGTAGAAATAACCATAGACATCAATAACACTGAAGACTAGATTGTGTGTTGGTTGATGACAAAATCTCATTAATCATGATATAGTGATATCAAACCAAGCACATAGGTACTAGTTAGAGAACAAGGTACCGGACAGACCCACTGTGAGAGTGACACATGGAACCATGACTTGGTAGTCACAGTCAGCTCTCACAGTGATGGTGGTGAGTGTCGTTGGGTACCCTTTGACATCATCAAACGTAGTCCTGAAACATGGGTTGTTATAAAGGTGACGATTGGGTGGCTTTGACACATGGGGCTTTTGAGGGGTGAGTGATAGATATGGGATTTGTCCCTCCTGAGGGAGTTTGATATCCTTGGCCACTTGATGAGTAGGATTGAGAAAGGCATGTGCATGCACGTGTGAATCAATATGTGATATTGATGTCACACACATCTCACCCAGTCTGCTATGAGATCAAGGAAATGAATGAATGTTGATAGGATGATTGTTCCATGCCTCGAGTTCATTCTGGATATCAGTGACAAAGGAATTATACATTCACTGTAACACCATCCACAGATTGTAGGATTGAAAGTTGTTCTCCAACTTTCTATTTCACTTGGGTAGCACTGATGTGTGACTAGGCACCGCTCTTTGCTTGTGAAGTCATAAGTGTTATGGACTTTCACTGCCAACGTGAAATGGACCTACAGGGTCACACACATAGGATTTAACACGGAAGAGGAGTTTTGTCCACAAGCAATGTTTAGATTTATTACTAAAGGAGTTTAGTAGTTCAATTAATCACTCAATCAATTGATAGCTCAATATCATAATGTTCAAGGTGTTGGACACATTGATTGGAGTATCAGATTGATTGAAATCGCAACTGACTGATTCTGCACAATCTATTCTCCCAACCGATCGACTCATGTGATGAACCGGTCGGCTGAGCTTGGTGAACCGGTCGGCTCAAGTGTTGAGCCGATCGGCTCAAGATCAGGGTGAACCGATTGCTTCAAGTGTTGAAACGATCGATTCAACTGGTGCAACCGAGCAAGTTGGGAAAGTAAGATTGGTGAGAATTTTCCTTTCGTTGCAATTGTCCAATTTGACTGGGAAATAGGATTGGTATTTGATACCAATTAGAAACAAAAGAAGGAAAGTCAATTCGGAACCGACCAGGACCACCAACCGACTGGTTCACTTGTGAACCGACCGGTTGAGGTGTCCCAACCGATCAGTTGAGGTGTCAACCGACCGGTTCAGGTCCCCAACCGACCGTTTCAGTTGTGAAACGATCGGTTCAGGTTGCGAGTTGGTTGCTTTTGAGGAAAATATCGAACCCTTCTACTCCTGCTTTTAGTCCCATATTGCCGGGGACAGAGAACCCTGTCCCATGACCCGCCTATATATAAAGCGGTATTGGGGGCTTCTCAGAGTACAACTCAGTGCAATCCAGTTGCTCTGCAAAGTTGTCGTTCTCTCTGGTTTTGGTAACCGAGAGAGCCCGAGCAAGTGCTACCCGAAAAGGGAGGCGCAGTAAGGGAAGGACAACTGTAGTTGCAATTGGTAGCAGGAGAGTGTGTTGGTGACTAGTACGCCAATAGGAGGGTGTGAATCCTTCCGATTCCTTGTGCAAAAAGGAGATCAGAGTTCCAAGCGGTCTGTGTGGACGAATGCAGAGGCGGGAGACCTCTGTCACTCGGAGGACAACTGTCAATCCTGACAGTCCTGGTGAGACCAGGAGTCTTCAGTCCCGGTGCGACCAGGAGCTGCACAGACACTGTCCAAGACCGGAGGTAAAGACCGCGCAAGGTGTGAGGTGATGTCGCCGAACAAGCCTCGGGACAAGGTATGCATCCACAAACCATCTTTCCTATTGTATAGACGTTGATGCGATTCCTTTTTTTCTGGGTTTTGGGGAGAAATTTTTTGTTTCCGCTGCTTCTCTGCCTCCTTTAAAACCCAACAGTGGTATCAGAGCCACGTCAACTATTTTATATTTTAGGATTATCGATATGATCGATTTTGGTTTGTCGCCTTTATTTATTGCATACGATGTGAATAAAATTGGCTTTATACATGTCCAATCCAAAAATCCCAAATATACATATATGATATGTAATATTAATGCACTCGATACACGTCGCTCTTAAACAAGTTTTGTGGTGGATGTGTAGCATTATTATGGCCTATAAACCCCTATATCTGTGTGTAGTTGTATGTGGTTGCTTGCATCTCGGTCTGCGCACTGATTCCCCTTCTCCTATTCCTGATGTAACTCGAAATAATTCGAGAATTCTTTTCCTACCTTTGCTCCCCCCGAATGTAACTTGGGGTTTTACAATTAAATTATAAATAGGATAGATTTTATTTCCTGTTATGTCAAAGAACGGCGGACGACCTGAGACGATCGGTTCAAGGCGTGAACCGATCGGTTGGTGATCCAGATGACCGGTTCGAGGAGCGAGACGAGCGGGTGGCGACCTGATGAGATGCACGACGACCGGTGAACCGATCGGATGGAGGAGCAGTCAATCGGCTGGTGGCACCCGAACAACCAACCTGATGGCAAGCTGATCGGTCATGGAGATGAGCTGATCAAACCCAGAAAGGCAGGCACAGATTTCATCTTGTACAGGTTGCATGTGATGTAGACCTAGATGACCGTGATTCCTCTTGGCTTGAGGAATTACAATAGGATGGCCGTAATCATTGCTTTTATCGTTTCGCATGTTTTCTGTGGGATATAGCATGTATATGATATGTACTATTATTGTGGTGATTGGATATGTATATGTATATAAAAACCAAATCCCTCATTAAAATATTAAGTCTTATCCGCCTTCCATTAGCGACACACATGGCAAACTTGATTTAACAAGCGTAGGTTATGCCAAAGCGTGGTGCGTCGTCTATCTTGTGGAAGTGTGAAGGGTCGACATGTAGGTTCTGCCAAAGCAGGGTGCATGTTTACCGTGTCGGCTTTTGGGTTAGACTTAACTGGTGATTGTTAGAGCGTCTAAGCCCAGATGCACGGAATGTTCATGGCAAGGTGTTGTGCATGTTCATTCATCAAGAGTTGCATATGATGCAATTGGCATGATGGCCTACCTAACTAGTCAAGATTATGGGCGATCAACCAAATTTGACTCATGACTTGATGAAATATGGATCTTGACCCACTAGAAGATTGTACGCTACAATCTTACGAATTGATGGTGAGGGCTATCAATTTGAGTCAAAATAGTGGGAGCGGTAGTTAATTAAATGCCTAATTAACTATCGTCAAATATTATTCAAATCAAATCAAAAAGAGTTTTGACAAATGCAAATTTTCTCTTGTAGAATGGCAAAGGAATCATCTTTTAAAATGGGAAAATTAATTGAGAATAAATTCCATAACTGGTTGAGGACTGTGAGAAGTGTTCTGCACAATCCAGATATACTAGGAGCCTTTGAATCCACTCTATGTACGCTTAATGCGTTGGTGAAGAAGAAAGAAAGTTCATTGATAGAGATCAATGGAACGAAAGGTGAGGGAGAGAAGGGTTCTCTCGCCAAACCAATTTCTTCTACATGAAAAGGATGGAAGGAAGGATGGAAGAAGAAGTCGGAGATAGAGATCTCTACTTCTGGTGTATATATGATAGAGATTAACTTTACTACGTCTTCGTCATGGGTACTTGATACTGGATGCGGATCTCACATTTGTTCAAATGTGAAGGATCTTAAGAGAAGTAGGCCTTTAGGAAAGGCGAGGTTGAACTACGTGTTGCCAATGGGGCAAGAGTTGCCTCCAGTGCCGTAGGAACCTATGAGTTAACTCTACCAAGTGGGATAATAATAGAGTTGAAGAACTGCTATTATGTACCTGTCATAAATAGGAATATCATTTTTGTCTCTTGTTTGGACAAAGATGGATTTGAATTTCTTATTAAGAATGGAAAATGTTCCATTTCTAAAGATGGGATCTTTTATGGCAGTGCCCCAATGTCTTATGGTCTATACTTGATAGACTTGGAGACAAGTGTATACAACGTGAACACCAAAAAGCAAAAAACTCAACAACTCAAATAAAAAATATCTCTGGCATTGTCGTCTAGGGCACATAAATGAGAAGCGCATTTCTAGACTCCATAAAGATGGTTATCTAGACTCTTTTGATTATGAATCAATAGAGACATGTGAATCTTGTTTGTTGGGAAAGATGACCAATAATCCCTTTTCAGGTAAAGGTGAGAGAGCTAGTGATCTATTAGGACTCATACATACTGATGTATGTGGGCCTTTTAGATCTAATGCCAGAAATGGGTGTCAGTACTTCATTACCTTCACTGATGATTTCAGTAGGTATGGCTATGTGTACCCGATGAGGCATAAGTCAGAATCCCTTGAAAAGTTCAAGGATTTCATGAATGAAGTACAGAACCAACTTGGTAAAAGTATTAAGGCACTTCGATCCAATCGAGGTGGAGAATACTTAAGCCAGGAGTTTGAGGACCTTCTGTGAGCCCGTGGTATTGTATCACAGTGGACTCCGCCTGGAACACCACAACATAATGGTGTGTCTGAAAGAAGGAATCACACATTGTTGGATATGGTGCGATCAATGATGAGTTTTGTTGATCTTCCGATTTCCTTCTGGGGTCATGCTCTTGAAACCGCCACGTTTACACTTAACCGTATACAATCTAAATCGGTTCAAAAGACACCATATGAGATATGGACTGGGAAGCGTCCCAATTTGTCTTTTATGAAGATTTGGGGTTATGAGGCTTACGTCAAGAAAATGTTTCCTGATAAGCTTGGACCCAAATCCGATAAATGTTATTTTGTTAGATATCCCAAGGAAACGAAGGGATATTATTTATACCAACCTACTGACAACAAAGTGTTTGTTTCTAGGGATGTTGTATTCCTAGAGAAGGAAATTATTTCCAAAGGAAGTAGTGGGAGGAATATAGAGCTTGAAGAGGTTCAAGCCCAACAAGAAAACATTGAACCGGTAGATGTACCAGAGGAAAATATAGATTCACAAGGTGTTGTGGAATCTCAGTCTCCTTAGGTAACACAAGGACCTCATAGATCTAGTAGGACCCGCCTTGAACCTAAGAGGTTTGGATACCTTGTGACTCAGGAAGGTGGTGAGTTGATCATATATGATGATCCAACTACCTACGTAGAGGCTATGGAGGGACCAGATTCTGAGAAATGACTTGAAGTCATGAGATCCGAGATGGAATCTATGTACTCCAACAAAGTATGGACTTTGGTGGAACCACCCGAAGGGGCAAAACCCATAGGGTGCAAGTGGGTCTTTAAGAAAAAGACTGACATGGATGACAATGTGCAAACTTATAAATCCAGATTGGTTGCGAAGGGTTTTCGACAAGTTCAAGGTGTTGACTATGACGAAACCTTTTCTCCAGTTGCCATGATTAAGTCCATCAGGATCATGCTTGCTATTGCAGCTTATTATGACTATGAGATTTGGAAGATGGATGCTAAAACCGCATTCCTTAACGGGAATATAGATGAGGATGTGTATATGACACAGCCTGAAGGTTTTGTTTATCCAAAGAATGCCAATAAAGTCTGTCAGCTGCAAAGGTCAATCTATGGATTGAAGCAAGCATCTCGGAGTTGGAATCTTCGATTTGATGAGGAAGTCAAAGTGTTTGGCTTTACTCAAAATGAAGATGAACCTTGTGTGTAAGGTTAGTGGGAGCTTGACCACATTCCTCATATTGTATGTGGATGACATACTTTTGATGGGGAATGATGTCTTAGCCTTAGAGAAGGTAAAGACTTGGCTTGGGAATACTTTCTCAATGAAGGACTTAGGAGAAGCATCCTACATCCTAGGAATTAAGATCTATAGAGATAGATCTAGAAGGCTTCTCGGACTAAGTCAGAGCACATACATTGACAAAGTGTTGAAGCGGTTCAGCATGGAGA
>OY856412.1:1492690893-1493188393 GCA_963693085.1 Alisma plantago-aquatica
TCTAGAATATTCTAGGGTGTTGATTTGTCACAGAACTTACCATGTTTGGATGTAGGTTGCTAGTTGGGATGTTTTAGGGTTGTCTACGCCCGAGAACAGGTGCATAGACTGCCAAAATTGTGGTTACATAGCCAATAACTCCTTCTCTTTGATTAGTAGAATCTGACAGACTCTATTTTGTTTTCTTTGTTTTGTTTTATTTTGTGACATTTTGCTAGACTAGTTCTAGTTCCATGCTTTTATCAACTATCAGATTGGCTTAACTGACTTAAGAGCAAGATCATAAGCATACCCACGTCCCTATGTTTGACCCTGTATATCTACTTTAACCTCGTAATAAAGTTAAGGGGTCGTTGAAGGTTTCAAGTTTTAAATTTAAAATCTAATCCTTCAAAGTCTGCCTCCTTTCAGACGAACGATTTAGGATGTATCAATTTTTGTGGTTAAATATGTGCACTAAGGCATCCTTTCATGAGACAGAGTGATATAAAGATGGTGAAAGAAGAGTCGGGTCAAAGAGAGGTCATTGGAGTAGTCCTCAATATAAAATCTCCTACATGAAAACTAATCCAACACTTCATCAAATGATATCACACCACGTGATTGAACAACATGAGATTCATATTTATATCCTGCAATTCCACAGGCTCTAAGTGTTCATAGATTTCTAAATTCACAATTCAACGAAGACATTCATAAACTTGAGAGAGGTGATGCACATGTAAAAAGTCAAACATTAAGACCATATATCAATGAAGTCTAAAATGTTCCATGCATTTGTCAAAGATCAACATTTTCAGTTCAAAAATTAGAGATTGGGTTAAAACATGCTTTTAGGCAAGAATATCCAATTTTGGGCAACATTGGCCAAAATGGGGCCAATTTGCAAACAATCACATCTAAACCTACTTTTAGGGAAGTAAATCATAAAACAAAAGATCCTAATTAAAACACACAAAAAATTACCAAAATCTACATGGGAATGCAATGCATGACATGAAACAGCAAAAAGAGCAAATATTTTGAAAAATTAAGCAAAATTGCATGAAATTAAACTACATGTATGCATGCATGCATGCATGCTAATAAGAAGAATCTACACTAACAAGAGTAAAATCAAGCAATTCCAAAATTAGGTGGAGTGTGTGTAAACAAAATGAGAGATAAAGATAGGGTGGTGCATACCGCCCTACCACCCCAAACTTTTGAATCATGTTGTCCTCAACATGAAACTCAAGTTTAGGGCTAGTAGGGTGAAGATCATGGCTGGTGGTGCGGATCAAAGGGTAGGTTTTGTTGTTGTGGCTGGTCAAGCTTCTCTAACTGGTGCTGCTAAGGAGGTGGAGGACGTGACCGAGCTAGAGGGATCTGGGAATAATGGCCCCAATATGTGTCCTGAGGGGGAGGGTAGGTCACCTGATATCCCGAAATACCACCCCATAAGTCTTCAACCCATTTGGGGTTTCACTGTGCCTACACATGGTGGTAATGGTACAAGTGGTTGACCTATTGATGCATTTGTTGTTGGTCCTGCCACATGTACTGCTGAACGAGCTGCATGTCCTGATGTATCTTATGGATACCCTCGAGTTGTGCATGGATGGATGACATATCATATGCATTCACTGAAGGATCCTGTAGATGGGATGTTGCCTCATACCTTCTCACTCTTCGAGGTTGTCTTCTTTGCTCTTCTCCATCTTCTTCTTACTGCTACACATTTGATTCTACCACTTCTTCTTGTGCATTAGCGGGGTTAAAGTTTTCCCAGAGGTTGGCTTGCTCCCATCGCCATATCTCTTCTCGTAATGAGTCAGATGGCCCCACGCGAGAGAGTAGTAGGCGAGCATGATAAGGCAGGTCAAAAGTTCTTGATTCCATGGATTTCACATTCTATATCGGCCTCTTATTTTTTATCATCATCATCTGAGAGCGAACAAGGTACTTCAAATCGACAAATGAGCTCCCTCAGCCTCTTCAAGACCAGTAACATCAAAGCATAGGACTATAGCAATTGACATCACAATCCCTCCCATAACAAATGGAGTTTTTCTTTTGAAGGGGATTGTCCTCATGTGATACATCAAAAGCGACCCTAGGTCAACGTGTAACTTCTTATGTATTCCATGTAAAACCAAGAAGTCTTTTTGTGAAATGCTTCCTTGATTATCATACCTCCCCACAATCATGTTGGTAAGGACCTTGTGTACATATCTGAACAAGGGGTTGCTGATCAACATTGTCTTTGAATTTCCAGCTATGTATCCTAGCGTCCCTTTCAAACTGTACCAAAATTTGCTGTAGTCCAAGTCAACCTCACTCACAATTAAGCCATCACTTAAATTGTTGGCTTCTTCGGGATCCTTTGCAAATATGCAGTTCAGTTCAGAAGCAATCAATGTGTGTACTTTTTTAAACATTGCAAACTTGATGGTTTCCTCCTCTTTTACCTTGACCTACTCTAGTGTGGTGAAGAATTGCTGAGTTAACTCCATGTATGTGGTTTGTGCTGTGAAAAGAACCTTCCAGAAACCAATTTGCTTCAGCCTCCTTTCCACCTCTACTTTGATTCTCAAGTCTTCAATTACCTTCTCACACCCATATCTTGTGGAGATAACTCTCCTTGACATGCACTCAGAATAAATAGGTGTGATATGCATCTTCATCTGCCCCATGCCATATGAAGTTCCCTCACGATCCTTGCAAAAACCTTTCATCCTATCTACCTCCAAGTATGCCAAAGTGTCCTCTGGCTTACAATCCATCTCCTCCTCAATAGTATCATCATCCTATTCCTCAACTTGGTAGGATCTTGATCCCGAGCTCATGTCAAGATTTAGTGGTACCCATTGCTTGGGGTATCACCGTGGGTGATCCTCCTCATTAATCATCAATTACCTCCTTGCTTGCGGCTATTGTTGTGGTCTCTCCCCTAATGAGGAGGAGAGTGGTGGGCTGGCGTAGTCCGTGGAGGCAACCTTGATGAAGATGGGGTTGCAGCCCCCTTGCCTCACTTTTGGCAGGTTGTGATCTCCGGATCAACCTCGTCAATCATATCATCGAGGTTATCCTATGATGCCTCCTCCTCCTCCTCCCTATACATCTCATCAGTGATATGGTGGTTGTTCGATGACTGAGTATGGGATGCACTGATGGGTGCCGAACGATGGAGTTGTTGGGAGATGGATTTTGATGGTGAGGGAGTGTCGGATGGCATGGAGACTTGGGAAGAGACTCTCTTGGGGCACACCTTGCCTCTGGTGATCACCTCAAGGCTCTTTTGAGCCCCCTTCTTCACAAGCTTGGTAATTGCCTTCATTGCGTGGAGATGGTGGTGGTGGTATGGCTGTGATTTTTGGATTTTTGTGGAGGATGCAAAGTGGAGGTTGAGCGATGGGTGGAATAGGCTAGGATGGTTGCTTGGATGTTGGAGGATGCATTGGTTGAAGGTTTTGGGAGGAAATTGGTGGATTTTGGTGATGATTTGTGTGGAGTGGCTATAGGTGAGGTGGAGAATGGAAATGGAGATGGTGGCTAGATTGGTGGAGGGTTTGGGGTGGAAATAATAGAGGAAGAGGTGGTGGAGGTGTAGGAAGTGATTGGAGGTCGATTTGTTGTAGGATGTGGGCTAGAGATGCGACATTGGAGGTATTAGAGGCAGAGCATGTCACCACGGTCGAGGGGGAGTCAAGAAAATGAGTTAGAATGTGGAGGGGTTGTGGTGTTTGATGGGGTTTAAGTGAAAAATAGGTGGAGTCGGGTCCCGCCACAACTGTGGTGGGATGCCATGGTCGTGGTGGGGGTTTAGCAACACGGCCGTGGTGGGTGCCACAATTGTGGTGGGTGGTGGAGGTGGCGGTAGATCAAACCTCACCACGGTCATGGTGGTCGCCACAGTCGTGGTGGTCTCCTCTCGCCTCGGCTGTGGTGGTCATCACAACCATGGCTGTTCATGCATAAAATCACCTCCATCCCTTAACTTCTTCGAATTTTTGCACTTAAATCACCATGGCCATGGTGCTCTCCACGACCATGTTGCCTTTATGTTGCCACAACCATGGTGGTGACCATGACCGTGTTGTCCAGCATGGGTGACAGCCGTTTTGAGCTCCACGGTCGTGGCCAATCCTTCACAAATTTGGTGATGTTGTTGTAACTTTCTTGAGATTTGCAATTGAATCACCATGGCCATTTTGAGTAACAAAAACCATGGTAGTTCTTCATTTACTACTTTGTCAATTCAATTTCAAAAATTTTGATATGTTTACAAAATGTTTGGTTCTTTTCCACATTTCAACTTCACAAACCATGTCTTGACCTCCCTTCCTCTCTCTTAAACCTGTTATATGAATCTTATCAAAACTTAAAACAGAAACTATCAACCACAAGTGTGTGCATGTGTATTTCATGGAAAGAGAAAGCAAAAGTATCAACAAGTGAATGTTGGGTGAAAAAGTTCTCAAATCTAGGTGGGTTCCCTTCCACTAGCGCTAAATTTTATGCCTTCATTCGGGCTTATTGATTCTTGAAATTGATCATCCTTGCGGAATCAAAGCATCTTTGAAGTAAATATCCCTCTCATGTGCATTCAAGAACATCTCTTCATCAAGCTGGTGTTCCTCAACTAACATCACAATATCAAAACTTTGATTAGCTCTATCCAGTCCAACTTCAAAAACTCCCTTCAATCTTTATCCATTCACAGTAAACTCTCTTGCTCCATCTTTTGAAAGATCACAGTAGCTCCAAATGGGTACACATTCTTGACTAGGTAAGGTCCTTCCCATCTAGACCGAAGCTTCCTAGGAAAGAACTTCATCCTAAAGTTGTACAACCATACCCATTATCTGGGTTAAAAGCTCTTTTCCTTAATCAACTTATCATGAAGAAGTTTTGTTCTTTCCTTATAGCTCTTGGATAACTGATAGGTCTCATGTGCCTCATCTCTTCAAGCTCATGCAGTTGTAACTTTCCTTTCAACCCGGATGTTTCTCCATCCATATCCATGGCTTTCAAAGCCCACAAAGCCTTGTGTTGCATCTCCACTAGTAGATGGCAGCTTTTCCCATAAATAAGTTTGAATGGTGTGATGCCAATCAGGGCTTTATATGCAGTCCTATATGCCCACAAGGCCTCATTGAGATGTAAAGACAAATCATTACGGTCCAACCTCACCGTCTTCTCAAGAATGAGCTTGATCTCCTGATTGTCTAACTCAATTTGACCACTCGTTTGAGGGTGGTAAGGATTAGCCACAAGATAATTCACTTCATGTCTCTTTAACAAACCTTCAAAAGTGTGATGGATGAAGTGACTTCCCCCATCACTAATCATGTCTCTTGGCACACCAAGCCGACTAAAGATATTTGATTTCACAAAATCACACACCACTTTGTGATCATTGTTTCTAGTTGCAATAGCTTCAATCCACTTTGACACATAGTCAACGGCCACCAAGATGTACACATACCCGAAAGAGGGAGGAAATGGACCCATAAAATCAATTCCCCAAACATCAAACACCTCCACCACAAGAATGGGTGAGAGAGGCATCATGTCCCTCTTAGAGATAGTGCCTACCTTTTGGCACTTCAAACAACATTTGAAAAAATCATGAGCATCATTGAACAATGTGGTCCAATAACATCCGCTTTGAAGAATATTGGTGGCTGTGCGTTTCCCACCAAAATGACCTCCACATGCACTAGAGTGGCACATGGTTTGGAGTTCTTTCTGCTCACTTTCTAGAACACATCTTCTAATTAGCCAATTAGGACAATATTTGAAAAGATGAGGATATCCCAAGCATAGTTCTTTACCATAGAAAAAAGTCTCTTGCTCTCCTCCCTTTTCCAAGTACTCAGTATCCTCCCTCTAGCTAAGAAGTTAGCTATATGTTTATACCATGGAATTTGAGTGGATGAGAGTAGGAAGAGTTGTTCATGCAACATTGTTTCTTTAACTCGATCTCTATCATCAAAGGGTTCTTTGATTCAAGTGAGATGATCGGAGGAAGAATTTTCCACTCCCTTCTTGTCCATAATCTTAATATCAAATTCTTGAAGCAACAAAATTCACCGGATCAACCTTGGCTTTAAGTCTATCTTCACCATGAGATACTTCACTGCAGCATGGTCCATGTATATCACTACCTTGTTTTGCAAAAGATATGAGAAAAACTTATCAAGAGCAAAGATCACCGCAAGCAACTCTTTTTCATTAGTCGTGTAGTTTCTTTGTGCTTCTTCTAGAGTCTTGCTAGCATAATAGATGGCGTGCAGAATCTGACCAACTCTTTGGCCCAGCACAACCCCCACTGCCATGTCTGATGCATCTGTCATAACCTTGAATAGCAAGGAGAAATCTGGGGGATGCATTATAGGAGAATAAATGAGCTTGTGCTTCAAAGGGTTGAAGGCTTCAACACACTTGTCATCACAGTGGAATTCGACATCTTTTTTCAAGCAAATGACATAGAGGTCTTGAGATTTTGCTAAAATCCTTGATGAAACAACTATAGAAACCTGCTTGTCCCAAGAATGACTGGACATGTCTTATGGTAGAAGGAATGGTGAGAGTAGAAATGAGTCCCACCTTGGCCCTATCAATCTGAATACTGTCTTTTGAAATCTGGTGACCCAAAACGATGCCTTCGGGCACCATGAAGTGGCTCTTTTCCCAAGATAACACGAGGCAAACCTTGACACACCTCTCAAGAACTGTGGATAAGTGGAGCAGACACTCATCAAAGGTCTTACCCAAAAAAAATCATCCATGAATATTTCAAGTGACAAATCAAGCATGTTGGTGAAGATGGATGTCACACATCTCTGAAAAGTGGAAGGGGCATTACACAACCCAAATGGCATTATCCTATAAGCAAAAGTACCACTAGGGAAACTGAACATCATCTTTTATTGATCTAAAAGATGAACAAAAATCTAGAAATACCCAAAGTAACCATCAAGAAAGTGATAGAAACTCTGCCCTGCCAACTTCTCCAAAATCTGATCAAGAAATGGAAGAGTATAGTGGTCCTTCTTACTCTTCTCATTAATCTTTCTATAGTCTACACACATCCTCCATTTGGACTGTTCTCTAACAGGCATCATCTCACCATCAACATTCTCTTGCATTGTGATCCCACCCTTCTTTGGTACAACTTGAATGGGACTCACCCATGTGCTATCAAAAATCGGATAAATAATTCCAACATCTAACAATTTCACAAACTCTTGGGTCACAAATTTCTTCAATCTTGGGTTGAACTGCCTTTGCATTTGGCGGGTTGGTCTAGCATCATCCTCCAAATAAATCCTATGCACACAAATGGAGGGGTCAATACCCCTCAAATCAGCAATGAACCATCCAATGTCCCAAATGTTCTTCTTTAGGACTGTCATCAATGCATCTTCTTGCTCCGGAGAAAGGATGGAAGAAATGATCACTGAGAGAGTGTCATTCGAGCCTAAAAAAGTGTATTTCAATCCTTAAGGAAGAGACTTGAGCTCAAGAATGGGAGTCTCTTCAATGGTTCAAAAATGGATGGGAAGTCTTCACTTGCAGCCACTAAGGCCAGCTCCTCTTCCTCATTCTCATCATCATCATCATCATCATCAGGAAATTCCACAATGGGCTTTAGGCCTCTACCTTGTGTGGTAGTTTGGATCCATGTTGCTAAACACTCTTCCACTGCCTCATCATGGAACTCAATCAGATAACAATCCTATCTTATAGCACCTATCACCTCAACTTTTTTAGAAGACTTGAAGATGTTCAATTGGATCTTCATGTACATGAAAGTCACATACATGGTGTCAGTTCTCACATGAATCACTGTGTCAGCTGTGGCTAAGAAGGGTCTCCCCAAGATGATAGGTACTTTCCTCGATTCCTTTTCCATATCCAAGATAAAAAAACCAACCAATAAGAATGCGGAGGTCTCATCATCAAGTCTGACCAACACATCATTAACACACCCTCTAGGAATTTTCATAGATCTATCAGCTAACTGTAAGGTAAATTGAGTGAGACCCAATGAACCCATTTGTATCTCAACGAACACATCATAAGGCATCAGATTCATACTAGAACCCAAGTCAAGAAGAGCTTGGTCTATGTGATGTGCTATGATGTAGCATGAGATGATCGGGGAACCATGATCTTTCCTCTTTCTTGGTACAGTGTGCTGCAAAATTGAGCTCACTTGTTCAGTGAGCTTAACCTTCCTTGGTGTCCTTCTGGTGGTCTTCCTCTTGAATGTGAATAAGTCTTTGAAGAACTTGGCATAAGATATAATTTGCTTGATTGCATCAAGAAAAGGAATGTTGATCTTGACCTGCTTAAAGGTCTCCATGATGTCCTCGGTATATTTCTATTTCCTTATTTTGGTTGATGGCTCTTGAAGTGCATTAGGAAAAGGAGGAAGTTGTGCTCCCAACTGATTCAAGTCAACAGTATCATCAAGCGGTATCATTAAAATCACGGTATCAGCTTTCAGTATCACGATATCATCAGTCTGAATCTCAGTATCAACACCCCTAACCACAATATCAACCCTGTAATCACTGGTTGTGCTATCAATAGAAGTATCATGTGGCTACTCCAAGGTAGTACCACTCCTCAAAACTGTCACTGCCTTCACATGCTCATGGGTAGTGGAAGAGGAAGCTTGTGGATTTGGCTGTGGTTGTTGAGGTGGTGGTGTCCTTGAGTGTGGTGGATTCAGGTTTTAGAGGATAAATTGTGGATGGGGTTGGGGTTGTTGTTGTGGTGGATGGGGGGTGATGTTGTAGAGGGGGATATTTGTATGAGTGAGGTGGAGGATATTGGTAGTTTTATGGGGGTTCTTGAGGTGGAGGAGCATATGGATGAGGTGGTCCTTGGTATTGATGAAGTGGGGGTACTTGGCCTTGTGGTGGGACATAAGCACCTTGGGTTGTGCTCACATAACCACAATCATTGTTTGGCTTGGCCATGGGTTGAGATGGGATCCTCCCCTCTTCATGACGAGCAAGCGAAAGGGATATTTGGTCAAGCCTTTGTTCAAGGTGGATAATATTTTTTCCTTGAGAGGACACCTCTTTTTTTTACTTCATCGAGGTTCTTTAGCCTTCCTAGAACTTCCTCCTCAAACTTGGAGTTGTACTTGGGCCCTTGGTGTTGCCTTGGATTCCCTTGCCCCTCCTCATTTTTTTGTTTCCATGTGAAGTTTGGATGATTGCTCCACTCACGAGTATAGGAATTGGACATCGGGCCTTGTTTGTTTCGGTTGCCAAAAGCATGCAAGGCATGCACTTATTCTTCCTTAGCTTCAACTGCCATAGTGGATTGACTAGAAGAACCACCAGCTTGGTTCTTCATAATAATTATCATATCCGCCATCATTTTCATCATGTCAGAGTTGGCTACAGTATGGGATGGAACTACGGGAAGAAGTGGAGGGATGTAGTTCCAATCACAATGTTCCCCTTTAGTAGAACTCTAATGGCGAGAATTCTCAACAAGGTGTTCGAACAAGGGCCATGACTCCTCATGTGGCTTTGCCATGAAGGTGCATACACATGATGAATTGACATTGTTTTGGCTCAACTTAGCCAGCCCAGTGTAGAATGCTTATACAAGCCCCCATAGAGGCATTTCATGGTGCGGGAAGTCACAAACGAGCTTTTAGAACCTTTCCTATGCCCCCTAGAAGGGTTCATTTTCTTTTTGTGAGAATGTGGTGATACATCTTCGCATCTGGGTCAGCTTGGCAATCAGGAAGAACTTCTTGAGAAACTCATTCTTCACCGCATTCCATGTCAATAACTCAGGCTTGGCCATGTACCACTCCTTGGTTTTTTCTATTAGAGAGAATGAGAATAGGGTTCTCTAGATGGAGTCACTATAACAACGAGGGTGCGAAAAGTGGAACAAGTTTCAAGGAATGCATCAATATGGTGGTAGGGGTTCTCATTCTCCATCCCATAGTAAGTAGGGAGGAGTCCAAGAAGTATGGGTGGAGTGGAGGATTGCGGACTCGACATTTGGTCAAGAAGGGTGGCAATGGGGAAATTGTAGTTCCCTGGGGTGAAGTATGGAGTGGGCGTTGGGGTTGTGGTTGATCATCTTCATGAGGTATTTCATCTTCATGGTCACCCACCTCGATTTCTCAATGTTGTTTGTAGTGGCTTTGGTGTCTCCTTCAACCTATCTTGGGGTCGTATAACACCAAGTCGGTACAAGTAGAACGTGTACTATGCATGCACAATTGTCACCTGCACAATACACAAACAAGAAACAAAAACCAAGTTAGAATGACAATATGTAAAAGTAAACAAAGAATAAAGAATAGCAATGGTGAGGGCAGTAGGAAAGGCTTAGCTACACTAACTAGCTAGGTCAAGTGCCTCTATCCCTAGAAATGGTGCCAGAAAGCTTGGTGTGATTCTTCTCAAGGCCACACACTAGCCAACTAAAGGTGGCCAGATGCAACCCTAAGGGAAAACACACAGATCTCTCAAAATTTGTATATGGACCTAGTCCAACTCACATGCTCAACTAATCACACATTCCCTCAAGAGCATGGGGTTGTGCTGTAATACAGGCTAGTGGTAAGATTAGGGTCGATCCTCAGGGATAGAAGGGGTACCAGAGCTAGGGTTGTGTTGGCCACATTCCTAAAGTGGAGATTAGATTTTGAGGGTTTAAAGTTGGGTTTCGTTTGATTACACTACGATTGCAAGTGTTACGGTCCGACTCGTAAATCACAAGGTAAACTCAGCGGAAGCGGTTTATTAGAAGCGGAATATGAAAAATCACTAAAAATTTAAAACTTTTGAGAAGAGATCTTTAAAACATAAAACCCTTTTATAAGAAAGCCAGATAAACTGTTTACATCATGTTTTAACATTACATCTCTGTTAAATCACCTCTTGAGTGATTACATACATCCATTTGCCCTGTTATCTTTACAAGGCAAGATACAACAAAATCTCAAGGCTTAAAGCCAAAATCCTCAGACCTACTGACTCCTAGGACCTGAGAGTACAGAGATGACATAATACAAACTAACTATAGGACTTGACAGTCAGTATCTCCACCTGAGATTCACTGCTACCCTTGGTGTTGCTGCTGCAGGTAATGCTCACCCTCAGATTGGTTCCTTCGTCCTCGGCGACCACCTAAAAAGTTGAAACCTACGGGGTGAGACAATTATTCAAATAATTGTCCCAGCGAGAGTTATAACTCTCTGCCAGAAGCTTTGTTATAGAAATTAGAGGAATAACATAAGCAAAATAATTTAAATCATTCAAAAGCAGGTTTGATAATAAGTAAAGCAACTTTTACTTAAGCAATCACTTCATTAAGGAATATGAAGAACATGTATACTAGATACTTGAACAGAATATTAATATAAACAGTGTAACATCAATCATTATTTCTCATAATTCAACCCAAGCAAATATACTATGCGGTTGATTATGATTTTCAAACATTATTATGCCCTGCGGAGATGAGGCATACCGCTCATACTCCAACCGATCACTACTAAGTCGCATCAGTATCATACATAGGTCATCAAAAGAGTCAGATTCTTATGACCTCATCTTCCTCAGTCAGTGTGAGGATCAACATGCAGGACATCTCGTATCTCTGCGACAATAGCTTACCAGGGTATTCTGGCACTTCTCTATTAGAGTCACAGTGGCATTCTGTACTCTCTTCACCATTGAAAGATCTCCTGTTTATCTCTCATCGATGTGGCATTAAAGATTCCCTCGGGAGATTAGTGAAACATCACCCTGGCATAAACATATAGTGAAGGGTTGATGGATTAAAGTGCATCTTACATCAATTCCTACATTAGGATGTAAGGATATTCACGTCCATAATCCCCCACATACTCAAAAGTATGTGATCCAGGAGTTCCCTTAGGAAAACCAGTTTCACCATCATTTGGCTTCTGAAAATGATGGATCTATGATCAGGTCTCTACATGGTATGATTATACTTGATTATTTAGGTACATTTCAACATTCTTTTAGCATCAAGCATGTTTCCAAGCATTTAACTATTAAAACACTGCTATAAAAGAAGAATACTAAATGTATCAAGTTTACCTCTCATCAGTTATCATATGAATATCAATTCTTAACCATTTCATTACTATGATTCAAGAATAGGGATGTTCAAACCCTTAGATCATCATAAGTCATCTAATGAGCTTGACCTTGATGTCACTCATGGCTCTTACAACCCATTAATCTCATATGTTGCCACTTAAACTTAGGCAACATGGCATATATCACTATTCATAAAGCTTATAACATGCTTTCTATGAATATGATATCATAACCCTTACCTGGCTATGATCACTTCTTTATAAGAACCTGCATGGTTAATTCAATTGATAATAAAAAACAATTCATCTCCAGATCAACAATTTATAAAGTAGAGATAACCTTTCAATTCTAGGGTTGTACCATCATGCCTTCACCAAGGTTAGGTTTCCCCATTAAAATCAATTAGGGTTATTCAATCCCTTTTACTTTAATTAGGAATAAAGATTCCTCATCTTATACTTCAATCATGAAGTTTCATGCCTAAAGGCATAACCTAGAATTAGGGTTTATTGTTCATTTCATCATATCGTCCTCAATTAGGGTTTACTATTCATATTACATGTTATTACCCTAGAATTAGGGTTTAATATTCACATCACAGTGAATTGAGCTCATAACATCATCATGTAAGAATATTATTATAATTGATGCCTTCAAATTAGGTTAAGATTCATCGATTATCATAATTAGGTTTTCTATGATCTCACTATGAATGATCATACCCTAATCATGTGTATTCATTCATATTGAAGGTATTTTACTTGATTTTCATTCATATTAGGATCCTTCTCTCTCCTCTCACTAATAGGTGATGTTTACATCACTCTAGATTAGGTTAGATCAAGTCAATTTTTATTAACATAAGTCAGGTCATCACCATTATGGCCATTAGGGTTTGCTTGATCAAGGGTGTTGATTGTTTAAACCTTTCAAGGGTACTTTAGTAATGTTCACCATTGATCATATCATACATCAACCAACCCATCACTTGTTCCCTTAATGTCTTTAGGTATCATTAGGGTTTAGGTTAATCAAACATTGAACCATCTAAGCCTTTAAAGCATTAAGCACTCTTGACCTTAAAAGACCCCAAACAGTTTTGAACTTTCAACCTCTAAACGGTTTTGAAACCGCATGGAAGGGTTGACCGTTTGGTACCTTTGACCTTCAAGACCGCATGGAAAAGATCACACTCAAGACCTTTTTCCCTTAAACGGTTTTGAAACTATTTGATCACGTTGACTGTTTAGCCAAGTTTGACCTTGAAACTGTTTGAGCAAATCAGCCTTGAAACCACATAAGCCTAAATGGTTTTCAAAACCGTATGAGTCCAAATGGTTTTGAAACCGTTTGGGCCCAAATGGTCTTGAGACCGTTTGCCCCCAAACGGTCTTGAGACCATTTGGTCCAAACATCTCAAAACCACATGGACCTAAAAAGTGCATCAACACTTGCAATTGATTAGGGTTTTCAATGTTGAACCCTTCAATCGATCTCATACTTGTTATTCACTTATCAATTGAGGTAATAAGGTTAACCCTATACTAATTTTATACTCAATTGACCCTTAATTGATCACCAATTAGGGTTCGGACCAATTGAATTAGGGTTTGAAATTGATCAACCTTCAACATTCATCAACATGAGTCTAATTGAAGTTGAACCCATTGGACCCTCATCCAATTGGGCCATGACCTGACCCCAAACGGTCTTGGGATCATTGTTACATCCTCCAAACGGTCTTGAGACCATTTTCCCAAAGTCCCATAAAAAACTAAATCAATTTGTTAAGGGTTGAACCCTAATTAAGTCACAAAATCAACACTTTGATTATTTCAACAACCTATTATGATTGGACCTTCAATTGATCAAATTCTCTTAACCCTAGACCTCCAAACGGTCTTTGGTGATCAACAAACGGTCTTGAGACCATTTGGGTGATCCCCAAATGGTGTTGAAACCGTTTGGGCCACTCAACCCAAACTTCAACATGATTGGTCCATTGAAATCAGCAATGAACCCGATTAGGGTTTAGGTGATTAAAGTGCCTTCAGCTTAAGATTTACTTGCAATTAGTTAATGATTCTTTGTAGGTGATTAATTCATAATGTGTCCAAAAGACCCTAAAATTGTCAACACCTGGTCAAACATCCCAAACGGTCTTGGAGACCGTTTGAATCTAAACGGTCTTGCAAACCGCATGAATCCAAACGGTTTTGAAACCGTTTGGTTCCAAACGGTTTTGCAAACCATATAGACCAAAGGTGCAAGACCATTTGGTAAAGAAACATAGGTATTCACGCACCCTCTTCTTCTACCTCAGATCATGGTCGGTTTCTTCATGGTTTTGTTTGCAAGAACTCGTAGAAGAATGGAAGAAGGAAGAGCAAGCAACTATTGCATAGAAAGAAGATGTATAACAAAGTTTAAGGGTTTAGAGTTATAAAACCTGCCTTAAGGTCATCCCTAGAGCTCCAAGATTCCAAGATTTAATGGCGTCTTGAGCTCACAGGTCGTCCAAGGTGTCTTATTCAAGAATTGGTTGGGAAAGGACGGCTAGAAAGAAGAACTAAGTAAGAAAGACTATATAGAACCAACCTTGCAACATGACTTCCTCCATGAATCCGAGCAAGATGATGATCAAACCTTACCTAGAACTCCTTAGCCGTTATCCTCTGCTCCAAAGCTCTGTCCTTAGTCCGTCCAAGCAAGGGGATAAGTGAAGAAGTGAAGGAAACAGTCCCTTGGTTTGCAAAGAAAGGAGCCTATATACTTTGGGTAAAATTTCAACATAAGGACAACTAGTTTCTTGATTTCTCATCTAGGTCCTTCCCTTCCTTTAGGAACGTCCCTTCTCCTATGCTTAGGTAAAAACTCATATTAAACCCAAGGTCTAAAGGCAAAGAAAGCCAACATCAATACTAAGTTGTACACATATAAAGGATCATTTTGCTTACAACTTGATTATTTAATTACAAAGGTTATCATTCTTATTTGATTATTCAATTGAAGTGCCCTCTTCATCATTTTACTCTAAATGATGTCAAGAGTCATAAAAGATACTCTAGAAGGTATATTTTACATATTTCACCCCATGTTTTGGGTAAATTTCACTTTACACCAAAATTAGGGTTTTAAGCACAAGGATTGCTCTACAAGCTGCATCTAGGTGCCCAAGCTTGGAGAATCCATCATACTTCATCATATTTATTCTTATGATGTCTCAAAAACATAGGAACATCTAAACATGTGCAATTTGCAAGTTAAGCTCTCTAATTGGGTAATTTGCACATAGGTCCCTGAATTACAAAACAATATCATAACATTATTCAAAAAGGGCAGAAATAGAAATATATGTTCCTCAAGAGCTTTAATTACATACCAAAAGATAATCACAAGCATCTAATTACATAATTAAGCAAAACACCTAGGGTTAGTTCATAACCCAGGTCAGGGATGTTACAAATTATCCACCCCTTATAAGGATTTCGTCCTCGAAATCAACAAAACGTATTAAGAGAAAAGAGTAGGGTATTTCCTTCTCATCTCTTCCTCTAGTTCCCATGTGGCTTCTTCAACACCACGAGGATTCCAGAGGACTTTCACAAGACTTATATCTTTCTTTTTCAACTTTTTAATTCTATTATCAAGGATTGACACTGGTCCTTCCTCATAAGATATATCATCATTCAATTCTACCTCCATAGGTTGTAGAACTCACTCAGTATCAGGGTGACATTTCCTCAGCATAGAAATGTGAAACACAGGGTGTAACCTTTGTAACTCTGGTGGTAACTCTAGTTTATAGGCTACCTTTCCAACTCGTTCAATGATTGGATAAGGCCCCATAAATCTAGGAGCTAACTTCCCTTTCCTTCCAAATCTCAGAACTCCCTTCCAAGGCGAGACTTTGAGGTACACTCTGTCTCCAACCTGGAATTCTAAAGGTCTACGACGTCTATCAGCATATGACTTCTGTCTATCCTGTGCAGTCTTAATCTGTTGTTGTATCACTTTAATATTCTCCGTGGTCTACTGCACAAGATCAGGACCTAACAGTTGATATTCACCAGTTTCATACCAACATAGGGGTGATATACAACGTCTACCATACAAAGATTCATAAGGAGCCATATCAATGCTATGTTGATAGCTATTGTTATAGGCAAACTCTATCAAGCTTAGGTGCAAATCCCAACTTCTTGAAAACTGAAGAACACATGCTCTCAGCAAGTCTTCCAAGGTCTGTATAATCCTTTCTGACTGTCCATCAGTCTGTGGATGAAAGGTTGTACTAAACCTTAACTGGGTGCCTAAAGCTTTGTGAAGTCACTCCCAAAAATGACTCATAAACTGGGGACCTCTATTTGAAACTATGGTGACTGGAACTCCGTGCAGTCGCACTATCTCCTGAACATACAACTGTGCTAGCCTCTCAGCAGAATAGGTTGTTTTGACAGGTAAGAAATGCACTGTCTTTGTCAACCTATCAACTATTACCGAGATGGAATC
The DNA here is from genome assembly GCA_963693085.1 of Alisma plantago-aquatica. Lineage (NCBI taxonomy): Eukaryota > Viridiplantae > Streptophyta > Magnoliopsida > Alismatales > Alismataceae > Alisma > Alisma plantago-aquatica. The sequence goes on from OY856412.1 coordinate 1,492,707,513, forward strand.
ATGTCCTTTGCTTGTCCTGGGTAGGCCAACAACAAAGTCCATGGTTACATGATCCCATTTCCACTATGGTATGGGTAAAGGTTGCATTGTTCTTGTAGGTTTATGGTGTTCAGCTTTAACCTGTTGACACACAGGACACCTCAGAACAAACTCATCTACATCCTTCTTCATCCCAGGCCAACAATACATATCTTTCAAGTTTCAATACATCTTGGCGCTTCCTGGATGCATAGCATACATCGAAGAATGAGCTTCTTCCAGGACTAACTTTCTCAAGTTATCCACATCTGGCACTATCATCCTCTCATGATAACATACTACTTGATCATCTGAGTCATGGAAACCATCTCGTTTCTCATCACCATACTCCGATCTAATCTACTGAACCACAACATCAACTTGCTGTGCCTCCTTGATCTGCTCTCTTAGGGTAGGTTTTATATGCATCTCAGCTAACAACCCGGCTAACAATGTCACCTTCAACTGTACATTGTCTTGCCTTAAGGAGATAAGCATATCTCTCCTAGAGCATACTAAAGAGTTTAGTTGTGCCTTATCTAAGGCTGGTGCTGCTGATTTCCTACTCAGAGCATCTGCAACCACATTGGCCTTCCCTGGATGGTAATCAATTGTACAGTCGTAGTCCTTGATTAACTCCATCCAGCGGCATTGCCTCATGTTAAGTTCGTGCTGAGAGAAGATGTACTTAAGGTTCTTATGATCAGTGAAAATCTGGAATGTCTCTCCGTAGAGATAGTGTCTCTAGATCTTCAAGGCATGAACCACAACAGCTAACTCTAGATCGTGTGTCGGATAATTCTCCTCGTGTTTCTTAAGCTGTCGAGAAGTAAAAGAAATCACTTGTTTATCCTGCATCAACACACATCTGAGTCCATTCTTGGAGGCATCATAGAAAACCACGTATCCTTTGCCTTGCTCAGGTAACACAAGTACAGGTGCACTTGTTAACCTCTCTTTCAACAACTGGAAAGATTGCTGACACTTATCACTCCAAACAAAAGGAACATCTTTCCGGGTCAACTTAGTCAAGGGTAAGGCTATGGAACTGAAGTTCTTAATGAACCTTCGGTAATAACCAGCCAACCGTAAGAAACTACGGATCTCCGTCGGTGTCTTCGGCCGTTCCCATTATAGAACAAATTCTACCTTTTTAGGGTCAACACGAATACCCGAGGCAGATATCACATGTCCAAGGAAAGATACTTCCGGTAGCCAGAACTCACACTTGCTAAACTTAGCGTATAGCTTATGTTCTCTTAGCAAGGTTAGAGCCTGACGAAGATGCTGTTCATGCTGCTGAGCATCTCTACTATAGATCAGAATGTCATCTATGAAGACAACAACACACTGATCGAGGAAAGGTCGGAAGATTCTATTCATGAGTTCCATAAATGCAGCCGGTGCATTAGTTAGTCCAAACGACGTAACTGTGAACTCATAGTGACCATACCTTGTCCTAAAGGCAGACTTGGGTATGTCACTGTCCTTAATACGGAGTTGATGATATCCTGACCTCAAGTCTATCTTTGAGAAGACGGTTGCACCATGCAACTGGTCAAAAAGATCATCAATCCTCGGCAGAGGGTACTTATTCTTTATTGTTACTTTATTTAGTTGTCTGTAATCAATGCACAACCGCATTGATCTGTCTTTATTTTTAACGAAAAGGACCGGAGCACCCCAAGGTGAAGTACTCGGTCGGATGAAACCCTTCTCAAGAAACTCTTGCAGTTGTTTCTTGAGTTCTGCCATCTCGGCAGGCGCCATCCTATACGGTGTCTGTGCTATAGGTTGTGTGTCTGGGATCAAATTGATTTCAAAATCAATTTCCCGAGGTAGTGGCACACCTGGAAGTTCTTCAGGAAATACATCTTCAAATTCCCTGACTACAGGAACTTTAGCAGGGTTTGGACTCTCCATGGTAGTATCTACAACATGGGCCAAGAATGCATAACATCCTTGCCTCATCAACTTCTCAGCAACCATAGCTGACACAAGATAGGTGGGTAGAATTTTTCTCTCTCCTTGAAAGATCCATGTGTCGCTTTCAGCAGCAAACACAACTTGCTTGGATTCACAATCCAAAACAACCCTATACCTTTCCAAGGTATCCATCCCAAGGATTATATCAAATCCTTGCATCTCAAGTGGTATAAGATCCACTTGAATGCAATGATCAGAAAATAAGAGGATGTAGGGAGAGCATACCTCCTGTAACACGACAGACCCTCTCAATGGAGTCTCAAGCAACATGCTATCTTCCCTATGACTAACTGTCATATTGTAGTTACGAATCACTCTTTGAGTGAAAAAGGAGTGCGTAGCACCCGGGTCAATCAAACAGATACAACACAGGATGTAGACATATCAGAATATAACAACTCCATCTGACCTGCTACAACCCGAGGGTTGATCACTGCATCAGGTGGGTTCATTGCGTAGAACCTTGTTGTCGCCTGAGGTTGATTCAGTGCTGGCGATCTAGCTTAGGACGCTTGTCCACATCCTCTAGCTGCTCCTTGAAACTGCCTCCTCTAGGATCCTTGTTGACTCTACCTCTGTGGTTGTGTTACACTTGCTGGTCTAGCTCTGCAGTCTTTCATCAAATGCCCCATCTTCCCACATATATAGCAGCTTCTGTCCTGTTGCTGAGGTCTGGGTGGTCCTGTAACTGACATAGATGCTGAACTACGAGCCCCTTGTAGTGGTAGGCTTCGTCCTCTACCTCTACTCAGTGTCCACTGTGTCTGAGCACTAGGTCTAGGTGGTGGTGATGTAGGCGCAGAAAATCTAGGCTTCTTAAAGTCTCTAGATGAAGACCCCTGGAACTGAGGATATCTCTTATGGGTTTTCCTCTTCTCAGCTACGGACCTCTCTATCCTTCGGACTGACTCAATGAAGGTAGCAAACCTTTCCCGGTTCTCTAGGGCAGACACGGGAGTAGTCAACTCGGCATTCAATCCTTTCTCGAACCGCCTAATCCTCTCTTCCTCTATAGCAGCCATGTGCAAACAGAACCGCAACAACTCCATGAACTTAGCTTCGTACTCGCTAATGTTCATCAGACATTGCCTCAATCTCTCGAACTGAGAGATTTTCTCATCCAGGAATGTCTTAGGGAAATATCTATTGACAAATTCCCGATGAAAGACTTCCCATGTAGCCTCCACACCAGGCCTCTTCTACTCTTCCATGGTCCACCAATGACCAACACTCCCTTTGAGATGATAGACAGTGTGTCTAACCTTCTCAACTTCTGGGATGTTCATGATTCTAAAGGCCTTCTCGATCTCGGTCAACCACAGATTGGCATCTACGGTATCATCTGTTCTGAAGTACTCAGTTGCTCCGACTCGGCGAAGTCATTCAAACGTCTTGCTGATTCCTTGTCCTTCGGTCTGGGCAGGTGCCCTAGGTGCAGACATGGGCATCCTATCTGTGATGTGTGTCATGGCAGTCATAAACTGCCCGAACATGGTCTGGACAGTTGGGTTCCCCATGTCATCTGGGTCGAACTGGGGTGGCTCAGGTACAGGTTGCTCTATCTCCAGGTTCCTTGCACCTTCTCGGGGTGCAACAACACTACTTTCTGCCACATACTCCTCGTGTGGTCCAGACATCCTTACTTATCTTCTTCTCCTGAGGAGCAGAAGACACTATTAGATATACTGGAAGACACTAAGAATAGACTCAACATCCTAAGTCCTATGTCTCTGTAGACTCAGCAAACCTAGATCTCTGATACCACTTAATTATGATGGTCTGACTCATAAATCACGAGGTAAACTCAGCGCAAGCGGTTTATTAGCAGCAGAATATGAAAAATCACTAAAAATTTAAAACTTTAGAGAAGAGATCTTTAAAACATAAAACCCTTTTATAAGAAAGCCAGATAAACTGTTTACATCATGTTTTTTCATTACATCTCTGTTAAATCACCTCTTGAGTGATTACATACATCCATTTGCCCTGTTATCTGTACAAGGCAAGATACAACAAAATCTTGAGACTTAAAGCCAAAATCCTCAAACCTACTGACTCCTAGGACCTGAGAGTACAGAGACAACATAAGACAAACTAACTATAGGACTTGACAGTCAGTATCTCCACCTGAGATTCACTGTTACCCTTGGTGTTGCTGCTGCAGGTACTGCTCACCCTCAGATTGGTTCCTTCGTCCTCGACGACCACCTAAAAAGTTGAAACCTACGGGGTGAGACAATTATTCAAATAATTGTCCCAGCGAGAGTTATAACTCTCCTCCAGAAGCTTTGTTATAACAATTAGAGGAATAACATAAGCAAAATAATTTAAATCATTCAACAGCAGGTTTGATAATAAGTAAAGCAACTTTTACTTAAGCAATCACTTCATTAAGGAATATGAAGAACATGTATACTAGATACTTGAACAGAACATTAATACAAACAATGTAACATTAATAATTATTTCTCGTAATTCAACCTAAACAAATATGCTACACGGTTGATTATGATTTTCAAACATTATTATGCCCTGCGGAGATGAGGTATACCGCTCATACTCCAACCGATCACTACTAAGTCGCATCGGTATCATACATAGGTCATCAAAAGAGCTGGATTCTTATGACCTCACCTTCCTCAGTCAGTGTGAGGATCAACATGCAGGACATCTCGTGTCTCTGCTACAATAGCTTACCAGGGTATTCTGGCACTTCGCTATTAGAGTCATAGTGGCATTCTGTACTCTCTTCGCCATCGAAAGATCTCTTGTTTATCTCTCATCGATGTGGCACTAAAGATTCCCTCGGGAGATTAGTGAAACATCACCCTGACATAAACATATAGTGAAGGGTTGATGGATTAAAGTACATCTTACATCAATTCCTACACTAGGACATAAGGATATTCGCGTCCATAATTCCCCACATACTCAAAAGTATGTGATCCAAGAGTTCCCTTAGGAAAAGATGTTTCACCATCATTTGGCTTCTGACAATGATGGATCTATGATCAGAGCTCTACATGGTATGATTATACTTGATTATTTAGGTACATTTCAGCATTCTTTTAGCATCAAGCATGTTTCCAAGCATTTAACTATTAAAACACTGCTATAAAAGAAGAATACTAAATGTATCAAGTTTAACTCTCATCAGTTATCATATGAATATCAATTCTTAACCATTTCATTACTATGATTCAAGAATAGGGATGTTCAAACCCTTATATCATCATAAGTCATCTAATCAACATGACCTTGATGTTACACATGGCTCTTACAGCCCATTAATCTCATATATTGCCACTTAAACTTAGGCAACATGGCATATATCACTATTCATAAAGCTTATAACATGCTTTCTATGAATATGATATCATAACCCTTACCTGGATATGATCACTTCTTTATAAGAACCTGCATGGTTAATTCAATTGATAATAATAAACAAATCATCTCCAGATCAGCAATTTATAAAGTAGAGATAACCTTTCAATTCTAGGGTTGTACCATCATGCCTTCACCAAGGTTATGTTTCCCCATTAAAACCAGTTAGGGTTATTCAATCCCTTTTAATTTAATTAGGAATAAAGATTCCTCATCATATACTTCAATCATGAAGTTTCATGCCTAAAGGCAAAACCTGGAATTAGGGTTTATTGTTCATTTCATCATATCATCCTCAATTAGGGTTTACTATTCATATTACATGTTATTGCCCTAGAATTAGGGTTTACTATTCACATCACAGTGAATTGAGCTCATAGCATCATCATGTATGAATATTATTATCATTGATGCCTTCAAATTAGGTTAAGATTCATCAATTATCATAATTAGGGTTTCTATGATCTCACTGTGAAGGATCAGACCCTAATCATGTGCATTCATTCATATTGAAGGTAGTTTACTTGATTTTCATTCATATTAGGAGCCTTCTCTCTCCTCTCACTAATAGGTGATGTTTACATCAATCTAGATTAGGATAGGTCAAGTCAACTTTGATTAACATAAGTCAGGTCATCACCATTATGGGCATTAGGGTTTGCTTGATCAAGGGTGTTGATTGCTTAAACCTTTCAAGGGTACTTTAGTAATGTTCACCATTGATCATATCATACATCAACCAACCCATCACTTGTTCCCTTAATGTCTTTAGGTATCATTAGGGTTTAGGTTAATCAACCATTGAACCATCTAAGCCTTTAAAGCATTAAGCACTCTTGACCTTAAAAGACCCCAAACAGTTTTGAACTTTCAACCTCTAAACGGTTTTGAAACCGCATGGAAGGGTTGACCGTTTGGTACCTTTGACCTTCAAGACCACATGGACAAGATCACACTCAAGACCGTTTGCCATTAAATGGTCTTGAAACCATTTGATCACGTTGACCGTATAGCCAAGTTTGACCTTGAAACCATTTGAGCAAATCAGCCTTGAAACTGCATAAGCCTAAACGGTTTTAAAAACCGTATGAGTCCAAACGGTTTTGAAAATGTTTGGGCCCAAACGTTCTTGAGACCATTTGCCCCCAAACAGTCTTGAGACTGTTTGGATTCAAACGGTCTTGAGACCGTTTGGTCCAAACATCTCAAAACCGCATGGACCTAAAAAGTGCATCAACACTTGCAATTGATTAGGGTTTTCAATGTTGAACCCTTCAATCGATCTCATACTTGTTAGTCACTTATCAATTGAGGTAATTAGGTTAACCATATACTATTTTGATACTCAATTGACCCTTAATTGATCACCAATTAGGGTTGGGACCAATTGAATTAGGGTTTGAAATCGATCAACCTTCAACATTCATCAACATGAGTCTAATTGAAGTTGAACCCATTGAACCCTCATCCAATTGGGCCATGACCTGAAACCAAACGGTCTTGGGATCGTTTTGACATCCTCCAAACGGTCTTGAGACCGTTTTCCCAAAGTCTCATAAAAAACTAAGTCAATTTGTTAAGGGTTGAACCCTAATTAAGTAACAAAATCAACACTTTGATTATTTCAACAACCTATTATGATTGGACCTTCAATTGATCAAATTCTCTTAACCCTAGACCTCCAAACGGTCTTGGGTGATCACCAAACGGTCTTGAGACCGTTTGGGTGATCCCCAAATGGTTTTGAAACCGTTTGGGCCAGTCAACCCAAACTTCAACATGATTGGTCCATTGAAATCAGCAATGAACCCGATTAGGGTTTAGGTGATTAAAGTGCCTTCAACTTAAGATTTACTTGAAATTAGTTAATGATTATTTGTAGGTGATTAATTCATAATGTTTCCAGAAGACCCTCAAATGGTCAACGCCTGGTCAAACCTCCCAAACGGTCTTGGAGACCGTTTGAATCTAAACGGTCTTGCAAACCACATGAATCCAAACGGTTTTGGAAACTGTTTAGACCAAAGGTGCAAGACCGTTTGGTAAAGCAACATAGGTATTCACACCCCCTCTTCTTCTACCTCAGATCAGGGTCGGTTTCTTCATGGTTTTGTTTGCAAGAACTCGTAGAAGAATGGAAGAAAGAAGAGCAAGCAACTATTGCATAGAAAGAAGATGTATAACAAAGTTTAAGGGTTTAGAGTTATAAAACCCACCTTAAGGTCGTCCCTAGAGCTCCAAGATTCCAAGCTTTAATGGCGTCTTGAGCTCCACAGGTCGTCCAAGGTGTCTTCTTCAAGAATCGGTTGGGAAAGGACGGCTAGAAAGAAGAACTAAGTAAGAAAGACTATAGAACCAACCTTGCAACATGACTTCCTCCATGAATCCGTGCAAGATGATGATAAAACCTTACCTAGAACTCCTTAGCCGTTATCCTATGCTCCAGAGCTCTCTCCTTAGTCAATCCAAGCAAGGGGATAAGTGAATAAGTGAAGGAAACAGTCCCTTGGTTTGCAAAGAAAGGAGCCTATATACTTTGGGTAAAATTTCAACATAAGGACAACTAGTTTCTTGATTTCTCATCTAGGTCCTTCCCTTCCTTTAGGCACGTCCCTTCTCCTATGCTCAGGTAAAAACTCATATTAAACCCAAGGTCTAAAGGCAAAGAAAGCCAACATCAATACTAAGTTGTACACATATAAAGGATCATTTTTCTTACAACTTGATTATTTAATTACAAAGGTTATCATTCTTATTTGATTATTCAATTGAAGTGCCCTCTTCACCATTTTACTCTAAATGATGTCAAGAGTCATAAACGATACTCTGGAAGGTATATTTTACATATTGCACCCCATGTTTTGGGTAAATTGCACTTTACACCAAAATTAGGGTTTTAAGCACAAGGATTGCTCTACAAGCTGCATCTAGGTGCCCAAGCTTGGAGAATCCATCGTACTTCATCATATTTATTCTTATGATGTCTCAAAAACATAGGAAAATCTGAACATGTGCAATTTGCAAGTTAACCTCTCTAATTGGGTAATTTGCACATAGGTCCCTGAATTACAAAACAATATCATAACATTGTTCAAAAAGGGAAGAAATAGAAATATATGTTCCTCAGGAGCTTTAATTACATACCAAAAGATAATCACAAGCATCTAATTACATAATTAAGCAAAACACCTAGGGTTAGTTCATAACCCAGGTCAGGGATGTTATAGCAAGAAAGAAGGAGTAAGAAAGAAACTAAGTTAACAAAAACTCTAAATTACTCTAAGCAAGTTAAGGCTATCAAACTAAGCAAGGCAAGCGATTAGAGTAGAGCAAGGAGTTACACTACACTAACAAGCTAAGTGATCAACTAAGATGAAAGATAAGCAATTAGACAAGCAAGAGTCTAAGTTATCACTAATTAGCCAAATTAACACAAGCAAGCTCAAAGGAGCCCTAACTACTTGAGAAAGAACTAACTATCTAGAACTGGGAAATTAGCTAAGAATTAACAAAGGCAATTAACTAAGCTAGCATTAATGAGCTAAGAAGGCAAAGGTGGTTTTAAGAAATATGATGGGTAGGTGAGCCATTTGGGAATGCAACTTGATATTAGTTGGGAGAAGTCAACATAGAATGCAAATCTCACATTTCAAACTAGATTACCAAACCAAACAACAAGGAAAATGCTATTAGAATATAGGCTATACTACTAGTTGGAGAACTAGGGATAGGTGCAATTCTAATAGGACTTGGCAAGTCTAGGTTTCTAGGGCAAGTGATATTAGGGCTATTGAGAGCCAAGGGTAGGAATGGGAGTAGAGATGAGGGTATTTCACCTCATGTTACTTGCCATTTAGCCTTTAGGACATTCTAGGCAACTACACTAATCACACTTACACTAGATACTTAGATCTCACACTAACTTGTAGAAGAATGGAGATGTATGCAGGAACAAATGGGACTAGCTAGGGATCCATTGATTGGGCCTAGGAGCCATTCCTAATATTTCCACATACATTCCCTTTTATCCTAGAAGCTAAGTGTCATCATGCATCACAAAACAAGCAATTTATGTTTAAAGCACAAATCACATGAAAAATAATGGAAAATGAGATAGAAGCAAGAGTTAATCATCATAGAATGAAATTATGTTCATTAAAAATTACCCCCCCCAACATGGTATCAAAGTCACATTTTAACCCCAAATAGCCCACCACTAGGGGCTTAGCTAGACATGCTCAAAGAAAGATACATGAAATGAGAAGAAGGGGATATGACTCCATGGAGATCAAAGTAGCTTCTTCTTGTTCACCTCCTAGTTGCTAAAGAACGTGGTTCCTCCTCCAAGGTGGGTGAAGGGCATGGAAATGAAGGGGATTATGGTAGAAAACCTAGAACACTGGGTTTCTATGGTGGAAATGAGGTGGAAATGGTGGGTGGAGGACTTGAATGCAAGGAAGGAGATGAAGGATCTCTAGATTAGCTAGGAAAAGGCTAAGGGAAGCTAACCTAGTACTGTGGCCGCCATTCATGTATATATAGATGGGGAGGCACTAGGGTAAGTAGGGGCAAAGTGGAAAAAATAGTGGTCAAAATGGGTAGGTTTAGGTGGTCACCACGGCCGTGGTGGGGGTTGCATGGCACGGTCGTGGTCAGTGGAATGACTGAGGTGGAAATTGGAATTGAAGTAGGAAGAGTGTATGGAGGCCACAGTCATGGTGGGTAGAGGGTACCACTGTCGTGTGGGATACCACAGTCGTGTTGGAGGAGGAGGCCACGAGTGAGGTTTCTCTGAGGTCGTTGTGTCTTCAGCTCTCCACGGGCATCATGAGCACCATGGGTGAGGTGGCCTTCAAGGGCCACAACCATGCTGATGGCCACGAACGTGGTCATTCACGTGTAAATTTGACCAAGTCCCTTTTGATTTTAGGTATCTTCATGAACAAATTACCATGGTCGTCTTGATGACCACAGGCAAGGCAAGAAGCACTGGACATCGATGTGCTGGGGGCCACAAGCTGTGGGGTATTCCCCACGGCCATGGTCATTTCATGTGTAAATTGAGCAACTTCCCTATAACTTTTAGAACATAATTCCGCATGACTGTGGTGATGTACCATGGCCGTTTTGGGGCTTCTTGTTGCTGATCTCTACTTCATATTCTTCATCTAGCCTCCTTTTGCTTTGAATTGCTCTTGTGCATCCAAGGGGAGCTCGAGGGAGAGATAGGTCAACTCTTGGGTTGTAAGAACCCAAAGACGTTCTTCATATCTCTCCCATGCATTAATGTATGCATTGTCCTGAAATACACAGAAAAGGAGGCATAAGTGCATTTGACATAAAATATCTTGTTGGAGGGAATAACTTGTAATCTAAAAGTTTAGGTGTGATTATCATGAAAAAAAAGACACATGATGAAGCCCTAATATTGGGCTGCATCAGTAGGCCGTCATGACCTTGGTTAGGTTTAGGTGGACACATTTTGATGTTGCTTAGATCGTCATGCCGAGTGCAAGAATAGGCCGGCATGAGATGAGAGTGTTAGTTTGCTTGGTGACTGTTGAACAAATATGGTGGATAGGTTTTGGACAGGGTATCTTTCATGACCCAAGAGAGTATTCTAAACTATTATGACACCTAACTGAGATGCTTTGCAACTGAGACATGTTGCTAGTTGGTATGCTTGTGAAATGTTATCCGTCACGACTTTGGCCACCACCCCTTGAGAGGTATTGATGCCCGACATACCCAACTCGTGACACACAACTAACCTTACAACCCATCACAACATGAGACGTCGGCATGCTCACGCCCATCATGCCTTGGACTGGCATTACCCGACACACACCTATGTTGCCCATCACGCTGTGACGCCCATCACACCTTGAGGAGGAATCGCCCGACATGATAGGTTGGCTGACACACTCCCCATAGGTGTTGGTGCCTGATACACTCTCCTTAAATGGTAAACTGACACACCTCCTAAGGGGATAGCCCGACACCTTGAAGTGCTCAATCGATACATCAAGCTGATCTACTTGACATACCCTTGGTGTGTGCCCCGACATGGCTTGGTGTTGCTTGACACCCGTAGGTGGTGCTGGATGATATGCCTTGTGGTGGTGTTGGTCGTCACACTCCCTAAGAGTGGTGAACCGATCCACTCCACCATCCATTCCAAGTGGGGGGACCGGGGTGAGGCTATCCCGATCAAAGAGCTAACACAGGGGATGAGTAGAACATGGATATATGAAAACACGGTTCCACTTTCAGAAACTCTTGGAACAGCTGGAGTTAGAAGTCCCAAAGTAGTGAGGTTATCTCTTGTGCCTTGCATAGTGGAAGTTGACATGTTGTGATAAGGACAAGTCAACACCATATGAAAAGTGCTAACTAATATGCTATATGATGGCCCTAACAGATATCTTGTGATGGTGTCTTTGATAAATCATGTTGATGATAGAGCTACATAATAAGATGTGATACCCTATGGGGTGGTTGTGTGTATGACGACAGGAGTTATGTTTCTATTACCTTCGTTTATTAATAGTGATGGAAGTGATGATCTAAGGGTGGTTGTTGATCCAACCTTGTAAACCCTAATCGGGTAAAGAGAAACCCTAACTCTAAAATGTAATATGTATGGCATGGATCTTATAAGATGATAGTGTTAATAATGTGTTGCTCTTCTTATTACATGTTTCTAACCATTCATGTAACACCAGTTGATGCACATAGCTAGGTATGAGCTATGGTGGTTATGATTGTTGGCTAAATTGGACATTATTATACCCTTTATTTTGATGATGACAAACATTTCATTCTTGTGGATCTAACTTGTTATTTGAGTGTTTCAGGGAAAAATAAATAAGGAAGTGGATAGATGAAAATCTACACAAATTGGAAGATCAACATGCTTAGATTGCTTTTATTTTCATGATTGTACTTAATGTAAAAACTTGTATAAGTATATAATGTACAAGTACTTAGACATCATGTAAATCAAGTGTTAGATCTTCCCTATCCACTCACAACACTTAGATAGATCTTCCCCTAAGATATAAGCACAATTACACATTGATACACACACTTAGTAGATGACTCAATACATTGAATCAGGGACTTTCTCGGTCGAAAAAATCTTCGACCGAGACACTCTCGGTCGACAAAGTTCTCAATCGAGAATAGACACTCCTAGCTGTTAGACTGAGTTAGAAAAGTAGTTGGGAGTTGGAATCGAATGTTACAACACATTGATCTCAACCTCCAACTCGGTCGACAAAAATCTCGACTGAAACATTCTCGGTCGACAAACTTCTTGACCGAGAAAAGTTCTGGACTGCACTTTTCAGCAATAAACAACTCGTCATTGCAATGTAATTAGTGGAAACCTAACGGCTAGTTGAGCACTAAGAACACCCTAGAAAGTGTCTAGAACATCCCTAAGCACTAGTAGGCCATTCCTATAAATAGGACATCCCTTAGGACACCCAAAGCATCACTTGCACATACAATTACCCTTGAGATTCATTGTTTGAGAGCAACAAGCTGAGCTATACTTGCAATCTGTTTCATTGAGCTATACATTAGTGTCCTATAGCCTAGTATCTCCTAACCACCACACTACCACGTTCATCTATAGTGGATAGGAGATCAATACGCTTGATATAGGATCAAAGCGATGCACTCATTGGTAACATTGTTTCTTTCTTCCAATCTCGTTCCTTTTATTGTATATTTTTCTCCTTGACTACTCCTAGGTTGGAGGCTGTTGAAAGGAGGTTCTTGGAGCTACTTCAGGTGGTGAAGGCTGCTCCTGGTGACTTGGAGTTACTTTAAGAAGGCTGCCTCAAGGTGAAGCTACTTCAGGTGAAGGCTACTTCAAGGGTGAGCTTGGAGTTACTTCAGAAGGCTGCTTCAAGGGGGATTGATGCTACTTCAGGTGAAGGCTACTTCAAGGGTGTGGGAAAGCAATTGTAATTTATGTAACATCCTCACGAGGTAATAAAATAAGTTGCTTTTAAAATCCTAGTTGGAAACAATCAGGTAGTGGACTGACTACCTTAGATTTCTAAGGTAGGAACCACTCTACATCCTTGTGTCTTCCTTGTTTCATCCTACTTCTTATCTAAGTGTTTAATTGTTTTTAATTAACTTTAAATACTTCAAAAAGCTCTATTCGCCACCCCTCTAGATCTTTCAATTAGTATCGGAGTAGGTCTTTAAGGAGCCTTAACAGGTCTTGAAGCATGGGGGATAGTGTGCTCAACCACCTGAACTTGGAGGGAACCTACATAGCTCATCCACCACCATTCGATGAAAGCAACTAAAACTACTGGAAGAGAAGGATGCAATTCTATTTTCAAGGCATCCGTTGGGAACTATGGAGGATGGTTTCTACTCCATACATGCTTCCATAAAACTGAGTATGTTACATGGGATGCCAACACGATAAAGCAAGCTCAACTTAATGCTAAGGCTGTAAGTATTTATTTTATTCTATATCATTAAGTGAATTTAATAGAATTTCTTCATGTGAAACTGCATATGACATATGGCATAGGCTTTCTGTTACACATGAAGGAACCATACAAGTTAAAAATTCTAAGATTAGAATGCTTAAACAAAAGTTTGAACTATTTCGTATGGAACCAAATGAATCTATGAGTGAAATGTATGCAAGAATTTCCACTATTATTAATGGTATGAGTGCATTAGGTAAATTTATAAGTGAATAAGATCAAGTATCCAAGATTCTTAGGTGTTTGCCACCAAAGTAAAAACCAAAGGTGACGACTATTGAAGAAGCAAATGATCTCATAAGATTGAGGATGGAACAACTCATTGGCAACTTGGAGACTCATGAGGTCACCTTGAAGAAGAAGAAAGATTGGAGGCTGAACACAAGAAGGAGAAAAGAAAGGACATTGCATTCAAAGCATCAACCAAAATTAGTCATGACACAAGTGAAGAAGATAGTGAAGAAGAAACTCTCATTATGGTAAGCAGTATAGAAGATTTAAAACTAACAAAACTTCTAGTGTTTCTTCTTCCTCTAGGTGCTTTGAATGCGGAAAAAGGGGACATTTAAAAGGAGATTGTCCTAAACGAAAGAAAGGAAAGAAATCAACTCACAAGAAGAAGCCTACAAAGCTGCATGGAATGACTCAAGTGATGATAGTGAGGATGGAGAAGAAGAGGTGGAGTGCCTTATTGCTACAAAAAATGTAGAAGAAGAGGTAAGTCTTTTTGATTTATCTAAAGAAGAGTTAGTTGATAGCATTAATGAATTGCATGATAAATATATTGATTGTAAAAAGAAACTAAAAGGAGTTACTAAAACTAATGAGGAATTTTATGCTCAACTAAATGATCTTGCTTCTAAAAAAGAAAGTATTATTTTTGAAAATTCTACATTGAAATCATCTTTTAATGACTGCAATATGAAGCTGCTTACTATAGAAACAAACTATGATTTTCTTTCTCAAGAAAAGGTTGAACTACTTGCAAAATTGAATGATCTTCAAACTCAACCTATATTGTGCACTCATTTAGATTATGATGCTATTATCAAAGAAAGAGATAGTTTGTTATCTAATCTAGAGAAAGCAAAGTTAGATGTTAAATGGAGAATTGATGAAATTGTTAAGTTACAAAAGGAAATTAGTATCTTGAAAAACAATGGTATTCTTGATAAGATCCTATAAGATGCTTCTGGTCAGATTGGAAGGAGAGGACTAGGTTATAAGCCCAAAGGTAAATCCTATCAAAAACCTAGAGTGAGAAGGACACAAGTACCCAAGACTAAAGTTATGTATGTGCCTAAAGACAATCTAGCTAAGAAGAGAAATGAAATTGATTCTATATGTTGTCATTACTGTTTACATCTTGGACATTATTCATTTTCTAGCCCTTACAAGAAAAAGGATGTTGATCTAGTTTGGGTTCCTAAAACTTAGAGATTTCAATATGATTAGTTGAGATTTGACCTAAAACGTTACTTTGATATTCAAAATGTCTTATCTCAACTAAACTGAGCTTTAATTTGCATATTTATGTAATTATATTGGAAATATCTTATGTTTTACTTGCAAATAATTACTGAAAACACAACAGAAACAATCTTGGTCAAAAACAAGTTTGACCGAGACATTCTTCGGTCGAGAAAATTGTTGACCGAAGTAGTTTCCGTCTCAAACCTGCATTTTTTGGAGAAATAGTAAAATTTTCGATCGAGATAGTTGTCGAATGAGAACATACCTGCATTTTCTGGAGAAATGGTAAAAACATCTGGCCGACAAGTACTTCGATCAGTTATCACTCGGTCAGGAACTTTGTCGACCGAGGGAAACTCTGACACAATTGTTCAATAAAACAAGATACTTCAATTACAACTAATTTAAGTTTAGAATGATCCTTATATATTACATTGCTTTAAATATTTGAATGAACCTAATAAAAAAGAAGAGTATATGGGCATCAAAACTTTATACTTTGCATGATTATAAGAAAAGATTGGTATTAACAGATAATCTATTAGAAAGTTTGAAAATTTAAGGTTTCTAACAAGACATCTTTTCAAAAATTTTCTTACATGAATTAAGTTCTTAAGGGAAAACTTAAGTCATAAAAAGGTCTTATATTAGACTATTCAACATTCATACAATTACATATGAGAAAAATTAAGAATTAATAATGATCATACACAACAAGATCAAGTGGCCCTTTGGACAATATGAAAATGCACACAGAAATGCCTCTCGATTGAGAAAGAATTGAATCGACGGGCGCCAAGGTTGAAGTCAAGGACAACCTAAAATAATCTTCACAAAATGCTTATTTGTAAACCATTCATCTACACTTAACCTTAGTATATTTTCTCATCCTGTTAAAAACAAATTGATTCATTACATTACTTAATCAGTTGAACTTCAAGGCTAGTTATGACCTTAGTATCCTTAAAGTAATCTTGGAACCTACAATATTCTTGAATATGATGTATATCTTACTCTTAATTGAATTCTCTAAACATATTAGGGCTTAACATCCCTTGTATTTGGTTAGACATATATTTATTGATTCCACTATGAGCTTAAAAGAATCCCATATCATTTTAGGGCTTAACATCCCTTGTAAATGGCTAAGAAATAAAGTCATTGATCCTACAATGAGCCTAAAAGGAATCTCATATCATTTCATGGCTTAACATCCCTTGTAAATGGTTAAGAAACTATTAAACTATATTCATGAGTCTAAAGGATTCTCATGTCATTTCAGGGCTTAACATCTCTTGTACATGATTGAGAAATAAATCATGATTTATAAATTATGGCTAAATTTGACATTTTTGTTATAGTATACAATTAAGGGGGAGTATCCCATTTAGGGGGATAAAATTGGTTAGATGGTTATCTTTTTGAAATTACAAAGGGGGAAAAATAATATAAATCAAAATAAATGAGTCTCATAATCTCTTGGCTTCACATAAATTGTTGCTATATTCCTTAAAGAGTTGGATACTATGGTCCATACCTCTTTGGAATAACTAGCACACACTTCTTGAATAAACAAGAGAATAACTACAAAAGGTAAATCGCATCTATGAAACTCATTCTTTTTAAATCCCTTGATTTATATTTAAGGAATGTTTGTCATCTTCAAAAAGGGGGAGAATGTTGGCTAAATTGGACATTATTATACCCTTTGTTTTGATGATGACAAACATTTCATTCTTGTGGATCTAACTTGTTATTTGCGTGTTTCAGGGAAAAAACAAATAAGGAAGTGGGTCGAAGAAAATCTACACAAATTGGAAGATCAACATTCTTAGATTGCTTTTATTTTCATGATTTTACTTAATGTAAAAACTTGTACAAGTATATAATGTACGAGTACATAGACATCATGTAAATCAAGCGTTATATCTTTGCTATCCACTCACAATACTTAGATAGATCATCCCCTAAGATATAATCACAATTACACATTGATACACACACTTAGTAGATGACTCAATACATTGAATCAGGGACTTTCTCGGTCGACAAAATATTCGCTCGAGACACTCTCAGTGGACAAAGTTCTCGACCGAGAATAGACACTCCTAGACGTTAGACTGAGTTAGCAATGTAGTTGGGAGTTGGAATCAAACGTTACAACACATTGATCTCAACCTCCCACTCGGTCGACAAAAATATCGACCGAGACATTCTCGGTCGACAAACATCTCGACCGAGAGAAGTTCTGGACTGCACTTTTCAGCAATAAACAACTAGCCATTGCAATGTAATTAGTGGACAACTAACGACTAGTTGAGCACTAAGAACACCCTAGAAAGTGTATAGAACATCCCTAAGTAGTAGTAGGCCATTCCTATAAATAGGACATGCCTTAGGACACCCAAACCATCACTTGTGCATACAATTACACTTGAGATTCATTCTTTGAGAGCAACAAGTTGAGATATACTTGCAATCTGTTTCATTGAGATCTACATTAGTGTCCTATAGCTTAGTATCTCCTAACCACCACACTACCATGTTCATATATAGTGGATAGGAGATCAATACACTTGATATAGGATCAAAGCACTGTACTCATTGGTAACATTGTTTCTTTCTTCCAATCTCATTCCTTTTATTGTATATTGTTCTCCTTGACTACTCCTAGGTTGGAGGCTATTGAAAGGAGGTTCATGGAGCTAATTCAGGTGGTGAAGGCTGCTCCAAGTGACTTGGAGTTAGTTCAAGAAGGATGCCTCAAGGTGAATTTACTTCAGGTGAAGTCAACTTCAGGTGAAGGCTACTTCAAGGGTGAGCTTGGAGTTACTTCAAAAGGCTGCTTCAAGGGGGATTGAGGCTACTTCAGGTGAAGGATACTTCAAGGCTGTGGCAAAGCAATTGTATTTTATGTAAAAACCTCACGAGGTAATAAAATAAGTTGCTTTCAAAATTCTGGTTGGAAACAATCAGGTAGTGGACTGACTACCTTAGATTTCTAAGGTAGGAACCACTCTACATCCTTGTGTCTTCCTTGTTTCATCCTACTTCTTGTCCAAGTGTTTAATTATTTTCAATTAACTTTAAATACTCCAAAAAGCACTATTCACCCCCCTCTAGATTTTTCAATTAGTATCAGAGCAGGTCTTCAAGGAGCCTTAACAGGTCTTGAAGCATGGGGGATAGTGTGCTCAACCACCTGACCTTGGAGGGAACCTATGTAGCTCGTCCACCACCGTTCGATGGAAGCAACTACAACTATTGGAAGAGAAGGATGCAATTCTATTTTCAAGGCATTAATTGGGAACTATGGAGGATGGTTTGTACTCCATACATGTTTCCATAAACTGAGTATGTTACATGGGATGCCAATACGGTAAAGCAAGCTCAACTTAATGCCAAAGCTGTTAGTATTTTATATTGTTCTATATCAGTAAGTGAATTTAATAGAATTTCTTCATGTGAAACTGCATATGACATATGGCATAGACTTTCTATTACACATGAAGGAACCATAAAAGTTAAAAATTCTAAGATTAGAATGCTTAAACAAAAGTTTGAACAATTTCGTATGGAACCAAATGAATCTATTAGTGAAATGTATGCAAGATTTTCCACTATTATTAATGGTATGAGTGCATTAGGAAAATTCATAAGTGAAGAAGATCAAGTATCCATGATTCTTAGGTGTTTGCAACCAAAGTACAAACCAAAGGTGACGACTATTGAAGAAGCAAATGATCTCACAAGATTGAGGATGGAACAACTTATTGGCAACTTGGAGACTCATGATGTCACCCTTGAGGAAGAAGAAAGATTGGCGGCTGAACACAAGAAGGAGAAAAGAAAGGACATCGCATTCAAGGCATCAACCAAAAATAGTCATGACACAAGTGAAGAAGATAGTGAAGAAGAAACTCTCATTGTAAATGGTAAGCAATATAGAAGATTTAAAACTAACAAAACTTCTAGTGTTTCTTCTTCCTCTAGGTGCTTTGAATGCGGAAAATGGGGACATTTAAAAGGTGATTGTCCTAAACTCAAGAAAGGAAAGAAATCATCTCACAAGAAGAAGGAAAAAGCCTACAAAGCCGCATGGGATGACTCAAGTGATGATAGTGAGGATGGAGAAGAAGAGGTGGAGTGTCTTATTGCTACAACAAATGTAGAAGAACGGGTAAGTCTTTTTGATTTATCTAAAGAAGAGTTAGTTGATAGCATTAATTAATTGCATGATAAATATATTGATTGTAAAAAGAAACTAGAAAGAGTTACTAAAACTAATGAGGAATTGTATGCTCAACTAAATGATCTTGCTTCTGAAAAAGAAAGTATTATTTTTGAAAATTCTACCTTGAAATCATCTCTTACTGACTGCAATATGAAGCTGCTTACTCTAGAAACAAATTATGATTTTCTTTCTCAAGAAAAGGTTGAACTACTTGAAAAATTGAATGATCTTCAATTTCAACCTATATTGTGCACTCATTTAGATTATGATGCTATTATTAAAGAAAGAGATAGTTTGTTATCTAATCTAGAGTAAGCAAAGTTAGATGTTAAATGGAGAACAGATGAAATTGTTAAGTTACAAAAGGAAATTAGTAGCTTGAAAAATAATGGTATTCTTGACAAGATCCTAAAAGATTCTTCTGGTCAGATTGGAAGGAGAGGATTAAGTTATAAGCCAAAGGTAAATCATATCAAAAACCTAGAGTGAGAAGGATACAAGTACCCAAGACTAAAGTTATGTATGTGCCTAAAGACAATATAGCTAAGAAGAGAAATGAAATTGATTCTATATGTTGTCATTACTGTTTATGTCTGGGACATTATTCATTTTCTTACCCATACAAGAAAAAGGATGTTGATCTAGTTTGGGTTCTGAATACTTAGAGATTTGAATATGATTAGTTGAGATTTGACCTAAAACGTTACTTTGATATTCAAAATGTCTTATCTCAACTAAATTGAGCTTTAATTTGCATATTTATGTAATTATATTGGAAATACCTTATGTTTTACTTGCAAATAATTACTGGAAAAACAACAAAAACAATCTCGATCGACAACAAGTTCGACCGAGACATTCTTCGGTCGAGAAAATTGTCGACCGAAGTAGTTTCCGTCTCAAACCTGCATTTTCTAGAGAAATAGTAAAAATTTTCGATCGAGAAAGTTGTCGACCGAGAACATACCTGCATATTCTAGAGAAACAGTAAAATTTTTGACCGAGAAAGTTGTTGATCGAGAACATACCTGCATTTTCTAGAGAAACAGTTAAAACATCTGGCCGACAAGTACTTCGACTGAATATCTCTCAGTCGAGAACTTTGTCGACCGAGGGAAACTCTAATAGAATTGTTCAATAAAAACAACATACTTCAATTACAACTAATTTAAATTTTGAAGGAACCTTATATATTACATTGCTTTAAATATTTGAATGAACCTAATAAAAAAGAAGAGTATATGGGCATCAAAACTTTATGATTTTCATGATTATAAGAAAAGATTGGTATTAATAGATAATCTATTAGAATGATTGAAAATTTAAGGTTTCTAACAAGATATCATTTCAAAATTTTGCTTACATGAATTAAATTCTTAAAAGCAAACTTAAGTCATAAAAATGTCTTATCTTAGACAATTCAACATTCATACAATTACACATGAGCAAAATTAAGAATTAATATTGATCATACACAACAAGATCAAGTAGCCCGTTGGACAACCTATGAAAATGCACACAAAATTGCATCTCGATTGAGAAAGGATTGAACCGAGGGGCGCCAAGGTAGAAGTCAAGAATGGCCTAAAATAAGCCTGACAAAATGCTTATTTGTAAATCATTCATCTGCACTAAACGTTAGTATATTTTCTCATCATGTTAAAAACAAATTGATTCATTACTTTACTTAATGAGTTGAACTTCAAAGCTATTTATGACCTTAGTATCCTTAAAGTAATCTTGGAACCTACAACATTCTGGAATATGATGTATATCTTACTCTTAATTGAATTCTCTAAACAAATTAGGGCTTAGCATCTCTTGTATTTGGTTAGACATATATTTATTGATTCCACTATGAGCTTAAAAGAATCTCATATCATTTCTGGGCTTAACATCCCTTGTAAATGGTTGAGAAATAAAGTCATTGATCCTACTATGAGCCTAAAAGGAATCTCATATCATTTCAGGGCTTAACATCCCTTGTAAATGGTTGAGAAACTATTAAACTATATTCATGAGTCTAAAGGATTCTCATGTCATTTCAGGGCTTAACATCCCTTGCAAATGATTGATAAATAAATCATGATTTATGAATTATGGCTAAATTTGACAGTTTTGTTATAGTATACAATTAAGGGGGAGTATCCCATTCAAGGGGAGCAAATTGGTTAGATGGTTATCTTTTTGAAATGACAAAGGGGGAGAAATAATATAAATCAAAATAAATGAGTCTCATACTCTCTTGGCTTCACATAAATTATTGCTATATTCCTTAAAGAGTTGGATACTATGGTCCATACCTCTTTAGAATAACTAGCATACACTTCTTGAATAAACAAGGGAATATCCACAAAAGGTAAATCTCAGGTATGAAACTCATGCTTTTTAAATTCCCTTGATTTATATTTAAGGAATGTTTGTCATCTACAACAAGGAGAAGATTGTTGGCTAAATTGGACTTTATTATACCCTTTGTTTGGATGATGACAAACATTTCATTCTTGTGGGTATAACTTGTTATTTGAGTGTTTCAGGGAAAAACAAATAAGGAAGTGGATAGCTGAAAATCTACACAAATTGGAAGATCAACATGCTTAGATTGCTTTTATTTTCATGATTGTTCTTAATATAAAAACTTGTACAAGTATATAATGTACAAGTACTTAGACATCATGTAAATCAAGCGTTAGATCTTCCCTATCCACTCACAACACTTCGATAGATCCTCCCCTAAGATATAAGCACAATTACACATTGATACACACACTTAGTAGATGACTCAATACATTGAATCAGGGACTTTCTCAGTCGACAAAATATTCGACTGAGACACTCTCGGTTGACAAAGTTCTCGACTGAGAATAGACACTCCTAGATGTTAGACGGAGTTAGAAAAGTAGTAGGGAGTTGGAATCAAATATTACAACACATTTATCTCAACCTCCCACTTGGTCGACAAAAATCTCGACCGAGACATTCTAAGTCGACAAACTTCTCGACCGAGAGAAGTTCTGGACTGCACTTTTCAACAATAAACAACTAGCCATTGCATTGTAATTAGTGGACAACTAACGGATAGTTGAGCACTAAGAACACCCTAGAAAGTGTCTAGAACGTCCCTAAGCACTAGTAGGCCATTCATATAAATAGGACATGCCTTAGGACACCCAAAGCATCACTTGTGCATACAATTACACTTGAGATTCATTCTTTGATAGCAAGAAGCTGAGCTATACTTGCAATCTATTTCATTGAGCTCTACATTAGTGTCCTATAGCCTAGTATCTCCTAACCACCACACTACCATGTTCATATATAGTGGATAGGAGATCAATACACTTGATATAGGATCAAAGTGCTATAGTGATTGGTAACATTGTTTCTTTCTTCCAATCTTGTTCCTTTTATTGTATATTGTTCTCCTTGACTACTCATAGGTTGGAGGCTGTTGAAAGGAGGTTCGTGGAGCTACTTAAGGTGGTGTAGGCTGCTCCCGATGACTAGGAGTTACTTCAAGAAGGCTGCCACAAGGTGAAGCTACTTCAGGTGAAGGCTACTTCAAGGGTGAGCTTGGAGTTACTTCAGAAGGCTGCTTCAAGGGGGATTGAGGCTACTTCAGGTGAAGGCTACTTCAAGGGTGTGGGAAAGAAATTGTATTTTATGTAACATCCTCGTGAGGTAATAAAATAAGTTGCTTTCAAAATCCTAGTTGGAAACAATCGGGTAGTGAGATGACTACCTTAGATTTCTAAGGTAGGAACCACTCTACATCCTTGTGTCTTCCTTATTTCATCCTACTTCTTGTCCTAGTGTTTAATTATTTTTAATTAACTTTAAATACTCCAAAAAGCTCTATTCACCCCCCATCTAGATCTTTCAATTAGTATCAGAGCAGGTCTTCAAGGAGCCTTAACAGATCTTGAAGCATGGGGGATAGTGTGCTCAACCACCTAAACTTGGAGGGAACCTATGTAGCTCGTCCACCACCATTCGATTGAAGCAACTACAACTATTGGAAGAGAAGGATACAATTCTATTTTCAAGGCATCAGTTGGGAACTATGGATGATGGTTTGTACTCCATACATGCTTCCATAAATCGAGTATGTTACATGGGATGCCAATACGGTAAAGCAAGCTCAATTTAATGCCAAGGCTGCAAGTATTTTATATTGTTCTATATTAGTAAGTGAATTTAATAGAATTTCTTTATGTGAAACTGCAAATGACATATGACATAGACTTTCTATTACACATGAAGGAACCTTAAAAGTTAAAAATTCTAATATTAGAATGCTCAAATAAAAGTTTGAACAATTTTGTATGGAACCAAATGAATAAATTAGTGAAATGTATGCAAGATTTTCCACTATTATTAATGGTATGAGTGCATTAGGAAAATTCATAAGTGAAGAAGATCAAGTATCCAAGATTCTTAGGTGTTTTCCACCCAAGTACAAACCAAAGGTGACGACTATTGAAGAAGCAAATGATCTCACAAGATTGAGGATGGAACAAATTATTGTCAACTTGGAGACTCATGAGGTCACCCTTGATGAAGAAGAATGATTGACGGCTGATCACAAGAAGGAGAAAAGAAAGGACATTGCATTCAAGGCATCAACCAAAATTAGGCATGACACAAGTGAAGAAGATAGTGAAGAAGAAACTCTCATTGTAAATGGTAAGCAGTATAGAAGATTTAAAACTAACAAAACTTCTAGTGTTTCTTCTTCCTCTAGGTGCTTTGAATGCGGAAAAAGGAGACATTAAAAGGTGATTGTCCTAAACTCAAGAAAGGAAAGAAATCATCTCACAAGAAGAAGGAAAAAGCCTACAAAGCTGCATGGGATGACTCAAGTGATGATAGTGAGGATGGAGAAGAAGAGATGGAGTGCCTTATTGCTACAACAAATGTAGAAGAAGAGGTAAGTCTTTTTGATTTATCTAAAGAAGAATTAGTTGATAGCATTAATGAATTACATGATAAATATATTGATTGTAAAAAGAAACTAAAAAGAGTTAGTAAAACTAATGAGGAATTGTATGCTCAACTATATAATCTTGCTTCTCAAAAAGAAAGTATTATTTCTAAAAATTCTACCTTGAAATCTTCTCTTAATGACTGCAATATGAAGCTGCTTACTCTAGAAAAAAACTATGGTTTTCTTTCTCAAGAAAAGGTTGAACTACTTGCAAAATTAAATGATCTTCAAACTCAACCTATATTGTGCACTCATTTAGATTATGATGCTATTATCAAAGAAAGATATAGTTTGTTATCTAATCTAGAGCAAGCAAAGTTAGATTTTAAATGGAGAATGGATGAAATTGTTAAGTTACAAAAGGAAATTAGTAGCTTGGAAAACAATGGTATTCTTGACAAGATCCTAAAAGATTCTTATGGTCAGATTGGAAGAAGAGGACTAGGTTATAAGCCCAAAGGTAAATCCTATCAAAAACCTAGAGTGAGAAGGATACAAGTGCCCAAGACTAAAGTTATGTATGTGCCTAAAGACAATCTAGCTAAGAAGAGAAATGAAATTGATTCTATATGTTGTCATTATTGTTTACGTCTTGGACATTATTCATTTTCTTGCCCATATAAGAAAAAGGATGTTGATCTAGTGTGGGTTCCTAAAACTTAGAGACTTGAATGTGATTAGTTGAGATTTGACGTAAAACGTTACTTTGATATTCAAAATGTCTTATCTCAACTAAACTGAGCTTTAATTTGCATATTTATGTAATTATATTGGAAATACATTATGTTTTACTTGCAAATAATTACTGAAAACACAAGAGAAACAATCTCGGTCAATAACAAGTTCGACCGATACATTCTTTGGTCGAGAAAATTGTCGACCGAAGTAGTTTCTGTCTCAAACCTGCATTTTCAGGAGAAACAGTAAAATTTTTGATCGAGAAAGTTGTCGACCGAGAACATACCTGCATTTTCTGGACAAACAGTAAAAACATCCGGCCGACAAGTACTTCGACCTAATATCACTCAGTCGAGAACTTTGTTTGACTGAGGGAAACTCTAACAGAATTGTTCAATAAAAACAAGATACTTCAATTACAACAAATTTAAGTTTGGAATGAACCTTATGTATTACATTGCTTTAAATATTTGAATGAACCTAATAAAAAAGAAGAGTATATGGGCATCAAAACTTTATACTTTGCATGATTATAAGAAAAGATTGGTATTAATAAATAATCTATTAGAAAGTTTGAAAATTTAAGGTTTCTAACAAGATATCTTTTCAAAATTTTGCTTCCATTAATTAAGTTCTTAAAGGAAACCTTAAGTAATAAAAAGGTCTTATCTTAGACTATTCAACATTCATACAATTACATATGAGCAAAATTAGTAATTAATAATGATCATACACAAAAAGATCAAGTGGCCCTTTGGACAACCTATGGAAATGCACACAGAAATGCCCTCGATTGAGTAAGAATTGAATCGAGGGGTGCCAAGGTCAAAGTCAAGGATGACCTAAAATAAGCCAGACAAAATGCTTATTTGTAAATCATTCATCTGCATTTAACCTTAGTATATTTTCTCATAATGTTAAAAACAAATTGATTCATTACTTTACTTAGTCAATTGAACTTCAAAGCTAGTTATGACCTTAGTATCCTTAAAGTAATCTTGGAACCTACAACATTCTAGAATATGATGTATATCTTACTCTTAATTGAATTCTCTAAACAAATTAGGGCTTAAAATCCCTTGTATTTGGTTAGACATATATTTATTGATTCCACTATGAGCTTAAAAGAATCTCATATCATTTCAGGGCTTAACATCCCTTATAAATGGTCGAGAAATAAAGCCATTGATCCTACTATGAGCCTAAAAGGAATCTCATATCATTTCAGGGCTTAACATCCCTTGTAAATGTTTGAGAAACTATTAAACTATATTCATGAGTCTAAAGGATTCTCATGTCATTTCAGGGCTTAACATCCCTTGCAAATGATTGAGAAATAAATCATGATTTCTGAATTATGGCTAAATTTGACATTTTTGTTATAGTATACAATTAAGGGGGGGTTTCCCATTTAGGGGGAGCAAATTGATTATATGGTTATCTTTTTGAAATGACAAATGGGGAGAAATAATATAAATCAAAATAAATGAGTCTCATAATCTCTTGGCTTCACATAAATTGTTGCTATATTACTTAAAGAGTTGGATACTATGGTCCATCCCTCTTTGGAATAACTAGCACACATTTCTTGAATAAATAGGAGAATATCTACAAAAGGTAAATCTCAGGTATGAAACTCATGCTTTTTAAATTCCCTTGATTTATATTTAAGGAATGTTTGTTATCTTCAAAATGGGGGAGATTGTTGGCTAAATTGGACATTATTATACCCTTTGTTTTAATGATGACATACATTTATTCTTGTGGATCTAACTTGTTATTCGAGTGTTTTAGGGAAAAATAAATAAGGAAGTGGATGGCTGAAAATCTGCACAAATTGGAAGATCAACATGCTTAGATTGCTTTTATTTTCATGATTGTACTTAATGTAAAAACTTGTACAAGTATATAATGTACAAGTACTTAGACATCATGTAAATCAAGCGTTAGATCTTCCCTATAAACTCACAAAACTTAGATAGATCCTCCCCTAAGATATAAGCACAATTACACATTGATACACACATTTAGTAGATGACTCAATACATTGAATTAGGGACTTTCTCGATTGACAAAATATTCGACCGAGACACTCTCGGTCGACAAAGTTCTCGATCGAGAATAGATACTCCTAGCCATTAGAATGAGTTAGAAAAGTAGTTGGGAGTTGGAATCAAACATTACAACACATTGATCTCAACCTCCCACTCGGTTGACAAAAATATCGACAGAGATATTCTCAGTCGACAAACTTCTCGATCGAGAGAAGTTCTGGACTGCACTTTTCAACAATAAACAACTAGCCATTGCAATGTAATTAGTGGACACCTAACGGCTTGTTGAGCACGAAGAACATCCTAGAAAGTGTCTAGAACGTCCCTAAGCACTAGTAGGCCATTCCTATAAATAGGACATGCCTTAGGACACCGAAAGCATCACTTGTGCATACAATTACACTTGAGATTCATTCTTTGAGAGCAACAAGCTGAGCTATACTTGCAATCTGTTTCATTGAGCTCTACATTAGTGTCCTATAGCCTAGTATCTCCTAACCACCACACTACCATGCTCATATATAGTGGATAGGAGATCAATACACTTGATATAGGATCAAAGTGTTGTACTCATTGGTAACATTGTTTCTTTCTTCCAATCTCATTCCTTTTATTGTATATTATTCTCCTTGACTACTCCTAGGTTGGAGGCTATTGAAAGGAAGTTCGTGGAGCTACTTCAGGTGGTGAAGGCTGTTCCCGATGACTTGGAGTTACTTCAAGAAGGCTTCCACAAGGTGAAGCTAATTCAGGTGAAGGCTACTTCAGGTGAAGGCTACTTCAAGGGTGAGCTTGGAGTTACTTCAAAAGGATGCTTCAAGGAATATTGAGGCTACTTCAGGTGAAGGCTATTTCAATGGTGCACGAAAGCAATTGTATTTGATGTAACACCCTCTTCAGGTAATAAAATAAGTTGCTTTCAAAATCCCGATTGGAAACAATCGGGTAGTGGACTGACTACCTTAGATTTCTAAGGTAGGAACACTCTACATCCTTGTGTCTTCCTTATTTCATCCTACTTCTTGTACAAGTGTATAATTGTTTTTAATTAACTTTAAATACTCCAAAAAGCTCTATTCACCCCCCCTCTAGATCTTTCAATTGGTATCAGAGTAGGTCTTTAAGTAGCCTTAACAGGTCTTGTTGCATGGGGGATAGTGTGCTCAACCACCTGAACTTGGAGGGAACCTACGTAGCTCGTCCACCACTGTTCGATGGAAGCAACTACAACTATTGGAAGAGAAAGATGCAATTCTATTTTCAAGGCATCAGTTGGGAACTTTGGAGGATGGTTTCTACTCCATACATGCTTCTGGAAACTAACTATGTTACATGGGATGCCAATACGGTAAAGCAAGCTCAACTTAATGCCAAGGCTAAGTATTTTATATTGTTCTATATCGGTAAGTGAATTCAATAGAATTTCTTCATGTGAAACAGCATATGATCTATGGCATAGACTTTCTATTACACATGAAGGAACCATACAAGTTAAAAATTCTAAGATTAGCATACTTAAACAAAAGTTTGAACAATTTCGTATGGAACCAAATAAATCTATTAGTGAAATGTTTGCAAGATTTTCCACTATTATTAATGGTTTAAGTGCATTTGGAAAATTCATAAGTGAAGAAGATCAATTATATAAGATTCTTAGGTATTTGCCACCAAAGTACAAACCAAAGGTGACGACTATTGAAGAAGAAAATGTCTCACAAGATTAAGGATGGAACAACTCATTGGCAACTTGGAGACTCATGAGGTCACCCTTGACGAAGAAGAAAGATTGGTAGCTGAACACAAGAAAGAGAAAAGAAAGGACATTGCATTCAAGGCATCAACCAAAATTAGTCATGACACAAGTGAAGAAGATAGTGAAGAAGAAACTCTCATAGTATATGGTAAGAAGTATAGAAGATTTAAAACTAACAAAACTTATAGTGTTTCTTCTTCCTCTAGGTGGTTTGAATGCGGAAAAATGGGACATTGAAAAGATGATTGTCCTAAACTCAAGAAAGGAAAAAAATCATCTCACAAGAAGAAGGAAAAAGCATACAAAGCTGCATGGGATGACTCAAGTGATGATAGTGAGGATGGAGAAGAAGAGGTGGAGTGCCTTCTTGCTACAACAAATGAAGAAGAAGAGGTAAGCCTTTTTGATTTATCTAAAGAAGAGTTAGTTGATAGCATTAATGAATTTCATGATAAATATATTGATTGTAAAAAGAAACTAAAAAGAGTTACTAAAAATAATGAGGAATTGTATGCTCAAATAAATGGTCTTGCTTCTGAAAAACAAAGTATTATTTCTAAAAATTCTACCTTGAAATCATCTCTTAATGACTGCAATATGAAGCTGCTTACTCTAGGAACAAACTACGGTTTTCTTTCTCCAGAAAAGGTTGAACTACTTGCAAAATTAAATGATCTTCAAACAAAACCTATATTGTGCACTCATTTAGATTATGATGCTATTATTAAAGAAAGATATAGTTCGTTATCTAATCTAGAGCAAGCAAAATTAGATGTTAAATTGAGACTGGATGAAATTTTTAAGTTACAAAGGAAATTAGTAGCTTGAAAAACAATGGTATTCTTGACAAGATCCTAAAAGATTCTTCTGGTCAAATTGTAAGGAGAGGACTAGGTTATAAGTCCAAAGGTAAATCTTATAAAAATCCTAGAGTGAGAAGGATACAAGTGCGCAAGACTAAAGTTATGTATGTGCCTAAAGACAATCTAGCTAAGAACAGAAATGAAATTGATTATATATGTTGTCATTACTATTTTTGTCTTGGACATTATTCATTTTCTTTCCCATACAAGAAAAAGGATGTTGATCTAGTTTGGGTTCCTAAAACTTAGAGATTTGAATATGATTAGTTGAGATTTGACCTAAAATGTTACTTTGATATTCAAAATGTCTTATCTCAACTAAACTGAGCTTTAATTTGCATATTTATGTTATTATATTGGAAATACCTTATGTTTTAATTGCAAATAATTAATGAAAACACAATAGAAACAATCTCAGTCGACAACAAGTTCGACCGAGACATTCTTTGGTTGAGAAAATTTTCGACTGAAGTTGTTTCTGTCTCAAACCTGCATTTTCTGGAGAAACAGTAAAATTATCGATCAAGAAAGTTGTCGACCGAGAACATACCTGCATTTTCTATAGAAATAGTAAAAACATTCGCCGACAAGTACTTTGACCGAATATCACTCGGTCGAGAACTTTGTCGACCGAGGGAAACTCTGACAGAATTGTTCAATAAAAACAAGATACTTTAATTACAACTAATTTAAGTTCTAAATGAACCTTATATATTACATTGCTTTAAATATTTGAATGAACCTAATAAAAAAGAAGATTATATGGGAATCAAAACTTTATACTTTGCGTGATTATAAGAAAAGATTGGTATTAATAGATTATCAATTAGAAAGTTTGAAAATTTAAGGTTTCTAACAAGATATCTTTTCAAAATTTTGCTTACATGAATTAATTTCTTAAAGGCAAACTTAAGTAATAAAAAGGTCTTATCTTAGACTATTCAAAATTCATACAATTACATATGATCAAAATTAAGAATTAATAATGATCATACACAACAAGATCAAGTAGCTCTTTGGACAACCTATGAAAATGCACACAGAAATGCCTCTTGATTGAGAAAGAATTGAACCAAGGGGTGCCAAGGTTGAAGTCAAGGATGACCTAAAATAATCCTGACAAAATGCTTATTTGTAAATCATTCATCTGCACTTAACCTTAGTATATTTGCTCATCATGTTAAAAACAAATTGATTCATTGCTTTACTAATTCAATTGAACTTCAAAGCTATTTATGACCTTAGTATCCTTAAAGTAATCTTAGAACCAACAACATTCTTGATATGATGTATATTTTACTCTTGATTGAATTCTCTAAACAAATTAGGGCTTAACATCCCTTGTATTTGGTTAGAGATATATTCATTGATTCCATTATGAGCTTAAAAGAATCTCATATCATTTCAGGGCTTAACATTCCTTGTAAATGGTTGAGAAATAAAGTCATTGATCGCACTATGAGCCTAAAAGGAATCTCATATCATTTCAGGGCTTAACATCCCTTGTAAATGGTTGAGAAACTATTAAACTATATTCATGAGTCTAAAGGATTCTCATGTCATTTCAGGGATTAACATCCCTTGCAAATGATTGAGAAATAAATCATAATTTTTTAATTATGGCTAAATTTGACATTTTTGTTATAGTATACAATTAAGGGGGAGTATCCCATTTAGGGGGAACAAATTGGTTATATGGCTATCTTTTTGAAATGACAAAGGGGGAGAAATAATATAAAACAAAATAAATGAGTCTCATAATCTCTTGGCTTCCCATAAATTGTTGTTATATTCCTTAAAGAGTTGGATACTATGGTCCATACCTCTTTGGAATAACTAGCACACACTTCTTGAATAAACAAGAGAATATCTACAAAAGGTAAATCTCAGGTATGAAACTCATTCTTTTTAAATTCCCTTGATTTATGTTTAGGGAATGTTTGTCATCTTCAAAAAGGGGGAGATTGATGGCTAAATTGGACATTATTATACCCTTTATTTTGATGATGACAAACATTTCATTCTTGTGGATCTAACTTATTATTTGAGTGTTTCAGAGAAAAACAAATAAGGAAGTAGATAGCTGAAAATCTACACAAATTGGAAGATCAACATACTTAGATTGCTTTTATTTTCATGGTTGTACTTAATGTAAAAACTTGTACAAGTATATAATGTACAAGTACTTAGACATCATGTAAATCAAGTGTTAGATCTTCCCTATCCACTCACAACACTTAGATAGATCCTTCCATAAGATATAAGCACAATTACACATTGATACACGCACTTAGTAAATGACTCAATACATTGAATCTGGGACTTTCTCGGTCGACAAAATCTTCGACCGAGACACTCTCAGTCGACAAAGTTCTCGACCAAGAGTAGACACTCCTAGCCGTTAGACTGAGTTAGCAAAGTAGTTGGGAGTTGGAATCGAACATTACAACACATTAATCTCAACCACCCTCTCGGTCGACAAAAATATCGACCGAGACATTCTCGGTCGACAAACTTCTCGACCGAGAGAAGTTCTGGACTGCACTTTTCAGCAATAAACAACTAGCCATTGCAATGTAATTAGTGGACATCTAACAGCTAGTTGAGCACTAATAACACCCTAGAAGTGTCTAGAACATCCCTAAGCACTGTAAGCCATTTCTATAAATAGGACATGCCTTAGGACACCCAAAGCATCACTTGTGCATACAATTACACTTGAGATTCATTCTTTGAGAGCAACAAGCTGAGCTATACTTGCAATCTATTTCATTGAGCTCTACATTAGTGTCCTATAGCCTAGTATCTCCTAAAAACCACACTACCATGTTCAGCTATAGTGGATAGGAGATCAATTCGCTTGATATAGGATCAAAGCGCTGTACTCATTGGTAACATTGTTTCTTTCTTCCAATCTTGTTCCTTTTATTGTATATTCTTCTCTTTGACTACTTCTAGCTTGGAGGCTATTGAAAGGAGGTTTGTTGAGCTACTTTAGTTGGTGAAGGCTGCTCCCAGTGACTTGGAGTTACTTCAAGAAGGCTGCCTCAAGGTGAAGCTACTTCAAGTGAAGGCTACTTCAAGGGTGAGCTTGGAGTTACTTCAGAAGGCTGCTTCATGGGGGATTGAGGCTAATTCAGGTGAATGCTACTTAAAGGGTGTGGGAAAGCAATTGTATTTTATGTAACATCCTCACGAGGTAATAAAATAAGTTGCTTTCAAAATCCCAGTTGGAAATAATCGGGTAGTGGACTGACTACTTTGATTTCTAAGGTGGGAACCACTCTACATCCTTGTGTCTTCCTTGTTTCATCCTACGTCTTGTCCAAGTGTTTAATTGTTTTTAATTAAATTGAAATACTCCAAAAAGCTCTATTCAACCCCCACTAGATATTTCAATTAGTATCAGAGCATGTCTTCAAGGAGCCCTAACATGTCTTGAAGCATGGGGGATAGTGTACTCAACCACCTGAACTTGGAGGGAACCTACGTAGCTCGTCCACCACCGTTCGATGGAAGCAACTACAACTATTGGAAGAGAATGATGCAATTCTATTTTCAAGGCATCAGTTGGGAACTTTGGAGGATGGTTTCTACTCCATACATGCTTTCGGAAACCGACTATGTTACATGGGATGCCAATAAAGTAAAGCAAGCTCAACTTAATGCCAAGGTTGTAAGTATTTTATATTGTCTATATCGGTAAGTGAATTCAATAGAATTTCTTCATGTGAAACTTCATATGACATATGGCATAGACTTTCTATTACACATGAAGGAACCGTACAAGTTAAAAATTAGAAGATTAGCATGCTTAAACAAAAGTTTGAACAATTTCATATGGAACCAAATGAATCTATTAGTGAAATGTATGCAAGATTGTCCACTATTATTAATGGTTTGTGTGCATTAGAAAAATTCATAAGTGAAGAAGTTCAAGTATCCAAGATTATTAGGTGTTTGCCACCAAAGTACAAACCAAAGGTGACAGCTACTGAAGAAGAAAATGATCTCACAAGATTGAGGATGGAACAACTCATTGGCAACTTAGAGACTCATGAGGTCACCCTTGAAGAAGAAGAAAGATTCGTGGCTGAACACAAGAAGGAGAAAAGAAAGGACATTGCACTCAACGCATCAACCAAAATTAGTCATGACACAAGTGAAGAAGATAGTGAAGAAGAAACTCTCATTGTAAATGGTAAGCAATATAGAAGATTTAAAACTAACAAAACTTCTAGTGTTTCTTCTTCCTCTATGTGCTTTGAATCCGGAAAAGGGGACATTTAAAAGGTGATTGTACTAAACTCAAGAACGGAAAGAAATCATCTTACAAGAAGAAGGAAAAAGCCTACAAATCTGCATGGGATGACTCAAGTGATGATAGTGAGGAGGGAGAAGAAGAGATGGAGTGCATTATTGCTACAACAAATGAAGAAGAAGATGTAAGTCTTTTTGATTTATCTAAAGAAGAGTTAGTTGATAGCATTAATGAATTGCATGATAAATATATTGATTATACAAAGAAACTACAAAGAGTTACTAAAACTAATGAGGAGTTGTATGCTCAACTAAATGATCTTGCTTCTGAAAAAGAAAGTATTATTTCTAAAAATTCTACCTTGAAATCATCTCTTAATGACTGCAATATGAAGCTGTTTACTCTAGAAACAAACTATGGTTTTCTTTCTCAAGAAAAGGTTGAACTACTTGCAAAATTGAATGATCTTCAAACTCAACCTATATTCTGCATTCATTTAGATTATAATGCTATTATCAAAGAAAGAGATAGTTTGTTATCTAATCTAGAGCAAGCAAAGTTGATGTTAAATGGAGAATGGATGAAATTGTTAAGTTATAAAAGGAAATTAGTAGCTTGAAAAACAATGGTATTCTTGACAAGATCCTAAAAGATTCTTCTGGTCAGATTGGAAGGAGAGGACTAGGTTATAAGCTCAAAGGTAAATCCTATTAAAAACCTAGAGTGAGAAGGACACAAGTGCCCAAGACTAAAGTTATGTATGTGCCTAAAGACAATCCAGCTAAGAAGAGAAATGAAATTGATTCTATATGTTGTCATTGCAGTTTACGTCTTGGACATTATTCATTTTCTTGCTCATACAAGAAAAAGGATGTTGATCTAGTTTGGGTTCCTAAAACTTAGAGATTTGAATATGATTAGTTGAGATTTGACCTAAAACATTACTTTGATATTCAAAATGTCTTATCACAACTCAACTGAGCTTTAATTTGCATATTTATGTAATTATATTGGAAATACCTTATGTTCTACTTGCAAATAATTACTGAAAACACAACAGTCACAATCTCGGTCGACAACAAGTTCGACCGAGACATTCTTCGGTCGATAAAATTGTCGACCGAAGTAGTTTCTGTCTCAAACCTGCATTTTCTGGAGAAACAGTAAAATTATCGATCAAGAAAGTTGTCGACCGAGAACATACCTGCATTTTCTAGAGAAACAATAAAAACATCTGGCCGACAAGTACTTTGACTGAATATCACTCGGTCGAGAACTTTGTCGACCGAGGGAAACTCTGACAGAATTGTTCAATAAAAGCAAGATACTTCAATTACAACTAATTTAAGTTTGGAATGAACCTTATATATTACATTGCTTTAAATATTTGAATGAACCTAATAAAAAAGAAGTGTATATGGGCATCAAAACTTTATACTTTGCGTGATTATAAGAAAAGATTGGTACTAATAGATAATCTATTAGAAAGTTTGAAAATTTAAGGTTTCTAACAAGATATCTTTTCAAGTTTTTCTTACATGAATTAAGTTCTTAAAGGCAAACTTAAGTCGTAAAAAGGTCTTATCTTAGACTATTCAACATTCATACAATTACATATGAGCAAAATTAAGAATTAATAATGATCATACACAACAAGATCAAGTGTGCCTTTGGACAACCTATGAAAATGCACACACAAATGCCTCTCGATTGAGAAAGAATTCAACCGAGGGGCGCCAAGGTTAAAGTCAAGGACGATGTTAAAAACAATTTGATTCATTACTTTACTTATTCATTTGAACTTCAAAGCTAGTTATGACCTTAGTATCCTTAAAGTAATCTTGGAACCTACAACATTCTTGAATATGATGTATATCTTACTCTTAATTGAATTCTCTAAACAAATTAGGGATTCACATCCCTTGTATTTGGTTAGATATATATTTATTGATTCCACTATGAGCTTAAAAGAATCTCATATCATTCTAGGGCTTAACATCCCTTGTAAATGGTTGAGAAATAAAGTCATTGATCCTACTATGAGCCTAAAAGGAATCTCATATCATTTTAGGGCTTAACATCCCTTGTAAATGGTTGAGAAACTATTAAAATATATTCATGAGTCTAAAGGATTCTCATGTCATTTCAGGGCTTAACATCCCTTGCAAATGATTGAGAAATAAATCATAATTTCTGAATTATGGCTAAATTTGACATTTTTGTTATAGTATACAATTAAGGGGGAGTATCCCATTCAGGGGGAGAAAATTGGTTAGATGGTTATCTTTTTGAAATGACAAAGGGGTAGAAATAATATAAAACAAAATAAATGAGTCTCATAATCTCTTGGCTTCACATAAATTGTTGCTATATTCCTTAAAGAGTTGGATACTATGGTCCATACCTCTTAGGAATAACTAGCACACACTTCTTGAATAAGCAAGAGAATATCTATAAAAGGTAAATCTCAAGTATGAAACTCATGCTTTTTAAATTCCCTTGATTTATATTTAAGGAATGTTTGTCATCTTCAAAAAGGGGAAATTGTTGGCTAAATTGGACATTATTATACCTTTTGTTTTGATGATGACAAACATTTCATTCTTGTGGATCTAACATGTTATTTGAGTGTTTCAAGGAAAAACAAATAAGGAAGTGGATAGCTAAAAATCTACACAAATTGGAAGATCAACATGTTTAGATTGCTTTTATTTTCATGATTTTACTTAATGTAAAAACTTGTACAAGTATATAATGTACTACTTAGACATCATGTAAATCAAGAGTTAGATCTTCCCTATCCACTCACAACACTTAGATAGATCCTCCCCTAAGATATAAGCACAATTACACATTAATACACACACTTGGTAGATGACTCGATACATTGAATTAGGGACTTTCTCAGTGGACAAAATCTTCGATCGAGACACTCTCGGTCGACAAGGTTCTCAACCAAGAATAGACACTTCTATCCATTAGACTGAGTTAGCAAAGTAGTTGGGAGTTGGAATCGAATGTTACAACACATTGATCTTAGCCTCCCACTCATTTGACAAAAATCTCGACCGAGACATTCTCGGTCGACAAACTTCTCGACCGAGAGAAGTTCTGGACTGCACTTTTCAGCAATAAACAACTAGTCGTTGCAATGTAATTAGTGGACACCTAATGGCTATTTGAGCACTAAGAAAACCCTAGAATGTGTCCAGAACGTCCCTAAGCACTAGTAGGCCATTCCTATAAATAGGACATGCCTTAGGACACCAAAAGCATCACTTGTGCATACAATTACACATGAGATTCATTCTTTGAGAGCAACAAGCTGAGATATACTTGCAGTCTATTTCATTGAGCTCTACATTAGTTTCCTATAGCCTAGTATCTCCTAACCACCACATTACCACGTTCATCTATAGTGGATAGGAGATCAATATGCTTGATATAGGATCAAAGCGTTGTACTCATTGGTAACATTGTTTCTTTCTTCTAATCTCGTTCCTTTTATTGTATAATGTTCTCCTTGACTATTCCTAGGTTGGAGGCTATTTAAAGGAGGTTTGTGGAGCTACTTCACGTGGTGAAGGCTGCTCTCGGTGACTTTGAGTTACTTCAAGAAGGTTGCCTCAAGGTGAAGCTACTTCAGGTGAAGGTTACTTCAAGGGTGAGCTTGGTGTTACTTCAGAAGGCTGCTTCAAGGGGGATTGAGGCTACATCAGGTGAAGGGTACTTCAAGGGTGTGGGAAAGAAATTGTATTTTATGTAACATCCTCATGAGGTAATAAAATAAGTTTCTTTCAAAATCTTGGTTGGAAACAATCGGGTAGTGGACTGACTACCTTAGATTTCTAAGGTAGGACCACTCTACATCCTTGTGTCTTCCTTGTTTCATCCTACTTCTTGTCCAAGTGTTTAATTGTTTTTAGTTAAATTTAAATACTCCAAAAAGCTCTATTTACCCCCCTCTAGATCTTTCAATGATATGATTGAATAAGCCTTGTGAGACATGATACTCGTCATTTTGTAATATCAATCACTAAGATGGTTAATCCTAGAGTTTAAACCTTTTTTACTTCCGGTTTTAAGGGTAGTATAGAAGGGTCGATCCCACAGGACAACTATTTAGAGATTGTTCTTAGAACCCAAAGATTGAAGAACTTTATTATTTTTTTTTGGTATTTTTCTTTTTATTAAAGCAGAAAGTAAAGTCCAGTTGGGGGTTTGAATGATTACACTAATGCAAGAAGAAAGGCACTTAACAAGAATAAACATGCACAAGAGAATAATAAAAAGATTGTTAACACAAACAAAACTATATGAATGGAAGACTAAGGATTAAAGCAAACAAAGGATGCGGTGATTAGATCAAGAGAAGGAAATTGAGGCTCATAGGGGTTTTCACCACCTTAGCCTAGGTGATAACAACTAAATCTTAAACGACGATTCGATGAAGGGTTGCAAATTTAAAAACTCACAAAAGAGAAACTTCACATGAGCCCATTGGTCTTGGTGCTCATACTTCCTAGTTTATCATCCTAAAAGATGAAAATCCACAGTCATATCAAAACGTCTATGTAATCGATTTTATTGTTCTAAATCCGAATTTCTATGGTCATACCCATCCGGATTAACAAGCGATCCGAAGATCAATCAGTCAATTAAAATCGGTTAACATCTAATCGTTTAAGAAGAAGTCGTTAAAACCATGGCTAAGGGGTTATTCCCCTTGCCCCGATAAAAGACTACTCACACATGGAGAAAGGGGAGATGGAGGAAGAAAGAAATGAAGCCATAGTCTAGCCCAGAAATCAGGAAATTAATCCTTATGCTAGAGACGATGAAATAGCTTAGTTCTTTGTTCCTTTCTCCAGAATTGAAGAACGGAAAGAAGAAGATTAAAACTAAGGCGGAGAGAAAAGACAAGAATAAGAATGAAAGAGCTATACTTGAACTAAGATCTACTTTATTGCATAAAATGAGAATGATTACAAGACAATTTACTTCAGAATCCCAAATACAAGAAATCCAAGATGCCTTGAGGAGGAGGAAGTGCCCCTCCTTTTATAGGAGAAGGAGGGGGGTATACATTAGGTTTAGGGCAAAAGAAATGGCCGCCGGAGGCTGCTAACTTTCTAGATCTAGTCAATAGAGGAAACAATTGATTTCTTTGCATCCCTTTTGCATTAATTTCCCGCAACAACGGTTTCGAGCGTATTTTTGGGCCAGTCAAAAATTCAGAAGTAGCCCGAAAATATATTTTTCCTGTAGATAATTGAATTATCTTTCCAACACATACTTGCACAATAAATTCTGCCTTAGGATGTGGAAGTTATACCAATTTTGGTGAAGGGTATATACTGAAATCAGACTCTGCGGGAAAACGTAATGCTACTTTAACTGATTAATTGCACAGCCAAATAAACACCGAAGTTGCTGCAAAATATGTCTTTTTTGTAGCCAACAAAATTTTCTTTTCATTCCATACTTTATCTTGAAATTCTGCCTTTAGACGCAAAAGATATGGTTATTTGAGTGACGAGTATCTCAGGCACTGCGGGAATATTTGAAAGCCTCATATCTTCATCTTTTATTTTCTCAATTTAATTACTTCGATAATTCCTAAAAATTAAGAAAAATATCATAAAAATTCAGGAAAAGTATATCAAGAAGATGAAAGTGCTATTTATTTTTGAATTAGCTAAAATTAACAAAAAAGTCCTAATTAATTATTCTAAATGAAGCAAAAATAAGAGATGAATATGCATTCATCAAAATACCCCAAACTTAAACTTTGCTCGTCCCGAGCAACATTAAAATCAAGAAATACTTTCAAGACATACTCTCAACCTATCATCCTCACTCTCCTTATAATCACTTGATTCCTTCCACCAAAATATGGCCAAACAACCCTGACTTCTTGAATTCACGAAAAGTGACTTTTATATTTCCTACTTCACAAACTTGCATTTATTCAAGACCTGCAATAAAACAGATTTTCATTTCACCTTTGCATTTGGTACTCCAATTTTTTTTTAAGTTTTACACAAGAACATGGCTGATTTGGATGGTTGGGGTTTTTGTAGTTTTCCCCTGGGTAGAAAATTGGAGTGAAGGAGGTATGGAAGAAGGACAGTCTCTCCTCTATTCGACTCGAGACCTTTTTATTTAGTGGACATGCAGTTACATTGACCGTATTTTTTTTCTTTGATTTTTGGTGATACACCCAATTGCGTGGGTATGGAAGAAGCGGAATAGGGGGAAGGGGTGCCACCCCAAACTTAGCCTTTTGGGCATTGTTGGTTTTTTTTTGACGAATGGAAAGATTTGGAAGTGGTGGAAGAAGAGTAGAAGAGGATGTTCTTGTGCAACTTTTTTTTCTATCTTTTTCTTTTTTTTAGAGTACCATGCATTGGTTCAACTATTACCGAATCATGCGAAAAATCAAGAAAATTTATACAAGTTGTACATGATAAGAAAGCATCGCTCTTGAATCCTATCAGTCCTTTATGACTTGCCATCTTTTCCAAGGAGTGATTATTATTTGAGGTCCTAAGTGACAGGAGGATTTCTAGTCATGAAAGTTTCAAAATTTTAATTGCAAGGCAGTTACATCATTAAGATGATTATTTTGACAAATGATAATATCAAGGCCGACTAGATATGGGCCAATTGTACTATGAAAAGAAAGAAAGAAAAAAACTACATGCAAAATGTAAAACAAAGAAAAGATACTAAAAGGGGAAGAAAAAGGGGTGGAAACATACCACCCATCCCCACCCCGAACTTAAGACTTTGCTCGTCCTGAGCAAAATCAAAATCTGAGATGGGGGGAAAGAATCGCTGTTGTGGAGGATGAAGGACGATGACAACAACTCCCCAAAAGAGAAGAACACAAAAAAAAACAAGGGTGATGATATTAGAAAAGAAGGAAAAAATGCAAAAATTATTTGGGTTGCCTCCCAAAAAGCGCCAAGTTTTACGTCATGGCCTGACAAGAGATGGATCAGTCTATTGGGATTCTGGGGAAGTTGTGGGGTCAAATAGGTTCAGGTCTTTCAAAGATGAAAAATTGTTTGAATCTGAAGCGAAAAGGTCTTCAGTGGTGATGTATCTTTTAAGTCGGTGCCCATTAACCTTAAACTCACCCAAAACTTTATCCCAGAGAAGAAAAGCGCCATGTGGATAAGAACACTTGACAATGTAGGGGCCATACCATATCGACTTGAGTTTTCCAGGGAAAAGTCATAATCTTTAATTAAAAACTTAAACTTGATCCCCTTCTCTAATGTCTTTGTGCTTGATGTGACCATCATGCCACATTTTGGTTCGGTCCTTGTAGATTCTCGCATTTTCGTAGGCACTCATCCTAAGTTCATCAAGCTCATTAATTTGGAGAAAACGTTTCTCTCCAGCCATGGAAAGGTCAAAATTCAAACTTTTGATGGCCCAGCTTGCTTTGTGCTCTAGTTCTATTGGTAAATGACATGACTTATCGTAGATCAGTCTGAAAGGGGTGGTGCCAATAGGTGTTTTGTAGGCAGTACGATATGCCCACAGGGCGTCATTGATTTTTAACGCCCAATCTTTCCTAGTTCGTCCAATAGTTTTTTCTAAAATGGATTTGATTTGTCTGTTGGATACTTCTACCTGCCCACTGGTCTGAGGATGTTAAGGAGTGGAGACTTTGTGATAGACCCCGTATTTTTTCAAAAGAGCCTCAAAACTTTTCTCCAAAAAATGGGATCCCCCGTCCGAAATGACGGTGCGAGGGACTCCAAATCTAGGAAAAATGACATCTTTAAAAAGTTTCTTAAAGGGTTTAGAGTCACATGTTTTAGTAGGTATGGCTTCAACCCACTTTGACACGTAATCGACTGTGACTAAAATGTAAGTAAACCCATAAGAAGAAGGAAATGGGCCCATATAGTCGATCCCCCAAACATCAAAAATCTCTAATTCCTGCCAAGAGGTGAGAGGCATTTGGTCACATTTGGAAATATTACCCGTCCTTTGACATTGGTCACATGAAAGCACATAATCATACGAGTCTTTGAAGATGGTGGGCCAAAAGAATCTGCATTGTAGGACTTTCCTAGCTGTTTTTTGGGAACTCATGTGACCACCATAGGGGCCAGAGTGACATTGTTCCAAAATGGTGATGCTTTCTTCGTGGGACACACAACGATGATATAAACCATCAGCACAAAGTCGAAACAAATAAGGTTCATCCCAATAATAAATTTTGACATCATGTAAAAATTTAGCTTTAGAATGTCCCGTATACTCGGGATGCAATACACCTGCAGCTAAATAGTTTATAAAATCAGCAAACCAAGGAAATTGGGAGTCAACCTTGAGCAATTGGTCATCGGGTAAGGATTCATTTATGGGATGTTCATCAATGGGGCTATAGCTAAGTCTACTGAGGTGGTCAGCCACGACATTTTCAGAGCCCTTTTTGTCTAGGATTTCTAGATCAAATTCCTGCAATAACAAAATCCATCTTATGAGTCTAGGCTAGGCATCCTTTTTGTCATGAGGTAGCGAATAGCTGTATGATCAGTGTACACAATAACCTTTGAACCAACAAGATATGAGTGAAATTTATCAAATGCATAGACAATGGCTAGCATTTCTTTTTCGGTGATTGTGTAATTTCGCTGAGGTTCATCTAAGGTCTTGGATGCATAATAAATGACATGGTGTTTTTTGTCAATTCTTTGTCCTAAAATGGCACCTACAGCAAAATCACTAGCATCGCACATGATTTCAAAGGGTAAGGCCCAGTCAGGAGCACGGATGATAGGAGTGGTGGTGAGAGCCTTTTTCAAACATAGAAAGCTCTCCATGCATGCCGTATCAAAATGGAAAGGCACCTCCTTTTGAAAAAGATTGGTGAAAGGTTTTGTAATTTTTGAAAAGTCACGGATGAATCGCCGATAGAAACCGGCATGTCCTAAGAAGGCTCAGATGTCTTTGACTGAGGTGGGAGGGGGGAGCTTGGTGATGACCTCAATCTTGGCTTGGTCAACTTCAATGCCCTGGTTGCTCACCTTATGGCCTAGAACAATACCCTCCTTGACCATGAAGTGACAATTTTCCCAATTAAGGACTAAATGTGACTCGATGAATCTATCAAGAACAAGGGAGAGGTTTCCAAGGCAAGAAGTGAAACTATCTCCATAGACAGAGAAATCATCCTTGAATACTTCCATGACTAAGTCTCAGTTAACCCTGAAAAAATGGCAGACATACATCTTTGAAAAGTGGCTGGTGCATTGCACAGGCCAAAGGGCATTCGTCTAAAAGCGTATGTACCAAAAGGGCATATGAAGGTGGTCTTCTCTTAGTCCTCAGGATGAATGGGAATCTGATAAAAACCCGAGTAGCCATCTAAATAGCAAAAGTATTGTTGATGAGCTAAATGTTCAAGAACTTGATCGAGGAAGGGAAGAGGGAAGTGGTCTTTCCTAGTTTCTTTGTTGGGTTTTCTGTAGTCAATGCACATCCTCCACCCTATGACTATATGGGTGGGGATGAGCTTATTCTTCTCATTCCT
Source organism: Alisma plantago-aquatica (assembly GCA_963693085.1). Taxonomy (NCBI): domain Eukaryota; kingdom Viridiplantae; phylum Streptophyta; class Magnoliopsida; order Alismatales; family Alismataceae; genus Alisma; species Alisma plantago-aquatica. The sequence continues at coordinate 1,492,751,288 of OY856412.1, forward strand.
AACGACTGTGGTCCCACCCTTTTTGGAGAGGACCTGGACAGGGCTGACCCAAGGAGAGTCAGAGATGGGGTAGATGATTCCTGCAGTCAAAAGTTTAATCACTTCAAGACGAACAACTTCCTTCATGTTTGGGTTGAGTTTCCTTTGTGGGTCTCGGGAAGGTTTACTATTTTCAATCATTGGGATTTTGTGGATGCAAATGGATTGATCTATCCCAACCAAATCCGTCATTTTGTACCCTAAGGCTGTTCTCCTTTTCCTAAGCTCTCCCATAAGCATGTTTTCATGTTCAATGGTAAGGTCAGAATTGATAATAATAGGGCATAATTGTTGTTCATCCAAAAACACGTATTTCAGACCTATGGGGAGAGCCTTCATTTCTGGGGCCTTTGGTGGTTTAGGTTGTTCTTCTATGGTGGAGATCATCTTAAGGTCTTCAATCTCAGCACATGGGATTTCCTCAAAGTTGTCCAAGTGAATCTTAAGTTGATTTGATGGTTCATTATCAAAATCACATTCGGTGGGGATAGTGAGAGCAGTGCATAGGGGGTCATCAACTAATTCCCATTCTTGCCTTAGTTGGTTTAATTCATCAATGCAATCAAGGAGGTAGACTTCTTCCTCAAGACTAGGTCCCTTCATACTTTCAAACACCCTAAACTCTAGGTTTTGCTTCCCTAGTCTTAACACAATGGTACCGGCCTCAACATCAATTAAGGCACGAGTAGTGGCTAAGAAGGGACGTCTGAAAATGAGGGGGTAGCATAAATATTCCTTGATATCCATGATCACAAAATCACAAGGGACGTATGCATCATTTCCAACTTTAACCGGAATGTCTTCTATGATTCCCATGGGTTTAGTTGTGGACGAGTCTGCCAGTTGGATGTTCATGGCCGTGGGTAACATGTCATTGAATCCTAATCTTTTGCAAAGACTATATGGCATGATGGATATACTGGCTCCTAAATCTGCTAGGCCTTTCCTACAAGCATTGTCACCTAAGTAGCATCCTATTCCAAAAGAACCTGGATCCTTCTGTTTTTTAGGCATATTACTTAGGATAATGTCAGAGGTAGTCCTAGCAAGTTTAATAGTCTCGTATTCTTTAGTAACATACTTCCTAGTCAAGAGAGATTTCATGTACTTGGACCAGGTGAGCATGTCTGCCAAATCATCAAGGAAGGGAATGTCGACATGTATTTTTTTCATAGCATCCCTAAATTTCATGAAGCGGGCATCAAGTCTCATTTGTTTAAGGCGGTCTTGATAGGGAGGTCGGGGTTTGTAAACTAGTTCTTCATCTTCCACTGGAGGGGTTTTGGGGACGGATGGTTTGGGAGTGACTTCGGGTTTGACAACTACCATGTCCTCATCCTCGAATTGAGGTGTGTCTGAAGATTCTTCTGAAGGGGGAGGGTGTGCACTTTTCCCGAATGAGTAGAGACTACCTTGAGTTGTTCAGGATGTTTGGGGTTGTTTTCAGGTTGTCCTGTAAAAGTCCCAACAGGAGGTTTTTGCTGGGCAAACAAACGGGCTAACTGTGCGTCAGTTGCCTTTTGATGGGCTTGCATGGCCACGAGGGTTTGTTCTATGCTTGCCAATCTAGGATAACTAGGGGGGAGGGGGGATGGCATTTTGAGGTGGTTGGGGGGTTTGAGGTTGGTTTAGATTTTGGGGTGGAAGGTTTAGGTTTTGGAATTGTTGGTAGTGTTGTCGATTTTGGTGATTTCCAAAATTTCTTTGATTGTTGTATGGGAATCCAGGTGGTGGTCGATTGTTACTTTGAGGGTAGGGAGGCCTTTGTTGAAGTTGGGTAGAGTTCTCGGTGCTTGAGGGGTTCCCATACTGAAAACTAGGGTGATTTCTAGGTTGGTTGGGATTGTAGTAACCTTTGCTTGGTATTGTATGAATCGAATTGAGGTCTTCTGGTTGTTGACCTACTTCAGGTTGCGTGGGCATGTTGTAGAGGTATTGACAGTGGAGGGTGGTATGGTCGTATCCTTGGCAAATACCACAAAGGGAATCCATGGCTTTTAGTTGTTGGGGTGACTCCCTAAGGGTGACCAAGGATGACTCTAACCGATCTTGTTTTAAGGCAATTAATTTTAGGCTTTCTGCTATGCTTTAGATATCATTATTAACTTCTGCCTTGGCTACCTTAAGGATTCCTTCAATCCCTCTTCTAGCCCTTGTTTTGGAAGCCCGTTTAACTACCTCCCATGCACTAGTTAAACTTTGATGCATGAAATTTCCTCCAGATGAGGAATCAAGAAAAAATTTGGTATCATCATCAACACCACAATAGAAAATCTCTATGAGTTGGGCTTGAGAGATGTCATGGTGGGGGCACTTCCTAAGTAAATCCTTAAACATTTTCCATGATTCACCTAAAGACTCTCCTGGGGACATAGCAAAATGAGTTATTTGACCCCTAAGTTCATAGGTGAGAGACAGGGGGTAGAATTTTTCAAGGAACTTGCTTTGTAGAACTTCCCAAGTTGTGACATGTTCTTCACTCTCCAGGGTATTGTACCAACTACTAGCTTGGCCAGAGAGGGAATACTTAAACAACCTAAGGTGAATGGAATCTTCAGAGACACCTGGGATTTTGTTCAAAGAGCAAAGGTCAATGAACTTTTGAAAATGATCTTGACAACTTTTCCCATTGTTGCCAGAGAAGGGGTTGGTTTGCAGCATAGTAATCCATTGTGTTCGGATTTCGAATTGTGGGGCAATGATCTCGGGGGGTATAACCGGATGTTGTGCATAGGCTGTTTTGGGAATAGAAAAGTCTTTTAATTGTTTTTTCCTTTCGGCTTCCCTCCTATCCGCTTCTATGGTTTCTTGTTCGGCCCTAAAGGCTGCTCGCAAAGCGGCTTCTCTTTCCGCTTGTTCGGCTTGGATGAGCTCTCTTTGAGCTGCGAGAGCTTGGTCGATTCTACGGGCGACCTCGTCTTAATTCATTGTTACTAGATTTTGACGGTTTCGACGATGAAAAGTTCTTTCTATTTCTGGATCGAAAGGTTGAAAATCATCGTTCGAGCGTCGCATGCACAAATAAAGCAGTTAATTCGTGTACAGAAAAAACGTACTGCCGGAATGGAAACTCGGCAGAAGGAGGAGTACACTTCCGAAATGTTACTCGAAAGGCATGAAAAAAAGAAAAAAAGTTTTTCAAAATTGTTTTGGGGTTCGAAAAAAAACAATCCGTTGTCCCCGACAACGGCGCCAAATTGATACTCATCGTTTTGCAATATCAATCACTAAGATGGTTAATCCTAGAGTCTAAACCTTTTTTACTTCCGGTTTTAAGGGTAGTATAGAAGGGTAGATCCCACAGGACAACTATTTAGAGATTTGTTCTTAGAACCCAAAGATTGAAGAACTTTATTATTTGTTTTTGGTATTTTTCTTTTTATTAAAGCAGAAAGTAAAGTCCAGTTGGGGGTTTGAATGATTACACTAATGCAAGAAGAAAGGCACTTAACAAGAATAAACATGCACAAGGGAATAATAAAAAGATTGTTAACACAAACAAAACTATATGAATGGAAGACTAAGGATTAAAGCAAACAAAGGTTGCGGTGATTAGATCAAGAGAAGGAAATCGAGGCTCATAGGGGTTTTCACCACCTTAGCCTAGGTGATAACAACTAAATCTTAAACGACGATTCGATGAAGTCTTGCGAATTTAAAAACTCACAAAATAGAAACTCCACATGAGCCCATTGGTCTTGGTGCTCATGCTTGCTAGTTTATCATCCTAAAAGATGAAAATCCACGGTCATATCAAAACGTCTATGTAATCGATTTTATTGTTCTAAATCCGAATTTCCATGGTCATATCCATCCGTATTAACATGCGATCCGAAGATCAATCATTCAATTAAAATTGATTACCATCTAATCGTTTAAGAAGAAGTCGTTAAAATCATAGTTAAGGGGTTATTCCCCTTGCCCCGATAAAAGACTACTCACACATTGAGAAAGGGGAGACGGAGGAAGAAAGAAATGAAGCCATAGTGTAGCCCAGAAATCAGGAAATTAATCCTTATGCTAGAGACGATGAAATGGCTTAGTTCTTTGTTCCTTTCTCCAGAATTGAAGAACGGAAAGAAGAAGATTAAAACTAAGGCGGAGAGAAAAGACAAGAATAAGAATGAAAGAGCTATACTTGAACTAAGATCTACTTTATTGCATAAAATGAGAATGATTACAAGACAATTTGCTTCAGAATCCCAAATACAAGAAATCCAAGATGCCTTGAGGAGGAGGAAGTGCCCCTCCTTTTATAGGAGAAGGAGGGGGGTATACATTAGGTTTAGGGCAAAAGAAATGGCCGCCAGCGGCTGCTAACTTTCTAGATCTAGTCAATAGAGGAAACAATTGATTTCTTTGCATCCCTTTTGCATTAATTTCCCGCAATAGCGGTTTTGAGCGTATTTTTGGGCCAGTCAAAAATTCAGAAGCGGCTCAAAAATATATTTTTACTATAGATAATTGAATTATCTTTCCAACGCATACTTGCACAATAAATTCCGCCTTAGGATGTGGGAGTTATACCAATTTTGGTGAAAGGTATATACTGAAATCAGACTCTGCGGGAAAACGTAATGCTACTTTAACTGATTAATTGCGCAGCCAAATAAACACAAAAATTGTCGAAAAATATGTCTTTTTTGTAGCCAACAAAATTCTATTTTCATTCCATACTTTATATTGAAATTCCGCCTTTAGACGCAAAAGATATGGCTATTTTGGTGACGAGTATCTCAGGCACTGCGAGAATATTTGAAAGCCTCATATCTTCATCTTTTATTTTCTCGATTTAATTACTTAGATAATTCCTGAAAATTAAGAAAAATATCATAAAAATTCAGGAAAAGTATATCAAGAATATGAAAGTGCTATTTATTTTTGAATTAGCTAAAATTAACAAAAAAAGTCCTAATTAATTATTCTAAATGAAGCAAAAATAAGAGATGAATATGCATTCATCAAGACACATGTGATGTTGCAACACAGAAAAAGGAGGAAATGGTCTTATGACCTGATGATGGCTTGATACCTCAAATGAGATGATAGTTTCGTCAGTGATGAGAGGAAGGGTCGTTACCCCAAGATATGCGATCCTTGTGATGAAAATTATAAGTAATGACAAGTATAAAGTGATGATGTGATGAGATCACACCTTATATGTTTCAGTATATTCTTGTGATGTGTCATGCCCTTGTTTATGTTGAACTTGTTTTGAGTTTATATGTTGTAACTTGATTGATGTTGAAAGATACCTAAATAACCTAATTAATCATGTGAAATCTAATCTTGTAGTTTTCCCTATGCCATAGATCCATTCAGTGTCAGCACTTGCTGAATGGTGAAATGAGCTTACTCGGAGCTCATATTGTTGAATATGCAGGGTGCAAGTTGAGGTATCTCCTTGTATTATGAATGTATCTATATAAGGGATATTCTGCTGTCATACCCCAATAAGAGTGTGGATGCGGTCGTAGCTTAGTAATATGTGATATAGGATTGGCTGAGGTCATACCCCATAAGAGTATGACTGCGGTCGTAACTCACTAGCGTTGTGAACTGTACCGAGACAAGCTAGATATGTATAGCTGGACTATATGTCACTGACAACAGTCTGAATTATGATGTCACTCCATGTTCTTATACTGATCGAGGGAGTGAGGTCGTGGATTTCAGCTCTTCCATTAGACCTTGTATGTCATTGATTTTGACTTATCAAGTGGTCGGTGGGATTTGGGTGGTACGACTCAAATCCTCAGGACATAATAAAATACATAATCAACCGTATAATATATCTGTATAGGATCAAATATAGAAATATTGGATGAGGCCTTGCTTGATCTTTATACAATGTTGTTGATAAGAAATATTCATGTTATTCATATTCCTTTTAAATTATTAAGACGTTACATATTTCATAAGTAATTTCTCTTCCTATTAATAATAATTACCTGCTTCACATAGATGTAACTTTACTACTTCTTCGTTTATCTTATCTGTGATAATAATAGAGTTTGTGGAGAGTTATATCTGAGATTTGGAATCTCACCTCGTGGGTTTCCCACACCCTTTTTAGGTGGTCAACTACTAAGAGGTAGAGATCATACAACGGAGGTTGAGCTGTAGTAAGAGGAGCAGTAGCTGACTAGGTTGGAAGTGTTGTTGGATTTCATTTGTTGATAGAATCCTAGAGTCATCCTTGTACACTCAAGTCCTTGGGGTTATTTTGTAGATGCTTTGTGGATGTGCTTATGATACATGTTAGGCTTGTGTGCCCCTTTTGTATATATGTTCTGGAACAAGTTCTCTGGTAACAGGCTCACAACACACCTATTAAGTGCTTTGAGGCATGAAAGCACCTTTGTGTAGAAGTTCTTACTGTTTAGTAGTTTTATGAAATGGTTTTAATTTCATGTAGTTTTCAGTAATCTATTCCTTAATCTTTCTTCCGTGGTTATGTTTTGAGTAATCTCACTTTAATTGGCATGGGGCGTCACACTTGTCGCATGGGGGTGGAGGCCGCAACCATTGGAGATGAGGAGAAATGGGCATTTTCATGTTAGAAGGAGGTAGGGTTAAAATGGGGTCTCATTTGCTATGAAACAACCCCCTCAATCTATTCGTGGAGAGAAAACATGCATTCGTGATGGAGAGAGGGAGGTGTCGTCAGAAGAAGTTGTTACTGGTAACTAATCCTCGACGCACAGAAAGTCTGGAGGAAGGAGACAATCTTTGATCTTGATCGGACGATTACAATAGGATCTGAAGTTTGCTGCTATCGAGTGACATGCAACATTGTCAAATTGAGGTATATATACATTAATCAATCACATTATTCACTTACTTAGGTTAAATCTAGATTAATATGCACATATTTAGCCCTTTCCTTTTTAATATATATTTTCTTATCTAGGGTTATTAAAAAATAATGTAATTTGGTCTCATACCCAATTCGAGCATGAGGAACCCAAATATCTACTTAGATTTAAGGTTTGAACTATAAAATCACGTGATCTACATTATTAAGTGCTCATGGTACTAAATGCATTGATAATTATAGGAGAGGAATTATTCCATCAAAATTTGACGAAAATTGTAATACCCCATTATTTACCTATGTGAAAATTAAGGGAACATTTTATTGAAACATGTGGTATAAATTTGTATCTAAACCTTTTCTAGTCAAATTTCATATTTAGGGTTGGATCAAAATTCTAGGGGTGTTACATATAGTATTATTGTTTAGGTTTCAAGGATGCAATTTTTTTTGGATATGAAGGTTTTGAGGATGTTTATTATGATTTATTGGGGATTCTTTTCACACCTCGTATTTTGATCAGTCATACAATAAGGATGCTTAAAGATATGCATTGAGACATGCCCAAACAAAAAGTGGCCGTTTTGGATCACAAAAAATGTCATCATATCAAAACTGGCAGCTACCTATTTCGATTCTCGGACTTTATTGGATTAATAAGAGAAAGCAAAATCAAAGTGGAAACATGGAAGTCTGAGAGCCATTCCCTCTCACACTTTACCTTCTTGTTGCAAAATCAACTAATAAAAAGTCCAACAAGAATTACAAGAAATGTTCTCACAAAAGCGCATACCACAAATTAGGTTGTAAAGTTTATCCCGATGGCAACAATTGAGGTATCAATTCGTTATCAATTTATTACAATGAGAATCTTTTCCCACTTCCAACTGATATATTGATTTGAAGTCTATTTCTTTCAATGAAGCTCTCACTATTTTTCTCTTCCATGCCAATTAATGTATTAGTTTGTTGTCAATTCCTTGAATGAAAATTGTCCCTCAATCCGACTTATGTTTCTGAGACACACACATACTTTTTTCGTCTTATAGAATGTGTTTGACACACCCTCTTATTAATTAATGTTGTGTCGGTCATGGACTTGCAGTTCACAAACCTTTTTCATTCCTTTTTGCCTCACATCTCCATATACTAGCTAATGACATGTGTTAAGCACGTATTACATAATTAATTAATCATAATCCATGACTATTAAATATATAGTGATAGTTAGTCAAAGTTGATTTTCTAAATTACTGAATTTGATATGCATAACTGGAACATAAAATATACATGTGGTCCCATCTTTTTGTTGATGGTTAATCTATAATAGTAATCACAATAATTTACATACAATCCAAAAGAGAAAAACTCAATTTTATGTTAGTTGATTGTCTCCAACGTGCGACCATCAAGATTATATGTGCCCCCCTATTGAAGTTGTGGTCCCCTATTGACGTTGATGGTTAGTATATAATTAGTATGCACAATAATTTATATATGATCTCTTAGAAGAGAAAATTTTGATTAATTGTTAGATCACTACCAAAATTATGTGTTTTCCTTGTTAACTATTTGTCTGTTAAAAACTATACATAGTTAATTCTCACAATAACTTTAATATAACCAGTTAAAAGAATAGGTTAATTACTTGGCAAATAATTCTCTCGACATGTAATTACCAAAATTATATGTGCTCTCCTTATTAACATGTGTCCATTAAAGAAACAACATATAATTATATTAAAAACATTACATACAATTAACTAAAACAAGCAACTCAATTAAGCACAAGCTGGCTCCCTTGGACCTGTAGTGTGCAATTAGAAAAATTATAAGAAAGTATAAAAAACTGTTAGCTGATTGTCTCTGACATGTAACGCTGACTACTAAAATTACATGTGCTCCCTTCTTAGACATGTGTCTTTTTACATCTATACATAGTTACTCTCAATTACTTTAATATAACCCACCAAAAAATAAGCAAATTAATTATCAAATGATTCCCTCCGATATATAGTTAACCAATTATATGTGCTCCCCTTCTTAGCATATGTCCGTCCAGAGACAACATATAAATACACTGATAATAATCTGCATACAACTCACTAAAATAAAGAAAGAGTCACATCACTTCTTTTGACCAGTATTTTGTGATCTAAAAAACTACAAGCAAGTATGGAAGTAAATAAAAAACCAAGCGAGCAAGCAAAAAGTAAAATAAAAATTTAAAAAAGCAAATGAGAAAGTATTTTCCAGACACACACAGAGCTCATATACACTCTTTTTTATAGGGTTATATATAGATATATCACTGTATATGCATCTGAAGATATCTTGGCACAATTTAATTAGTAGTTGTAAGATGGAACATGGCAGGCTTTTACGTAGCACAATATTAATCAGCTGAAAATTAGTAGTATCTAGAAATTAGATTAGCATCAAAATAATGAGAAAAACATTAAAAATTAACAGCTGTAAGTGGGAATTTTGTGAACAACACACACAAACAGCTGGAAAGACAAACACACACACACAACATAGTTACATTCTTTTCTATAGGGTTATTATTATGAGGTTTGCTATGCATACCTATTTTGGGACGCAAAACGGAACCCCAAGTATTCTCCACCACAAATTAGCAGTTATAACAAAAAAACACATTATTTTATTTGTTACACCTTCTAACTTGTGGTGGAGAATGCTTGAGGTTCCATTTTGGGTCCCAAAATGGTGCCCACCTAGTATATTCCTATTATTATACAGATATTGTTACACAGATCAAAAGCTGGACCTGAAATGGAACAAATTTTGAATCTTTTCCTACTAAACAAAAAAATATTGAGGTAAGCATGTTGCTTATCTTTGTATTTTGTTGTTTTGAAGAAAAGAGTCCAAAATTTGTCCCATTTTGAGTCCAGCCTTTGGTCTGCATAGCAGATATCTTATTATAGATACTCTTGCAACCATTTTGGATAGAGTTAAACTTTGGGCATGCTCACGCCTATCACGTGCAGTCACACGCAACCTAAACTGGATGACAAAACCACCTCCCCCACTACTTGCTACCACTGGTTCCCACTATGATGTGGCAAGCACTTATTAATGGGTTGCTGGACATTATGTAATAGACAAATAAATTTGTTTCGCTTATAACTTTTGAACCATGATGAATTTTTTATGAAATAAAATCTATTGGATTTGTTATTAAAAATACAATCTAACAAGACTAATGTTGACATATTTTGGATAAAAAGTATACAAAAGTCATATATAGAGATGATGTGATGAAAGAAAAAATTATTTTGTTTATAAAATTTTAAACCTTATTATTTTTGAATGAAATAAAAAATAATTGTTTGACTCCCAAACAGTTAACAAATCCATGGATGAAATGGCGCCCAATGCTTAATTGCACCCTAAGATGGTTCATTGACGCCTAGATATGGTTCATTGACAGACGAAGTATAAAAATGACGTCCAAGTAAATATTGTACGTGCTAAATCATATCTAAGGTAATTGACAACCAAAAACAATGTAACGACATCCAACTATTTTTGTTTGACACCTAAGAACAAGTTAACGATGCCCCAAATATGGTTCTACACATTTAATAGGGTGTAAGGGTACTTCACACCAAATAACAACTTGGTAGCACCTAGAAATGACTACTTGACACCTAAAGATGATTACTCGGTGCCCAAAAGTGATTCATTTATGTCCACCAATATAAAAATGGGCCCAAGTAAATATTATATGTGCTAAATCACACTTGAGGTAATTCACAAAAAAACAACGTAATGACACCCAAATAGGTTTGTTTGACACCCAAAAACAACTTCATGGCACCGACATATGGTTGTACACATTATATAGGTTGTAAGGGTACTTTACACTCAATATCAATTTAATGGCACCCATAAATGGCTAATTGACACATAAAGATGGTTAATTCACACCCAAAATGGTTCATTGACACCCAAAAGTATAAAAAGGTGCCCAAATAGAGTATTGACAATAAAAAATAACGTAACAACACCTAAATAGGTTTGTTTGACACCCAAGAATAACTTAATGATGTCCAAATATAGTTGTATGAATTAAATAAAGTATAAGGATACTTCACACCCAATAACAATATAATAATTCCCAAAAATGACTAATTGACACCCAAATATGGTTAGTTGACACCTAGAATGGTTCACTGACACTTAAAAGTATAAAAATGATGCCCCAATATGGTATTGATAACCAAAATAATGTAATGACACCCAAATAGGTTTGCTTGACACCATTATTTTTTGGACGCTATTTATCATTTTAGGCACTATTTAGTCATTTTTTGACATTTTCAATCATTTGAGGACATATCACCAATTTTGATACTTTATCATTTTTGAGTGTTATATAGTTATCGTTAGACACCTTTATTTATTTTTAGGTGCATACTCACTAATTTCAAGCACTTGTTTGAAATTAGGCGCATCTTTTTTTACCTCTTTCCTCAATAATATATCAACATTACTCTTCTTTGAATGCATATTTTATTACAAATTTAATGGTTTTTATTCCATTAAAAAATTCATCATAGTTTAAAAATTATAAACAAAATAATCTTGTATCTCATCAAATCACCTATTCATATCATTTTTGTATTTTTTTTGTAAAATTATATCAACATTAGTCTTGTTTGAATGCATTTTTCATGATAAATCCAATAGTTTTTGTTTCGTCAAAAAATTTATCATGGTTAAAAAGTTATAAGCAAAATAAATTTATTTATCCATTACACAACCTCCACCAACCCATTTAATTAAAGTCTGCCATGTCACACTATCAAATCAGCTTCTCTCCCAACAAAATCACCCAATAGTCGCGTGTGAGGAGGACTTGACGCAAGCTGCACGTGTGACATAAACATTTTCGTATGGGCAAGTAGCAGACTAGTAGATATGTCACAGTCTGCCACACCCAGCCCTAAGAAGATGGGGGTGGGGACCACATCCAACTTGAACCTCTCCACTACCCTATTTATGCTCCCTCACCGCAATGATACCCTAGACCCACTGTTCACAGACCTACCACATGACATCACTGCAAGGTGGCACCATGAGATACCGAGGCCTTTTATGACTTTCTTGACTTCCTTTACCTAGAAAAGGGTTATTACAAGACCAACATGATTCATGTTCTATTTAGATTTTTCCCAAAAAACTCTCTTCTTTTATTCAAAAGTCTCAAAACACTCCTTCAATTTTAGCAAATTCCACAAAACTCCTTCTAAAATACCTTTCATTATTTTCTTGTTATTACTTCTCCAAGATAACATGCATTGGCTAGTTTATTGATTTCTTTATTTTTTTACGTGCAACTCTTGCTTTAAATAGAGAATTTATTGGTCAGATACATGCGATCAAATACCAGCATCATTACATGTTTAGTCTGGTCCGCGGTCTTTAAATTTTAAAAATTCTATATCTGGCTTGTTCAGGTCCTGATATAATTGATTAGACGGTAGACCTGATCAAAAGTCGATTTAGATATAACTTTTATTTCTATACAATCAAAATAAAAATAATTAACATATATACTACTAGTATGTGTATTTGGTATTAAGCGTATATCCAAATGTCAAATAATTAAATGATCTAACTTTTATTACTAAATAAGTTCCAACGCATATGAGAAGAATTCTCTCTCTCTACCCCGCACTCTGCCTTCTCTCTAGCGGCAGCCGAACATGGCGGGCGGAGGTCCCCCCCTCCTTGCGCCTCTGCTTCAGGGGACAAATCTGACTAGTTCTCTCCAGACGCAGACGTAACAGTGGCGGGAGCTTGGGTCTGGGCAGTGGAAGGTCTACCCCCGACTATCAGGGGTGTCGTGGCTGATGACCCGAAGACCCCTTTCCGGCAGGAAGGGGACCAGCGGACCTGGACGAAGATGACAGACTCCATCCTCAATGAGATGGAGGACTACCACCGCTTCTCAGTGATTGTGCAGATCCTTGGCAAGAAGAGCCATCCATCTCAACTTCGGGGGTGGATGATCCGGAACTGGAGGCCGAAAGGTGATTTGGAGGTTTTCACCCTGGACAGAAGTCTCTTCTTGGCTCGATTTGCGTCTGAGGATGATCGGAGAAAAGCAATGCAGAGAGGACCATGGTTTTTTGACGACCAACTGGTCCTGGTCGGGAAATGGACTAGGGAGGCCGACACAAGACGGGCGACGTTCACCACGGCCCCCGTCTGGGTTTCCCTACAGGATGTGGGGCTCCATTGGACCCCTAGGGCCATTGTTGTGATCGCTCACGCTATTGGCGAACCGAGGGCCATCGACTGGAAGTCTGACGGGACGACAATGGGGTGTGCTCGCTTCTGCATGGATATCTCAGCTGCTTCCACCTCGCCGTCTGTGGTCATGGTGGAATTGCCCAATGGCGAAGAGTGGGAGGTCAGAGTGAAGTACGAAGCATTGCCGGACTGTTGTGCTGACTGCCTTGTTTTTGGGCATATTTCCGGACAATGCCCTGGGGAGCGGCGTGCTGTCAATCCCTCCCCACCCATTGTTCCAGAGCCACCAAAAGGCCGGAGAAGACAGGACAGATCGAGGCCACCTCCCCAATAGAGGAAAGGAAAGGAGAAGGCTCAGGCTGGTTCTGCTGCTCGGGTTCAAACATCTACTCCCCCTGTGGTCCTCCTGGAGGAGGGGGAGGTGGCTGTTATGCCTGAGACAGTTACCGTAATAGCTGAGGCTGTGTCTACTGGTGACCCTGATGCTGGTCTATTGCTGGCAGGAGATGCACGAGTGGAGACCACTGAGGAACCCACTGGAGGTGACAACAGGCTTGGGCTCGAAGCCCCTTCTGTGCCGAGGACACTCGTTGCTAATACAGGCAATGGCGAGAAAGACTGCAACCCCTTTGTTGTTCTAGAGGAGATGGGAGAAGTTGAGGTCACAGAACCAGGACACTCCAGGAGTCGAAGTCCTAGATGCACCCGCAGCACGAACAAGAAGAAGAAGAACAACCCGGGCGGCTCTATCGAAGGGAGAAGCTAAAAAAAGAAGTAAGTATGTCGATCCTCGCATGGAATGTGCGGGGGGCCTTGCTAGCTAAGAAGCAAAGAAATCTACGAGCGATTTTGAATGAAGAGAAACCTACCCTTGTTTTTGTTTTTGAAACAAGGATTAGAAGGACAGTGGAGGAAAGAGTTGGCACCTTGTTTCCTCATGGGTGGTCAGCCATGTCCAATATACAGAATAGAGATGGAACTCGCATTGCAGTGGGATGGAATCCGGAGATTTGGGACATTGACCCTATAGAAGTTAATGACCAGATCTTCACGGCTAGCTGCTGTAATAGGGGAGGTATGTCTTTCATCACCTCTGGGATTTATGGTGAAAATCTTGAGCGTGATGGGGTGAGGTTGTGGGAAAGCATAAAGAATACTAGCCAGAACGAGGTGCCATGGTTGGTTTGGGGTGATTTCAACAACATCAGAAAAGAAAAAAAAAGCATGGTGGCTTACTGATGAGTGCATACTCATCATGGATTTCAATTACCTTTTTGGAACATTTTCATCTCTTTTCCACACCTTGTTACCCTAATATAAATCATAATGCACAATACTTCTTAGTTGATTCAATAATCAGGATTTTAACTAAATATCTTTCATTTAATGCAGGAAAATCAAGCAACTCCACGCATACGGTCTCAAGACCATTTGGGTCCATGCGGTCCCAAGACCGTTTGCTGGAATACACGAAGAACAAGACGAAACCGGTTGCCAAAGAAAGCCATGCGGTCTCAAGACCGTTTGGTCCCATTCGGTCTCAAGACCGTTTGGTCCCATTCGGTCTCAAGACCGTTTGGTCCCATTTGGTCTCAAGACCGTTTGGTCCCATGCGGTCCCAAGACCGTTTGGTCCCATTCGGTCCCAAGACCGTTTGGTCCCATTCGGTCCCAAGACCGTTTGGTCCCATTCGGTCCCAAGACCGTTTGGTCCCATTCGGTCCCAAGACCGTTTGGTCCCATTCGGTCTCAAGACCGTTTGGTCCCATTCGGTCTCAAGACCGTTTGGTCCCATTCGGTCTCAAGACCGTTTGGTCCCATTCCGTCTCAAGACCATTTTGTCCCATTCGGTCTCAAGACCGTTTGGTCCCATTCGGTCTCAAGACCGTTTGGTCCCATTCGGTCTCAAGACCGTTTGGTTCCATTCGGTCTCAAGACCGTTTGGTCCCATGCGGTCCCAAGACCGTTTGGTCCCATGCGGTCCCAAGACCGTTTGGTCCCATTCGGTCTCAAGACCGTTTGGTCCCATTCGGTCTCAAGACCGTTTGGTCCCATTCGGTCTCAAGACCGTTTGGTCCCATTCGGTCTCAAGACCGTTTGGTCCCATGCGGTCTCAAGACCGTTTGGTCCCGCGCGGTCCCAAGACCGTTCGATGCAAGCACAAGGATCGATTGAAGAACTAAAGCCGCGCGACCACGCCAAGGCCAGGACCGATCAGAGCAAACCGTTTGGTGCCCAAACGGTCTCCAAACCGTTTGGTGCCCAAACGGTCTCAAGACCGTTTGGTGCCCAAACGGTCTCCAAACCGTTTGGCGCCCAAACGGTCTCCAAATCGTTTGGGGTCAGACCTGAATCTATAAATAGACCCCCAGGGTCCCCATTTGAGGGGATCGGTTCCGGATGCCGACAGGCTGCCAGAGCACCACCCCGATCAAGTTCCACTCCACCTACTGCTGGTGTTGCGTCCAAGGAGGCCAAGAAGAGAGAGAAGACGGAACAAGGAGTGCATCTTCTTCACCGGGCTGCGTCTACCCTCTGCACCGAGCTCATGGCGGATCTATCTTTCTCTCCTACCCTTCTTGTATCTCACATCATGAGCGAGTAGTCCTCTTTCGCTGGGGTGCGGGGACTAGCCCCGCTGCCCATGCAAACCATGTTCTTTTGTTAAGATTTCCATGGCAATGTATATACCTCTTCATTTTGTCGTTTATCGTTAAGCTTGTAGGTTGGTTATGTGCTTGTTTCCATCTTTGTGCTCCCTATGTTGTGAGAACTTCAATACATGGGTATGAATGTCGTTTAGCATGCTAGAATCCTTGACGAGAACTTCCGATGGGATTCCTTGAGGCCGTAAGTGTATGATCTGTGAGGGGACGAGCCATCTAGCCTTCGGTGACACTTCTGTGCGCCTGACGCCCGTATGGGGGGTTCACAGCCTTAGTTGGATTTTGTATCTTCGTGCTTTTCATCGATGTTTACACGTACTATTATCGCTTATTTGCTTAACGGTTGACGCGGTTGACTCCTTGACGAGAACTTCCGATGGGATTCCTTGAGGTCGTAAGTGTATGATCCGCGAGGGGACGAGCCATCTAGCCTTCAGTGACGCTTCTGTGCGCCTGACGCCCGTATGGGGGGTTCACAGCCTTTGTTGGATGTTGTATCTTCAGAGCCGTAAGACATGTGATCCGGATGGCGATGAGAAATCGGCTGCCTATGGTGATGCTTACGCGGACCTGACGCCCGTATGGGGGGTTCTGCAGTAGCTCTACTTGAAGTGTTGTATCTTGCCTGGAATGTTTGCAAAGGAGTGTGTTTGTGTGTGTGGCGGTGGTCAAACCCGGTACCATCCCAGCGATTCCATATCTTTGATCTAAACCCACCTTTTATTCCACATTTACTTTCTTGCAATTAGTTTAATCAAACCCAAATCAACCAATTGTTCTAAATATTAGTTTTACTTGAACTAGATCTAACTGACAAAGATTCTTAAAAACGTTGTCCTTTGGGTTCGATCCTCAACTATACTGCTATAAGACCCGTCCTCTTGCGGGTGGTATTGTTGCACTTGGTTTTGGTAAAAGCTCGGGGATATAAATCCCGAGTGAATTTGTTAGTGCATTCAAAAGCCACATCAAATTCTGGCACCGTTGCCGGGGACAACGGAATCAGTCAGTCTAATCTAGTTCTTTTAAGACTAATCTAGGATTTTGTTTTTCTTTTTTGAAACTATCACTTATCTACTTGACCGCTATTCTACTTTGAAGATCTCACTTTCAAATCTCCTCAAATTTCAGGTGCTCTTCAACGTTTAGTGCATGCACCGATCGGATAGTCCCGGACTGACTGCGAGCTTTGATCCCGAGATTGATAGAACCTTCCATCGTCAGATCCGAGAGAATCAAGCAAGGATGGCGCAAGAAGAAGAAGTAGCCCGAAGAGTGGCTCAAGCCATCAATGCGCAGAGAGAGAGAGGCTCATGCAAGAAGCCAGAGCTGCATTTCAACAGGAGATCTTAGCAGCACAGGCAGCAGCACAAGCAACAGAACTTCAGAAAGATCTTAGAGAGTTCTCTATCCCAAGGGCTGCAAATGTCTATCATCCGGTGCAACCTCCTCCCATCGAACCTGCCAATTTTGAGATTAGAGCATATTGGATAACTTTGCTTCAAAACAACCCCTTCTACGGCAAACAAGCTGAAGATAGCCAAGGTCATCTTCTCAGATTCATCGACCTTTATGCTATGACGAAGCAAAATGGAGTCACTGATGATGCCATACGACTTCGTCTTTTCAAGTACTCTCTTGCCGATAGGGCCATCAGTTGGTACAATTCACTGCAAAGTGAAGTACCCATCACCACCTGGGAGCAGCTCCAAAACGCTTTTCTGGAAAAGTTCTACCCCTTATCTCTTACATACGAAATCAGGGGACGAATCACCAATTTCACTCAAGTCCCAGGAGAAACCCTTGCCGAAGCTTGGGATAGGTACAAGGAGCTCCTACGCAAATGCCCACACCATGGAATTCCTAAGAACCAGCTGATAGAGATATTCTACAGGGGTGTGGAGGATGACGTAAAGATGTTCCTTGACTCCTCGTCCGGAGGGAACTTCATGCGGCAAAGTTACGACAGCGCATGGAGAGTAGTCACCCTGGGAGCAGAAAATCAAGCCAATTGGGGCAGATCTGTTGGTAAAGGAGTCTTAAAGGTAGCTATGGCTGAAGCAGTCCCAGAATACAAATCTATAGCTGAAACTTTGAAGGTCTTAGTTGCAAAGCAAGATCACATAGAATCATCCCTTGCTGCAATTGGAAGAGGACATTCTCCCGCCAGGCAACCAGAACAGGTCAAGACGACTTCTTTATTTTGTGAAGCATGCAAAGGCACCGATCATTCAACATTGTCATGCAATGTTCTCTACAATGTTGTTTTAAGCAGTGCCTGTGGACAAGGAGATAATTTCCAGATGGAGAATCTTAATGCTATTAACACCATCCCTGGGCAGAACTATTACAATCCAAATCAAAATAGGAATCACCCAGGCTTCCAATACGGAAACCCTTCAGGAGCTATGAACTCACATCAATTTGGTCCAAACAATCAACCGAGGGGCCCATCTGGGTATCAGTTTAACCAGCAACCGAACTTTGGGAATCAAGGAAACTTCAAAGGAAACTTTCAGCACATGAATTACAATAATTATCAGAACAACTCTCAGTATCAAAACCTGAACCAACAGCAAGGTCAAACAGGATCCATCCCTTTTGATGACAAGCTATCTACCCTTGAAAAATTGTTGCAAGCACAACAAACGATGATAGCCAACCAACAAGCCCAACAAAAGGCTATTGAAATGCAACTAGCTCAACTTGCTGCTAGCATAAAGCCACCAGCTGGAGCCTTTGCGGGTCAACCTGAAAACAATCCGAAACATCCTGAACAGTTGAAAGTCATCAACACCAGATCAGGGAAAGATTATTTGAATCCCCCAGTAAAGACACATGTAGTTATTGCTGACAAAGAAGAACCTGAGATAGTCCAGAACTCAAAAACTCCAGAATCACAACCAATGGAAGATAAGGCTGACAAAGAAGTGCTTGAAAAATCTATTGATAAAGAAGATGAAACACCAGATACGGATATTCCTGTGTATAAGCCTCATATACCCTTCCCATCCCGTCTGAGGCAAACCAAGCTTGATACTAGATTCATCAAATTTAAAGAGGCTATGAAGAAACTCCATGTTGATATACCATTCTTAGATGCTCTTAATGAGATACCAGCCTGGACCAAGTATCTAAAGTCGCTTCTCACCAAGAAGTACATCACTGAAGAGTGTGAAACTGTAAAACTGGCTACAACCACGTCAGATATCATACTAAGTAAGATGCCAAAGAAACAAAAAGATCTAGGATCCTTCGGAATCTCATGTCACATTGGTGACTCATCATGCAAGAAAGGATTGGCAGATCTTGGCGCAAGTATCTCTATTATGCCGTTCAGTCTATGCAAGAGATTAGGGTTCGCAGAACTGCTTCCAACTGCTATGACCATTCAACTTGCGGACAATTCGATAAAAAGACCGCTAGGAATTCTCGAAGACATCCCAGTCAAGGTAGGCAAGGACGCGTATGTTCCATGTGATTTTGTCATCATGGACATAAAATAAGACACAAGATACCCTCTTATCTTCGGATGTCCGTTCCTCGCCACTGCTAGAGCCCTTATTGATGTTGAAGCAGGAACCTTACTGCTCAGGTTAGGAAAAGAAACTCTGGAGTTCAAAGTTTTTGAAAGCATGAGAAGACCAAGTATACAGGAAGAAGTATATCTGATTGATTGTGTTGAGCAAATGTCACAACTGACCCAAGAATACTACGAGTCATGCGATCCCTTGGAAACTTCTCTACACGACCTTTTTAATGACGAACCTATTGACCAACAAGCTAAGGATTGCATCGGATCTCCCAACTCTACTAAAGAAAATGATGAAGCTACTTACGAAGAATTAAAGACTACCGGAACTCCAGAAGGAATCAGTGAAAAACCAGAATCTCCCGAAATGAAGCCCCTACCTGAAGGGCTGAAGTATATGTTTTTAGACGATCTCAAAGCTTGTCCAGTCATCATAAACGCTGATCTATCGACCGAACAAGAAGAGAAACTTCTGGAAACGTTAAGGGAGAGCAAGAAAGCCATAGGCTATAAGATGAGTGACCTCACAGGGGTCAGTCAAGCCTTGTGCATGCACATAATCCCCATGATGGAAGACCATAAGCCAACCATCGAGCATCAACGAAAGTTGAACCCGAATATGAAGGAAGTGGTCCATCGCGAGATCATCAAACTTCTTACAGCTGGAATAATATACCCGATATCGGACTCACCATGGGTGAGCCCAGTTCATGTGGTACCCAAGAAAGGAGGGACTACCGTTATAAGAAATGAAAACAATGAGCTCATCCCCACTCGAACAGTCACTGGGTGGCGGATGTGTATTGATTATAGGAAACTGAACAAGGCCACTCGAAAGGATCATTTTCCTATGCCCTTCCTCGATCAAGTTTTAGAAAGATTGGCCCATCAAGAATATTTCTGTTACCTGGATGGTTACTCCAGATTCTATCAGATTCCCATACATCCAGATGATCAAGAAAAAATGACTTTCACTTGTCCCTTCGGGACATATGCTTTTAAAAGGATGCCATTTGGCTTGTGTAATGCCCCCGCAACTTTTCAACGTTGCATGACTGCCATCTTTGTGGGGCTTACTGAAACTGTTATGGAGGTCTTCATGGATGATTTTTCTGTATATGGGGACTCCTTTGATTCCTATCTTAAGCATCTCTCCATGGTCCTCAAACGCTGTGAAGAAGCACATCTGGTGCTAAATTGGGAGAAATGCCATTTTATGGTAAAGGAAGGCATTGTCTTGGGCCACAAGGTTAGCAACAGAGGAATAGAAGTTGATAAAGCCAAGATATAAGTCATATCTAAATTGGCAATTCCCACAAATGTAAAAGAAGTTTGCACTTTCCTTGGTCACGCTGGATTTTATAGAAGGTTTATATGAGATTTTTCCAAGATAACAAAGCCGATGACCAATCTACTTCTAAAAGATGTTGATTTCAAATTCAATGAAGAATGCGTCAAAAGTTTTGATAAGCTGAAGAAGGCCCTTACAACTACCCCCATCATTAGAGCTCCCGATTGGGACCACCCCTTTGAAATTATGTGTGATGCCAGTGATTACGCGGTGGGTGCGGTCTTAGGACAATGCATAGAGAAGAAGCATTATGAGATCTATTATGCGTCGAAAACCCTCGACGAAGCTCAAAGGAATTATGCTACTACTGAAAAGGAACTGTTGGCAGTCATCTATGCCTTCGATAAATTCAGATCCTACCTTACTGGTTCGAAGGTAATCGTTTACACTGACCATGCTGCTATCCGTTACCTTATGGCAAAGAAGGATGCTAAGCCAAGGCTGATCAGATGGATACTCCTTCTACAAGAATTTGACCTGGAAATAAGAGATAAAAAGGGGACGGAAAATGTCGTTGCAGATCACCTCAGTCGCATCCACACTCTAGATGCTGAAGGGATCCCGATAAATGACTCCCTACCGGATGATCAACTCATGAGCGTCTCAGAAGTTGTGCCATGGTATTCTGACTTCGTAAACTACCTTGCTGCGGGAGTCATCCATCCTCAGTACACCGGGAACACTCTGAAGAAGTTCATGCACGATATAAAGCATTACCATTGGGATGAACCATATCTTTTTAAACTTTGCACTGATGGTCTGTATAGACGTTGTATCGCCGAAGAAGAAGCTCAATCTATTCTAGAACAATGCCACTCGGGACCTGTGGGTGGACATATGAGCTCCAAAAAGACTGCCTTAAAGGTTTTGCAATGTGGATTTTTCTGGCCAACTTTATCCAAGGACTCTTACAATTTTGTCCTATCCTGTGATAGCTGTCAAAGATCTGGCAATATAACCAAAAGAGACGAGATGCCACTAAATCTATGGCAAGAAGTCGAGGTATTCGACGTCTGGGGAGTGGACTATATGGGGCCATTCCCATCTTCTAATGGATTCTCATACATCCTAGTGGCGGTAGACTACGTCTCCAAATGGGTTGAAGCTATACCAACCGTCACTAGTGATTCAAAACCAGTCATCAAATTATTTAAAGATATCATCTTCCCACGGTTTGGAGTACCGCGAACCGTGATATCTGACGGAGGCTCCCACTTCATTGAACGAAGCTTTGAAGCTCTTCTAAGAAAATATGGTGTCTCGCACAAGGTGGCTTCACCTTACCATCCACAAACTAGCGGGCAGGTAGAAGTCTCTAACTGACAACTAAAGGCTATCCTTGAGAAAACCGTTGGACGTAATCGAAAAGACTGGTCGACAAGAATCAACGACGCCCTATGGGCTTATCATACTGCTTATAAAACTCCCCTTGGGACAACCCCTTTTCGATTGATATATGGAAAATCTTGCCACCTGCCGGTCGAATTAGAACATAAGGCATGGTGGGCAATTAAACAATTGAACTTCGATATGAAAGAAGCAGGGCAAGCCAGGATTCTGCAACTCAACGAGTTGGATGAACTGAGAATGATAGCCTATGAGAATGCACGAATCTACAAAGAACGTACAAAACTTTGGCACGATGGACATCTGAAAAGAAAAGACATACAAGTGGGAGATCAAGTTCTGGTTTTCAACTCAAGATTACAGCTATTCCCAGGAAAACTCCGTTCCCGCTGGTCCGGACCCTTCATCGTCAAAAACATCTCACCACACGGTGTTTTCTCTCTATGGAGTGAAGCGACAGGAGAATTCATAACTAACGACCACCGCTTGAAGAGATATTTTACCTCGATTGACATTGGCACTGACACAATGATAGAACTGGCAAATCCAAAAGACCCACCATGAAGCTAAAGGACTCTGTCGAGCCAACGACATAAAACAAAGGCGCTTGTCGGGAGGCAACCCGACCAATAAATCTGTCTTACTTCTCCTTTTCCAATTTTGTTTCTTACCTTAGTTAAATTTTCCTTAAATAAAATTTGCCTTATGAGATAGTTTTTCTTTCAGGAAACGAGATCGGAGTGGCGCTGATCAGAATGAAATCATTCTCAGCAGTCATACCTGGTGTTTCCTTTCCCCTCCATCTTGAATTTAGGGTTTGCTCGAGGACGAGCAAATCTCTAAGTTCGGGGTGGAGGGTGGGTGGTACGTATTTCACTTCCATATACACCCTCTTTCCATATAAGTTGTCTTTATCATAAAATTTTTCAAATTTTTGAACAGATACCTGATGAAATTTTGACTCTTGACGATAAATATGTAACTAACTATCTTGCTATGCATTTTCGATCATAATATCCTCCTTATTCGAAGCAAATCCTTAAGAGGACTGACTTTTGAAACTTGCCTTTTGCCTGATATCATCCTGTGAAGCTTATGATTCCTAACATCATAATACCTTTTACAAAATGATAAGTACCTGTCAAACTGATAGGGATCAAACACGTCGTGCTTCCTAACTGACTAGTGGAACAATGGCTCAGAATCCCCACCGGATCTGCATCAAGTCATTACTTGAGCAGAGTATGACAAAGAGAATAACCCGATTTTGAATTGTAAATCAAGTTGCATTTTGATCTGAACTCTCTTCTACACTTCTTCTATCATCTTCGTATCCCTCCATACCTCAATACCACCAAAATAGCCAAACTTGTGCCAAACCCTAAGTTCGGGGTGGCACACCTCTTCCCCTTATCCGCTTCTTCCATTCCCCTCACAATGAATAGGGGCGTACCACCAAAAATGCGATCTCGAGTCGAATAGAGGAGAGATCTTCAATAAAAGATGCCAAGGTGCACACAAAAAAGAAATGCAATCTCGAGTCGAATAGAGGAGAGATCTGCAATAAAAGATGCCTCAGCGCACACAAAAAAATATGCAATAAATGAAATTGCAAAACAAATAAAAATCTCGAGTCGAATAGAGTTGAGATTTACTTCTTCTTTCCATACCACCTTTCATTCCTTTTTCTACCTAAGGGCACAATACATGCCCCACCATCCTGAACTACACCAGTGTCAGATCGAATGCATACTTGTTGATTCTGCGGGTATCTCAGAACTCCTACAAAACTCTTGGACATGCTTGGTGTTGGAAAAAGTGGGGAGGAAGCGTTATTGGGAAACGAACTCAGAAACGAAGCTATGAAAAGACGTGTTTTGTGATCCCAGGAAGTTATGGTACTCATTCATACTGAGCAGAAAGAAAACATTTGTGATGTGAAGATGAAGAAATCACACGGATCGAAAGTATTTCATTAGGCAACAGTTTCAAACTTTATGTTACTCGAGGACGAGCAACGATTTAAGTTCGGGGTGTTTTAATGAGTGCATACTCATCATGGATTTCAATTACCTTTTTGGAACATTTTCATCTCTTTTCCACACCTTGTTACCCTAATATAAATCATAATGCACAATACTTCTTAGTTGATTCAATAATCAGGATTTTAACTAAATATCTTTCATTTAATATAGGAAAATCAAGCAACTCCACACATACGGTCTCAACACCGTTTGGGTCCATGCGGTCCCAAGACCGTTTGCTGGAATACACGAAGAACAAGATGAAACCGGTTGCCAAAGAAAGCCATGCGGTCTCAAGACCGTTTGGTCCCATTCGGTCTCAAGACCGTTTGGTCCCATTCGGTCTCAAGACCGTTTGGTCCCATGCGTTCCCAAGACCGTTTGGTCCCATGCGGTTCCAAGACCGTTTGGTCCCATTCGGTCTCAAGACCGTTTGGTCCCATTCGGTCTCAAGACCGTTTGGTCCCATTCGGTCTCAAGACCGTTTGGTCCCATTCGGTCTCAAGACCGTTTGGTCCCATTCGGTCTCAAGACCGTTTGGTCCCATTCGGTCTCAAGACCGTTTGGTCCCATGTGGTCCCAAGACCGTTTGGTCCCATGCGGTCCCAAGACCGTTTGGTCCCATGCGGTCCCAAGACCGTTTGGTCCCATTCGGTCTCAAGACCGTTTGGTCCCATTCGGTCTCAAGACCGTTTGGTCCCATTCGGTCTCAAGACCGTTTGGTCCCATGCGGTCTCAAGACCGTTTGGTCCCGCGCGGTCCCAAGACCGTTCGATGCAAGCACAAGGATCGATTGAAGAACTAAAGCCGCGCGACCACGCCAAGGCTAGGACCGATCAGAGCAAACCGTTTGGTACCCAAACGGTCTCCAAACCGTTTGGCGCCCAAACGGTCTCCAAACTGTTTGGGGTCAGACCTGAATCTATAAATAGACCCCCAGGGTCCCCATTTGAGGGGATCGGTTCCGGACGCCGACAGGCTGCCAGAGCACCACCCCGATCAAGTTCCACTCCACCTACTGCTGGTGTTGCGTCCAAGGAGGCCAAGAAGAGAGAGAAGACAGAACAAGGAGTGCATCTTCTTCACCGGGCTGCGTCTACCCTCTGCACCGAGCTCATGGCGGATCTATCTTTCTCTCCTACGCTTCTTGTATCTCGCATCATGAGCGAGTAGTCCTCTTTCGCTGGGGTGCGGGGACTAGCCCCGCTTCCCATGCAAACCATGTTCTTTTGTTAAGCTTTCCATGGCAATGTATATAACTCTTCATTTTGTCGTTTATCGTTAAGCTTGTAGGTTGGTTATGTGCTTGTTTCCATCTTTGTGCTCCCTATGTTGCGAGAACTTCAATACATGGGTATGAATGTCGTTTAGCATGTTAGACTCCTTGACGAGAACTTCCGATGGGATTCCTTGAGTCCGTAAGTGTATGATCTGTGAGGGGACTAGCCATCTAGCCTTTGGTGACACTTCTGTGCGCCTGACGCCCGTATGGGGGGTTCACAACCTTAGTTGGATTTTGTATCTTCGTGCTTTTCATCGATGTTTACACATACTATTATCGCTTATTTGCTTAACGGTTGACGCGGTTGACTCCTTGACGAGAACTTCCGATGGGATTCCTTGAGGTCGTAAGTGTATGATCCACGAGGGGACGAGCCATCTAGCCTTCGGTGACGCTTCTGTGTGCCTGACGTCCGTATGGGGGGTTCACAGCCTTTATTGGATGTTGTATCTTCAGAGCCGTAAGACATGTGATCCGGATGGCGATGAGAAATCGGCTGCCTATGGTGATGCTTACGCGGACCTGACGCCCGTATGGGGGGTTCTGCAGCAGCTCTACTTGAAGTGTTGTATCTTGCCTGGAATGTTTTCAAAGGAGTGTGTTTGTGTGTGTGGCGGTGGTCAAACCCGGTACCATCCTAGCGATTCCATATCTTTGATCTAAACCCACCTTTTATTCCGCATTTACTTTCTTGCAATTAGTTTAATCAAACCCAAATCAACCAATTGTTCTAAATATTAGTTTTACTTGAACTAGATCTAACTGACAAAGATTCTTAAAAACATTGTCCTTTGGGTTCGATCCTCAACTATACTGTGATAAGACCCGTCCGCTTGCGGGTGGTATTGTTTCACTTGGTTTTGGTAAAAGCTCGGGGATATAAATCCCGAGTGAATTTGTTAGTGCATTCAAAAGCCACATCACTTACCGGTCCCTGACCGTATCATGGAAGTGTTCAATAATACCATTGATGCAGCAGGCCTTATGGAGCTAAACTCTACTGGCAGAGGAGTCTCCTGGTCGAATAAGCAGGGGAGAGGTAGAAGAATATCAAGTACCGTGGATAGGGGTCTGGTGAACGAAGCTTGGCTCAAAGTGTGGCCCAACACAGTTATTAAACATGGGGCTGACCCCCTTAGCGATCACAGCTGGATGATGATGGACCTCACGCACAAACCCGAAGTGATCAGACCTTTTAGATTCTGTAATTGGTGGTGTGATTGGGTGGGTTTCAAGCAGATTGCTCAGGAAGCGTGGGATTTTGATGTGGTTGGAAACCCTTTGTATGTTGTAACTAAGAAAATCCAAAATTCTAAGAAGGTGATTCGTAAGTGGTCTAAAGAGGTGGTGAACCTGAAGAACACAATCATTATTGCTAGGCAGCAGTATGATGACGCTGCTACCAAAGCAAGAGCACAACCTGATGATGAAAACATTCACGAAGACTGGATGAAAGCTGAAGAGAGACTGACAAGAGTGCTGAAAGCTGAAGAGGTGTTTATGTGGTAGAGGAGCAAAATGAAATGGCTTACTGATGGTGATCTTAATACACGCCTTTACCACATAGAAGTTCGCAAAAAAGAAATGAAAGAAATTGTACACCAACTCATTGATGAAGAAGGGAGAGTTGTAGAAGGAAGGAATGAGTTGAAGAATATGACTATTAGTTATTTCAAAGAGCTGTACAACAACCACATTAATAGCAGCAGGAACATTGATGGTGCCATATACCCAACACATAGAGTTAATGCTATCATGAATGAAGACTTGTGTAGGGAGGTGCATGAAGATGAAGTTAAAGTAGCAGTGTTTTCTATCAGCCCTGCCAAGGCACCCGGGCCTGATGGCTTTAACAACAAGTTTTTACAATTTATGTGGACTCATATAAGGCATGATATAACAAAAGCGATTGTCTGGCTGATGAACGGTGGTAATATGGTCATGGCTACTAACCACACCTTTATTAAGCTGATACCAAAGATTAAAGATGCAAGAACGATGAACGATTATAGACCTATTTCCTGTTGCTCAACTATGTACAAGATCTGGTCCAAGATACTTGCGTGTCGTCTAAAGAAGTGGCTGCCCGACCTGATATCTGAAGAACAATGCGCTTTTGTTAAGGGGCGCAAGATTGCTGACTGTGCCCTCCTGGCAACGAAGTTTATGACGAGTTTCAACACAAGAAGATCTAATGCCAAGGCGTGTATCAAAATTGACCTTACCAAGGCGTATGACCACATCTGTTGGGATGTGTTGTGGGGCATAATGGATGCGATGGGCTTCTCGAGTAGGTGGGTTAATCTCATAAAGCAGTGTGTGGCTATGGCTTCATTTTCTATCCTGCTCAATGGTGCCCCTGAACGTATGTTTAAGGCCACGAATGGCCTTAGACAAGGGGATCCTTTGTCCCCCCTCCTTTTCACCTTGGTGATGGAGGGACTGACCATGATGATTAAAGATGCGGTGACGAGGAACAAAATTAGATCTTTCAAGATCAAAGGCACAAGAGTTCTCAACCATCTAATCTTCGCAGATGATGTGTTGCTCTTCTCCACGGGCACACGAAGAGATTGAAGGAGTACAAGAAGCTTCTTGAGTGATTTGGTAAGGCTACTGGTCTTTACATCAGTACCATAAAATCGTGCATATACCTTTCCAAATCTTGTGACAGCAGACGTGGAAGACTCAAAGCGGCAGTTGGACTACGCAAAGGCAAGCTACCTACAAAATACCTTGGGGTACCGATAGCAGGTGGCAGAGGTAATTCCACAGATTTTATGTTTTGCCTTGACAGAATCAGGCATAAAATTGCAGGGTGGATGGGGATTCATATGTCGATGGCAGGGAGGATGTTGCTCATACGCACTGTCATCCAGATGATGATCAGGTACTGGAGTGAGCTGTGTATCATTCCCAATCCGACCTCTAACAACATTACGAGACTGATTACCAATTTCGTTTGGGGTGGCAAGCACCATGGCATAGGGTGGGGGACTATAGCCAGAAGCTACAACCAGGGAGGCTTGAATGTCAGCAAGGTGGAAGACATCATCATTAAATCTGCTAACTTTTGTAGACTGGACAGATTTCTAACTGATGGAAAAAGTGTTTGGGTGAAGTGGATGAGACAGAGATATGGGTCTATCCTCCAACCCTGTTCGTTGTCCTCTAGAATTTGGGATGCTTTGTGCAACTCGTGGCGGCAGGTTGGCCACCTGTATAGTGTGGACTCAGATGGTCTCTACCTACTCTCTAATCAGTTGAAACCGTGGATCCACATTGACACAGGTCCCCCTGTCCTTTGGGATAAGATCTTGTGGGGCAAAGGCTTTGTACCTAAATGGAGCACAACCTGCTTTAGAATCCTTCTTGGAAGGTTACCCACTAAAGACCGCATGAGGAGATGGGGTCTAAATGTCCAGCCGGTCTACTACTTTTTCAAAGAAGACGAAAACCACAACCATCATTTCCACCATTGCAGCAAAGCGAGACATATTTGGGCGTTGATTTGGCTCAAGAATGGCTGGGGTCTGCACACATCAAGCAGTCTGCATGAGACTATGATGCAGATCATAGAATGAAGCTCAAATCAGTATGAGTTAGCTTTCGGTGGTCTTTGCTTCACAAATGCTTGCTTTAACATTTGCAAGGTCAGGAACATGCTAATTAATAAAAGAACAGAGAACCAAGACGTGTTTCATGAGGTGGAACGTGATCTGACTGCTGTGATGAAGGCTAAGAAGGCCTCTCCAGAGGGCTAAGCCCTTTAGCTAGCTTATACCGGGTTTTTTTGTATAGATAACCCGTGTATATTTTTGTTATGACTAGCTCTTGTATTGTATAGCCTTGCTATACCCCCTTTTTGGCAATATATTTACCCATTTCCATATGAGAAGATATGGTCAAATGTTCAACTCACTGCTGAAAAGATACGATCGAGTGCATCCCTAATTAAAAATTCATCACTTTTTACTAATTTAGTCTTTTGTGATGTCCGATTTGATTTTGTCTAGTTCTGAAATGATGCTCACTCTTCCGCTTAGATAGCATCAAATAATACAATCTATTTCATTATGAATTCAAAATTCAACACAATTCAACCTCAACAGAACCAAACTCAAATTCACTTTTTCTCAATATAAGTCAATTTTGTATTTAAACGTTTAAGTATGAATTGAAAATAAATTTGATTTGCACATCAAAACTTGAATTCGCAAAAAAATGATGGACAACGGATCATGCTACTTTAATAAAGATCAAACTGGATCAGATTGTTTCAGATCAGAATCACATCTGGCCTAGCCAATTGAACCACAATCAAAATTTTCATATAAATTGTAACTTATCTTCTAAAACACATCAATTATGTATGTTACTCCCAACATCATATAATACTCAATTTATATAATCCTTTTACACCAAAATAGTTATATAATTTTAGTTTCAAATATTTACACTAGTGGACTTTATCTATATGAATTTATTGTTGACATGGTATGCCAGCAAATCTATTTTTATTACCTAAATTGGTCTATAGATCAGTCATGATTTGACTTGTCTTGAACAATATCACTTCTAAAATTCATAGACCACAAGCCAAACGCAAACTGGTAATGGTCCAAGACTGAAATGGGCTGAATGGGCTAATCGAGTGCATCAATCTAGACATAACATTTACTCACCCCTATTTGACGGACACTTGTGTATTTTCTTTATATTACTATAGCAAGAGTTGCATAAAAATAAGGAAGGGGGAAAAATAAATGAGATGATAGTTTTAAAAATTAATCAAGTTGATTGTGTATTGTCATCGAGAAGTAATAGTTAATTGCTCCTGTTTGAAGGTTGTTTGAGCTATGTTTGTTTGTTGAGGACAAAAATGCAATTTACCCAAGTTGAAGAGTTTTCTTGTAATTTTTCACCTCTATAATGTTCCTTCTCTTTCATGAAATGATTTAGAGGAGAGAGAAAGAGGTGGGTGCCTTATTTGAGCCTTAGTTGAGAGATGGCACCCGTAGTGGTGATTAGGGTTTTCCAGGGTTTAGTGTGTGATGACCTATGTGTACCATATGAGTTGTCCCAACCTAGGTCACGACCTAGGGCATTCCTTGTGGGTGTTTCTGTCGAGACTCTTTCCCTAGGTGTGTTGGTCAGGACCAAGGTGGTCTTGGGTTGAGACAGATGCTTCTGTATAGAGTGTCTCGATCTAGAGTATGTGTGATGATCTAATGTCATGACCAAGTGATGTTTTTGTGTTGTTGTCGGGTTCATGGAAGGTGTTCCTTGGTGGGTCACGACCATGGTGACCCAAGTGGTCAACGCACAACCTAGAGTGTATCACCATCTTGTGCATGCATACATAAAGTGATTGTATGTCTATTTTATTCATAGATAAGTGTTCCATTGGTGTTCTAATATGTTGACACCTCATGCATGCCTTACTTCCCTCCTCCTTTGGATATATAACCCCTTTCCTTCATTTGTGACCAACGTTTTCGACCCTACTTTCTTCCTTATCTTTTGTGGACGACCTTGAAAGCTTAGTAGGTGAAGGAGGTCTGATTTTAAAGCCATGGTGGCAGATCAACCTTGCTTGAAGAAGAATTTATGCTAGATCAACTATTGTGGTGGTGATTTGTGGTGAATCTCCTCTTGGTAAGTGATTCTAACCTTTAATGACATTTTCTCCATGAAACCCTATCTTCTTCTTCTTCCTTGGACGTAGACTAGGGTTCTACCATGGTGGTCTTCTTGAGAGAAACTCCTCTTCACAAAGGCCCTTAGATCATGGTTCTATCATGGTGGTAACTAGTGAGAGGATGTGTTCTTCTCTTTTCCCTCTTCTACCTTTGGTTCGACCTATGGTTCCTACCCCTTTCTCTTGAGCTATTTCATAATCATGGTATTCCTCTTTTGTGAGGATATTTGGTGGTTGAAGTTCTAATCAACTTGGGGCTTCTTTTCTTCTCTTAGAGCTTGTGCTATGAAGCTTGATTCTCTATAAACAAAAGGTGGGTTATATAACTTTCCCTTATTCTATTTGAGCTCCATAAACATGCTCATTTTCTACTTTTTATCTCTAAAATATGATCTTAATATGATAAAAGATGTTACTATGAATTAGGGTTTAATCCGTGGTGATAGTCTATGAAATTTGCTTCTATCTTCCAAACCCTAATGTCTCTAGAACCCGATTTTGAGAAATATACAAGATGGATAATTCTTTAGCCTTGATTACATATTTCTATCTTTATAAATGAAGATTGGGGTATCTTAGTGTGACATGAGTTTTAGTACCATTTGATAAATGTTAAACATGAGTAATTACCTTTCTTCACGAAGCTCTATTTTGTAGAATTCTTCCATGCTCAAAAGATGTTGATAATCATCTTTGGATGGCGATATTCCCTTTATTTGTGATGAGCAATCCTTGGTGATAAACTACTATTTTAAGGTTATGGTTCATCCCTGATTTGAGGATGTTATTGGTTCTTATGACCATTAAATCGTATTGGTAATTTCACCTATAAGTTTAGTCCTATATGTTTGGTTAATGGTAGACAATCCATGCTCAAAAGATGTTGATAATCATCTTTATATGGCGCTATTCCCTTTATTTGTGATGAGTACTCCTTGGTGATAACCTACTATTTTAAGGTTATGGTTCATCCCTAATTTGAGGATGTTATTGGTTCTTATGAACATTTGATCGTATTGGTCATTTCACCTATACATTTAGTCCTATATGTTTGGTTAATGGTAGACAATCATGATTCGTTTAGAGAGGATGAAGGTGATAATCCTACAAGTATTATTATACTTGGTTTTATTAATATGATGAGTAAGATGGTAAATGAGGTCCTTATAAATCTAGGGGTACGACTTTGAAGCATTTTTATGAAGGTTATTCTCTTTTTAAACCCTAAATTCATGTGCTTGATTTCTAAGGTATTTTTGAGAAAATGAATCTATGAGCATCATAAGCCTTGGTTTATTTACCATGTGCTAAGTTCAATCATCATGTTGGCCATAAAGTTATTAATGAGCTCTCACATAAGTTGAATTTTAATTTCTTCTCTCCTAAGTGGTTTGACTTGATGAACTTCATGGTGACTTGTTCTAGGGTAGTCTTAATTCCTTAAGTTGGAGTATAGTCACCCTTTGGTATTCTTACTGTTTAGAATTCCATTTTGGGTCAAGACATATTTGTCTCTTGTTGAGTTGAGGTTGAGACACCCATGAATCGATGTGGGTTGAGATACCTTGCCTTGATAGGTCGAGACACTATGTCAATGATAGGCTGAGATACCATATTGATGACAGGTCGCGACATGGATTGACTTTGGGGTCGCAACATGCTCTCATGGGTGGTTAACCCTAACCCCTTATCTGGTAGCTACCTATCAACTTAGTCATAACACATCATTGCTTCATGGATTTCTTAGATGGTTAACATGGCAACTTGATGGTTAAGAGTGTAGGACATAATACTTGTCTATGATATAGTTGTACATGGGTCGACGCCCTAGTGATGTCGTGAGCACAATGTTATGTGGAGAATCTCCAGGTGTTGTGGTCACAACATTATAATGGAGTGACACCCTGGTCATAATACAACATTGATGGAGTGGTCGTGACGTAAATGATAGGTGGTCGCGACACAATGTTGCGGGTGGAGGTCGCAACACAATGTGGCAGGCGTCGTGGCCATGACACAAAGATGTAGTTGTTGGTCACAACACAATGTAGTAGGTTTTAGTCATGATGCAACGTTGTAGTTGTTGGTCGTGACATATAAGCACATAGGCAACACACATATATGACTAAGCAAATGATGAGTCATGAATAGTGTTGCTGAACGATTGTTTGATTAACCCTAATCATGCTCCTTAATCCTAATATGCTCCAAGAAAGTGGGAAATGGTGTACCTATGGTTTGGTGATTGAATAAAGTTTTAAAGCCCTAATTGGATAAATAAGGAATCCTAACCCTAATGTTGGGTCATGTAATGTGTTTACTTCTCTCTCCAGAAGGGGTTATCACATTATGATGATTTTTCTCTCCTAATGGTAATGTTCTAATCTTGTAGATTTATTTGAGTGTCATAGCTTGTGTATGCTATGAAGATGACTAAATGATACTATATGATAGCAATGAGCCTTGATGAAGTGCCTTAAAATTGTAAATATGTGAATGTGCACACTTAGCTATAATCTACAATACTTAACCTTAATACACTCCAAACTTGTGGGAGATAAGGAAACAAGATATTGGTAAATAAATAATGCGCTGAAACCCTTTGTGGTTAAGCATGAAACCTTAAACCTAAAATGAGGGGACATCTTATGCATTGCTTACATTACCTAAAGAGTTTAATATGGTAAGATAATAATGAATATTCTCTCTCTATTTGTATAATGTTGATTTTGTGGGTGAAATGATAATCATAGCTAAATGATTGCTATGGTGATATGTGAAAGTGATGCTTATATGCCTGATGATGCATGATGTGATGGTTATCATAGCTAATGATTTCTAGATGCTTATATACCTAATAAGGCAAGATGAGACAATAATGAGTTACATTACTAATGTGATTGGTCTTATGACCTAGTGAAGGCTTAAGGCCTAGTGTGAAGTTATATCCTCAATTGATGTGATAAGGGATTAATATCCCCAATGATGTGATAATAGTGATCAGCCTGATATGGTAGTGTTAACAAGTGACGATGTTGATGGCCTTATTTAAGGCAATGATACAATATTATCCTGAGATGATGTGACAAGTTCATATTTTATACGTTTATAACTTCTGAAGTTTCTTCATAATTATGCTTGTTAGATCGAATTAGGGTTTTGTATGTCCACTTGTATGATGGAGCCTTAATTCACCGACATAACTAATAAAGTGAGACCTCAATCCTGTAGTTTCCCTATACCATAGATCCATCCTCGGTGTCAGTATTTAACTGGATGGTGAAACAAGTAACTCCGACGAGAAACTTAGAGTGCATATTGTTGAATGTATGAGGTTTCGTGGAGGCATCTCCCTATATCCTTAAATTGTTGAAATAGAAATGTGATGAGTATTATAGAACGACCATGTATGAGTTTTTTCTATAGTATTGTGCCATGTACCAAGTCAGGCTAATTGTTTTATAGGACCATTGCTTTGACTATGAGTTATTGTCTTAATAGGACTATAGCTGCGACTATAAGTTGTTGTGCTTGTAGTTTGACTATATGTCACTGTGTTGCAGACTCATGTTGATCGAGTGGTGTTGGAGATGATCATCGAGTTTGGATTTTCCACTGATCTTGTATGGTACTAATTTCAACTTAGCAGTAAAATCAAGGATTCTGATATTTCTAAAGCTGCTTTTCGAACTCGTTATGGGCATTACGAATTTCTGGTGATGTCGTTCGGGTTGACCAACGCACCAGGTGTGTTTATGAATCTGATGAACAAAGTCTTCCAACCTTATCTTTATGAGTTTGTGGTCATCTTCATTGATGATATCCTGATCTATTCCGATTCTATGGAAAAACATCGTGAACACTTACGAGCAGTTCTTGACATTCTTCGAACCCAGAAGTTTTATGGCAAACTTTCAAAATGTGAGTTCTGGATTGATAAGGTTATGTTTCTTGGGCATGTCATTTCTGGAGGTAGTATATCTGTTGATCCTGCCAAAGTCTCTGCTGTACTTGATTGGCAACCTCCTCGTAATCCTTATGAAATTCGGAGTTTCCTGGGTCTGGCCGGATACTATCATCGTTTTATTCCCAACTTTTCCAAAGTTGCACTTCCTCTCACCAAGCTTACTCAGAAGGACGAGCACTTCATCTGGTCAGCCACTTGTGAGTCCAGTTTCTAGCAGTTAAAGCATAAGTTGACGTTGGCTCTTGTTCTTGTTCTACCCTCTGGCAATGAAGGGTTTGTAATATTCACTGATGCTTCGAGGAATGGGTTACGGTGTGTCCTGCAGCAGAATGGTAAGGTAGTGGCCTTTGCGTCTAGACAGCTAAAACCCAATGAACTTAATTATCCCACCCATGACTTGGAATTAGCTGCAATCATTCATGCCCTCAAGATCTGGAGGCACTACATGTACGGGGCAACGTTCGACATCTTCACCGATCACAAAAGCCTGAAGTACATCCTGACTCAGAAGGACTTGAATCTGCATCAATGCTGATGGATCGAATACCTAAAGGACTACGATTTCACTATTGCCTATCATTTGGGTAAGGCAAATGTAGTCGTTGATGCCCTTAGCAGAAAAAGGGCAGTATGTGCATCTCTTTCTGTCCCTGAATGGAGGAACATGGAGGATCTAGTGGGCTGGAAGCCACAGTTTCTGTCTGATCGTGTGCATGTTAATAACATTTCCATCACGTCCAACCTGCATTTCGAACTTCTTGAGGCACAAAAGGCTAGTCCCGATCTTGGAGAGCTATCTTCTCTCCTGTCGAAGCCGCAAACACATCTGTCTGTGGGTCTTGATGGTGGTCTCTGTTACAAAAATCGTATGTGGGTTCCTGAGCAGTCAATTGTAAAGACATCAATCCTAAACGAGGCACATGGGTCCAAGTACACAATTCATCCAGGCACGACAAAGATGTTCAAAGACCTACAACGTCAGTTTTGGTGGAGGGGCATGAAGCGTGATATTGCCGATTTCGTGTCCAGGTGTCTGACATGTCAAAGGATCAAAGCGGAACATCAGAGGCCAGGCGGTCTACTACAACCCCTTGAGATTCCGGAATGGAAATGAGAACACATCACCATGGATTTTGTGGTGGGGTTACCCAGGACCAGGAAGGGATACGATGCTGCATGGGTCATAGTGGATCGTCTCACCAAATCAGCTCATTTTCTTCCTGTGAAGACTACTGCAAAGGTTTCTGAGTTGGCTGACCTCTACATACGGGAGATAGTATGTCTACATGGAGTTCCAGCGTCTATTGTCTCAGACAGGGACCCGAAGTTCACATCAAAGCTGTGGAAGCAGGTTCAAGAGGAATTGGGCACCAAGTTGAACTTCAGTACAACCTACCATCCGCAAACAGACGGGCAGTCAGAGCGTACAGTGCAGATTTTAGAGGATCTTCTGCGAGCTTGTGTTCTCGATTGGGAAGGATCGTGGGACTATTACTTGCCATTGGAGGAGTTCGCCTATAATAACAGTTATCAGGAAAGCATTGGGATGCCTCCCTATGAAGCTCTTTATGGCCGACCTTGCAGACCACCTTTACACTGGGACGACGTCGGAGAGCGTACCCTGATGAAATCCGAGGAGATGCAGTTGTATACTTATAAGGTTGCTCTAATTAGACAGAGGATGAAGTGAGCACATGACAGGAAAAAATCGTATGCAGATTCTCACAGAAAGGAACGTCAGTTCAAGGAGGGCGATCATGTCTTTTTGAAGATCCGACCTATTCGAGCTTTGGCTAAGAACAAAGGAAAGCTCAGTCCTCATTATGTTGGACCCTTTGAGATTCTAGAAAGGGTTGGCGAATGTTCCTATCATCTTGCTTTGCCACCTCAGTAAGTGCCATGCATAATGTGTTTCATGTATCTAATCTGAAGCCCTATGTCAAGGACCCCAGTCATATCTTGAATCATGAGCCTCTCGAACTGAAGGATGATCTGTCATATGTTGAATCCCCAGTCAAAATTCTGGACTTCAAGACAAAAGAGCTTCGCAGTAATCGTCATATCGAAATGGTGAAAGTTATCTGGAGCCACCATGATGAAACAAATGCCACCTGGGAGCTAAAGACCGAGGTTGAGAAGAAGTACCCATACCTTTTTCAGGCTGCTTGAATTTTGGGGACAAAATTCTTAAAAAGGAGGGGAGAATGCGACAGAGTGAGTTTTTACACATATATATATATATCATTTAGTTTCTCTCTCTTAAAAATTTAATTGTTCCAATTATGCCCTCAATCTTCTCTTTCACTAATTTGATTAAATGGATCATCAATTTCACCTAAGACCATCCATAATGGTATATAAAGTCAATAATACAAGTATTATGACTTTTAGTCAATTGACATAGTAAATAATCGAATTGGGACTCAAATTTTGCACCATAGCCAAATCTTAGCATTATAAAACTATGCCTAAAATCTCATCACAATTGGAATTACCAATTTGGAGTTATTTACTTTTGAAATTTGGTGTATTATGTCACCTAATCTAGCCTAGGACTAAGGTCTGCGATTTAATCAGACATTTATGTGTCACACAGCCTTGCTGTTGGCTTGGGCGTGGCTCTTTTAAAAGGAGGAGTAATCTCCACCCTCGGATCGGCCGATCACAGAACCCGCAAGATCTGACGACTACCAAGTCGTCTCCAACCTCCAATAGACCCGGTCCTCGCCAGGTAGCTAAACCTACGACTCCTCCAACGGCCCTCGCGCCCGGACCCTACTTCCTCCTCGTGAGATATTTGGAGGACCAACTCCCCTCCTCAAACCGAACTCAACAACCCTCACCACGTCATCCCTCTCCACCGGATCAGGGAGAACGATCTCCTGAGCTCTCGCACCTCTCAGTGGCGGCGGCAGCCTAATTAGGGCTTCCCTTCCTAGCACCCCCACGCCTATTTAAGGAGCCCAGTAGCTCCACCACCTTCCCTTTAGTCGCACTAATACCTCAATTGCAACCGAAATCGCCCCTACCTACCTCACCTAGAGCACCCCTGCTCACCTGCTCCCTGACCTCCCTCTCACTCTGGTGGATTCCTCCGTTCAATCGAGAACAATCACACCATCTCAGGACTCCGACGAGTCGAACGCCATCCCCAGTTGGAGCCGCGGAAGCATAGGACCTCGGGTCGACGAGCCGTCGCAGCTGAGCTCCAAAGCTTCACTGCCGGCGAGGTTGGGACCATCTCGGAGCCGCGGGGAGATTGCAACAACACCGGTAGACTGCCGTGAAGCTTCTGACTCCCTCAATCCAACCTGAGGGCAGGTAACTCTCAACTTCCCTCTCCGACCTGTGTTAGCCTGTTTTGAACGGAATACACTGCCTAGACCATCTTTTTCGACGAGCCCGACCTCCCCGCAACCGTCGTGAGCCTGCGAACTCAACCAAATGACCAGAGTAGCCCAGTTCATCCTAGAAATTGGTCTAGCTCTCCCCCGATTCCTCACTGCAGCCATGTCGCGAGCAGGAACATTTAGATGGGTGATTTCCCTTTCTCACCCTCACCCGGACACGAGCCCAACAGGAAAGAGTCAGGGGCATTCCTGACATTTCAGTGAGCCTGACCCTCGCTTAGACGAGCGCTTGCTCGCGGGTCAGTGAGAGGATCCGGTTGGTCGGATCCCTCGCATGATCCGCGAGCCAGAGCTCGCAAATCCTTTTTTTTATTTTCATTTAAATTCTTTAGAATTTCCTGATTGGTCAGATTTTAGAAAAATTCTAGAAAATGATAGGAATATCAAGAAATATCGAACCAATATACCATTTTCATCAGAAAAATCCAAGCTACCTAAATAAAATATAATCATGACCTGGATCTGAACCCTTTTCGGAAAATATGGCTAACCATCACTAATGACCTTTTAATGCATATTTTGTGTAATAATAGTTATAAATGATGTTATTTCTGCCTTGGGGACATATTAAACCCTAATTACGATCTTGGTCATCATGTTACTCGAAATCCTACCTAAGGAAGATAGTTGATTTAATAATTGAGAAGAACCCTAATTTCTAAGTTTTTCTCACCTCATCATGAATATTATGTACAATTTATGAAAACCCTAATAACTGAAATGTCCTTTTAATAACTTGGACGACCCTAATCTCAGACCCCAACTCGGAATCCTATGTATCCTAAAGTGACATCCCACATAACCTAAAGCCTAATAGGAACCCTAATGTGGAATAATGAGGATCCATAGTAACTTAGGGTTTTGTTTACATTTCAGGGTGATTTACTATCTTTCTCCTAATTTAGGACTTGTGGAATTCAGATCTGAGAATTAAAGGTACGTGGATATAATTATATGACTAGTTTTTCTGGATGTTAAGTATATGTAATTGTTTGCATGAAATTGATATACATTGATGGATGTGAATATATGATTAATTGATGATTTACCGCCTTGCACATAAAAGAACATAACTGAATATAAGTGAATTGTAGTTACTAGTGGTGTTCATTAAACTCCCTATTAGAGAGGGAAAGCTTTAATGTTGACTAGCACCTCCCTAGAGTACATGGTATACGGGGAGATCCCTAGAGTACAAGGTACACGGGGAAGGGCCCACTATTTATGCAATTATGTGCTAAGTCCACCATAGTAATGCATGTTCACTATAAATGAGGCTAATAACTTGGGATTACCTGATTTTATGCCTTTAAGTAACGTTTTCTTTCTCTTTCTTCAAATTTGAGTATTTTATATGCCAGCATAGTATAGCTTTTACTCCACGTACCAACTTTTTTGATGTATTTGTTTCTCGTATTTTCTAGGTGCAAGGAACAATTGATGATCAAAGTACAATGCATATTCAAAGTACCTGAAGGCACAAATAATAAGCATGGAGGATTTATTAGATAGACCTATTCCTCCTACCTCTTTCTTGCTAGATGTTAGTTTATTTCTTTCCCTAGCATTATGTTGAGGATGATTGCGATCCTATGTAATAATCATATTTCCTTTCTCATAGACTTATTCTTCTTCTTTCTCAAGTATTAATATGTATGACTTTATCTTTCATTATTGAATGAAGTGTTGTGTGGCTATTTACTATGATGTGAACACGATCTTGGCTTATCTCTGATTTTAGTTGGCTATCTTGATTTCTATTATTTTCCCTTTTGACATTTATAGATATGAGTGCACGCATATCTGTATATATCACGAAGGAAAGTATGTAGAAATTGGGGTCATCACAGACATTCACCCTCAGAAAGAGACTGCTCACAATGAGACATGGTATCAAAGCTTGGCGGAACAAGTCACAGTTCTTCAGAGTTCCTAAAATGGCACGAAAAATCAAGTTTAGAACATTGAATTTTTACTTTTAGGCAAAGAATAACAATAAGAAAAAAGAAAAAGAAAGAGAGTGTTGTCAAACTCATTTCTAAGCTTGAGGCACGGGAGTGTAGTTAGTGGATTCAGATTCGTCTACAGTACCATTTTTGCCTTGTCCCCGACAACGGCGCCAAAAAGTTGACAGGCCTAAATCGCACGTACAAAAGTGGAGGCGGATTTGAGGTAGTCGAGCTTTTACATTTATAAACTCGAATCCTTCTAGGCCCCCAGAACTTTGTTTACGGGGTTGAAGTAGATATACGGGGTCGAACACAGGGACAAGGGTGGTAGTGTTGAGAATCCAGAATCATCACGCTACACTCCGATAGGTATAAAGAGATGATAAATTCCCAAAACGGAAACAACAAGATGTCACAAACAAAACAAAGAAAACTATCTCCAA
This sequence comes from Alisma plantago-aquatica, assembly GCA_963693085.1. Classification (NCBI taxonomy): domain Eukaryota; kingdom Viridiplantae; phylum Streptophyta; class Magnoliopsida; order Alismatales; family Alismataceae; genus Alisma; species Alisma plantago-aquatica. The sequence goes on from OY856412.1 coordinate 1,492,792,103, forward strand.
CTGGAGCTACAAGAAAGATTTAAGGTTTTAGTCATTTAGCAGTTTTTAGGGGTTTTCATGCAAGAGAAATAGAGAGATAAAACTAGAGCTAGAGCAAGGTAAGAAGGATAAGACTTCAGTAAAACAAGCGGCAACAGTAACATCCTGCACCCCTCCTCTCCGAGAGGGTACCTCTAACCAAGCATCAACACCCCTCTCGGGGTTGTTGGACTTAAGTTAGAGTGGAATGTTACTGAAACAACTCCATTCCAGGCACTCTCGTACTCCAGAATCGGACCAAACACTAGAGCCACAACACAACTCTCGAAGTTGTTGCGATGGGAAAACACGATTCGGTAGCTAAGCGAAACGCGATCCAAACATGCAAGCTAGAGTTCAGATATCAAACATAGCAGTCATCCAACATTTTGCACCAAGCATAGAGAAGCAAGTAATTAAGCTTTTCTATTTCCATAAACATTAAAGGTCTGAATACATTGCATAAATAAAGAATTAAATAACAGAATTAAAGATAGATGTCGCCTTCTTGATGTAGAAGGACGACATGCTACTGCGGCTCTCCAACCCGATACCGGTCAGGAGCCTAGCCTGATACAGCAGTGTCAGGTGGCACACCCTCTCGGGCGGCACACTACGACGGCTGACTGTATCGCTCAAGGACCCTGGCCGATACGCTCATGTCGGGCAGCACGCATGACGGGTGAAGCGTATCGAGTTCGATATCGTGTCGGGCATGGAGCGACACGTTCTACTGTCGGGCACTTGTGTCGCTCATCCACGTCGGCCGATATCGGCCCACAGTGTCACCCGAGACGGTCCTAAGTGAACCATCCCCTCCCTCTTGGGATGAGGAAGAGCTCACCTAGAGTTGCCCAGTACGAGCAATGGGGCACGATACTCTTGCTCTCGCAGTTTTCCTCCAAAGATCGCTCAAAGCTCCCAACTGTCTGAACTGTCTTTTCAGCTTCCTATAGCTTCTATTTATAGGCAGCGGTTGGGGGAATTTATGGTGCTCAAAGCACCACATGTCCTCCTTATTCGCGGGTCGGTGGACGGCCGATAATGGTACCGCTCGGCACAGGGGTGTTGGCTATCGGTCACGTGACGGGCGGCGCACCTGCCGATGGGTGGCTGTGTCGCCCGACAAGCTTGGGTTGTCATGGACAGTTTGCTCCCTGTCGGGTAGAAGACGTGTCGTCTGTCAGTTTCTTCTTGCGCGACATCCCTTTGTCGTGCATCATTGTGTCACTCCACCCTGTAGGGCAGAGGTCGTATCGGGCGTCAGGAAGACCGAAACAGACTTGGACTTATTTATGGGCCGGGACGACCTTATTGTACTAAAATGAGGAAAAACTCTGCAAAAGATGGAAATATTGGATTAAGAGCATTGCTTGGCCAATTATTGCGAAAGTACCAATAAAAGAGAGGAAAATAGCAGAAAAGGGCAGTTTTGATAACAGAATAAAGGGAAAAAACATCACAAAAATTGGTGTTATCAGAACCTCTATATGTTTGGCTCTACTATGCAAGATACGATTATATGACAAGTTAATAGCACTAGTATTATCACAATATATAGGAGAAGTATCAAAATGAATGTCAAAATATTGGAGCATTTGCTTCATCCATAGGATCTGGTCACAACAACTCCCGACTGTAATGTATTCAACCTCGGTGGTTGATAATGCCACTATGCTCTATTTCTTGGAGAACCAAGACACCAAGCATGGTCCTAGGAGGAAATAAGGGTCACTTGTGCACTTTCTATCAATCAAGCACCCTGCATAATCAACATCACTATATGTAGTAAGAGTAAAGTCCCTTGACTTGGGATACCATAGTCTAAAATTTTGGGTTTTGGCTAAGTACCTTAAAATCCTCTTAACAGTTACATGATGTGATTTCTTAGGATTTGATTGAAAGCGTGCACACAAGCCAACACTAAATATTATATCAGGTCTAGAGGAAATTAAGTAAAGTAAACTTCCAATTATACCTCTATAAAGCTTCTCATCTACCTTCTCACCTTCTTCGTCTTTGTCAAGTTTGGTTGTGTTTAACATGGGTGTGTCCATTGGCTTGGTGTTCTCCATCCCAAAGCATTAGAGTAGTTTACTTGTATACTTACCTTGGTTGATGAAGTTTCCATCTTTTATTTGCTTGATTTGAAAGCCGAGGAAGAACGTGAGTTCAACCATCATACTCATCTAGAATTCAGTCTGCATAAGATCACTAAATTCTTTACAAAGATCAATGTTAGTTATGCCAAAAATGATATCATCAACATATATTTGTATGATAAGAAATTTGTTAGAAGTGTGCTTTAGAAATAAGGTAGAATCCACTTTTCCCTTAATATACCCATAATCTAACAAAAAGTTTCTTAATTTCTCATACAAAGCTCGAGGTGCTTGTTTGAGTCCATAGGGAGAGTTTTGCAACAAATAAACATGGTTAGGTAAACTACCATGTTTAAAGTCTGGGGGTTGTGCAACATACACTTCCTCCTCAATTGTACCATTCAAAAATACTCTTTTAACATCCATTTGATACAGAAGAAAGTTTTTATAACTAGAAAAGGCAAGCAACATACGAATGGACTCAAATATAGCTACAGGTGCATATGTTTCATCAACATCTATACCTTCCTGTTGATTGTAACCTTGAGCCACTAACCTTGCTTTGTTCCTTACCACTTTTCCGTTTTCATAAAGCTTGTTGAGGTAGACCCATTTGGTTCCAATGATCTTTCTATCACTTAGTCTTGGCACTAGGGTCCAAACTTCGTTCATTTCAAATGCCTCCAACTCTTCTTGCATAGCTGGGATCCACTCATCATCCCCAAGAGCTTCCTTGACATTCTTAGGCTCCAGTTGTGAGATGAAGGCACTATTGGCTTGTTCTTTGTTGAATGCATCCCACATCTTCAATCTTTCAAATGGATCACCTAAAATCATCTCCTTTGGATGATTCTTTGCAAACTGGGGGGTTGGATCCTTCTTCTCTTCTTCTTTAGTGACCACCACTTTTCCCTTTTGGGTTATGTTGAGATCTGTTAGAATAGGAATTACTTCACCTGCAACATCATCATTTGGAACAATATCTTTGGGAATAGAGGGGTTAGTCTCAATAAACTTAACATTTATGGATTCTTCTACTTTAGCAAGATGTCCATGCTATAGTTGAGTGTGCTAAACCACTATACCCCCCTTCTCTCTCTCATTTACAAATAATTTCATGATTATGAGTGAGTTAGGCATGTTGTAAGAGAGATACCTCATTTTTACCTTATAAAGCTCTCCATCTCTCCACTTCCCAATCCCCTTTCTCAAAGAGCAAAGGTTGAAGTGGTCTTCTCTGAGTGAAGGAGTTTTTGTTGTTCTTCTTTAAGGATAAAGAAGATGTGGAGATCTTCTCTAAGTGAAGGATAAGTACAAGGAGGAAGACCCAAGGAGCATGGTGGGTAAATCCTCAAGGCTGAAGACTTGCTGGAAGGACAAGATGTCCTAGGGAAGGAATTGAACTGCTTGTAATAGTGGGTAAGACCTATTGTGAGGTAGAAGAATAGATCTTGGATAGGTAATCCCTTAGATGTAATGTGGTCTTCTTATATGTCTTATAATGTAAAATAAGTATACATGGGTTGCAAAGTCCTAGAGGTTGACCTCTCTAGGTACTGGATTGATGATCTCCTAGTTTGGAGATTGGAACCACTCTAAACACCTTGTCCAAATGTTTGTTTCAATCTCTCTCATCCTTGCTATGATTGTTTAAATACGACATCAAATTCACTTTTAGCATTTGGTCTTAATTGATATAATTTCAAGGTCTAACCATTCTTGTGTAAGTTTTGAAGCTCTATTCACCCACTCTAGATCCCTATATCCAACAAAAACATGTACAATTAGTGACCAGCTAAGCAATACAAGCATCAAAATACCATAGACAATCATTGAGAAGAAAATTAACTATCATAAGATATGAATTACGAGTTCACATGAGTCATATCATGGGAGATACTCTCCCATGCCCAAGAAAAAAGGTTCTACTAGTACATGATGAAGAAACATAAGTAAATTACAAAATTTTCAACGTTTTCCATGAGTAGAGAGAAGAAAAGCTAAAAGTAACCAAGAATGAAATAGAAGGAGTAAAACTCTAACTTGAAGATGAAGTTACACCCTTGTAGCTACTCCAACTCAGTCTATCTTCTCTCTCGAGAAGCTTAGCCAGAGTAGAGAAGCACTACACCCTTGGAGGAGAAAAAGGGAAGAAATGATGGTGAAATGCGGTTCTCTCGCAAGAAACCTACTCTTCTTCTCCAAATTCGCCACTCCTTTTCTCTACAACTCTCTTCAATCCAAATGTGCTTCACATGATGAGTGATAACCCCCCCCCCCAAGTGGCTGCACTCATTTTTGAAACAAGGGACAATTGCTTTCAAAATCTGCAGAAAACTCATAAAGACACGCCATGTCTTTATGAAGACACGCCGGGTGGCATAGTGCAACTGACATTTGAACTAATTTTTCACGATAGGTACACAACATGTTCCAATAAAGACACGACGTGTAGATGCAACTTGAGTCGGCCTGGGAGGGCAGTACATGTCCTGTGTTAATAAACACATGTCCATGTACGTGGGTAGAAGATTTGAACTTTGGCCTTGAACGTGCAGAGACGCCATGTCTTGATGACGACATGTCATGTCTTCTCTTCTACAGTTTAGGGATGAAGGCCTCTAGAAACTTACATGTATGTGTGTTAAATAAAACATAGTGTGTACTTTTCTTTGTGAGGGGAGTGCCCTTCTTAACACGTTACACGTCATGTACAAATAAAGACATGTTGTGTCTCGTGCTGTTTCTTCAAGATCAACTCTGTATCAGCTGCAAATCAATAGGAAATCCAACTAAGGTTGGATTTGGGTTGGATTATCTTCATTTTGTCATCTTTGACGTGTACCTGTGATCAACATCAAGCAACGAATAAAACTAAAATATTACAAATTAAGTATGATGAGAGGCTAAATGGAAGGCAAAATGAACTGAAATTGTGTGTGAAGATGTAAAAAGTAGTTATGAAATGCACACATCAAATCCCCCTAAGCTTGAACTATTGTTTGTCCTCAAGAAAAAAGAGCATAAAAACACAAATGAAGGAATTCCCAAGTTCATGTGTAGATCATATGAAATGAAAGATGTAAATAAGGCCAAACCAACCATAATCCTCAGGTTTATATTCATAGCCTTGATTTCAACTTAGACATCCAAAAAGAAAATTTAAGTTCAAGAAGGACGATAACACATTAAATGAAACAACCAACTAGGAAACACTAAATAGAACTTGGATGACTAAGCCAAAAAATTAGTGAATCTGCAATAAAAACTTTCAGCTACTAATGATGCAAAAGATGGAATCTTAGTTAATGTTAACAAGATTTAGCTTTCTCTCCTTGTTTTCCCAAAAGATATGATATTGGATTAAGGGTTCTGACACTCAATTGCCAATGTAGGCTTATTCAAACTAAGAGTGTCGGTTGGGATATTTTACCCTCTTTTTAGGGCATATCACCTAACCGTTGTGGTCAGATGGGAGTTACACTAGGCTAGTATGACATGTGGGCGGTTTAGCCATCTTTTACGGGGTAATCAAGGTGAAGTGAACCAAAAGGAATTTTTAATTGATCTTGAGTTTCACTTATATTTCCCAGAATAAAGGAGAGTTAACTAAATTGCAACATTATCTAGATTCCATTCATTTGATTTGAACATTTTCACCAAAAATGGGTGGTTGTAAAATCACTAAGGGTTTGTCAATGGCATCTCGTGTTCTAGATAGTGTTGCAAAGTTGACAAATTTACCAAATCTATTACCATTACATGTATTGGGCAATCCAGGATGAAAAATATGAAAGTTCAGGCTAGAAACATAAACTCAAAATTGAACTCATGTTGGTGGCCAAAAAGTTTCATATGATTTATGCATGGCTTTTACAATATCTTCAACTAATATTTCTTAGAAGGGACGACATGATAGTTCAAACTAACATGAAAAAACAATCCATTATAGAAAATATGCCTCGCATCATACAAAACTTGCCATGAGAAAAATAGAAACTAGAAATAAGAACTAAAGAAAAGATGATGGAAATAAACTAAACAGACAACTACATTACAGACCGGTTGCACCCCCCTAAGCTTTAAATTTACAGTGTCCTCACTGCATCAATCAAACCTAAGGTAGAGGCAACCAGTTACCTATCATGAAGGAAATCAACAAGAAGGGCTAGCGCCACCATGACTAGTAGGGAATGACTGGTTCAAGAAATCATAATCATCAGGAATATCAACTGGCATCGGCTGTGAAGTGGGCTTTGGCTGGTGCAGTGCAGATTATGGAGGTTGAGGCATGGGATAGTGGTTTTGAGAAATGTGCCACATATCCATCCTCTGGACCATACCGTGCTTAATAGAAATTACTGACCCATCAGATCAAGACGACTATCCAGATGGTGAAAGCACTGTTGAACATAGCCATAGAGATGCCTAACATCAGGCATAGCCTAAGTGTACTCAGTCTTAGTGCCTATGGAGGGAGGTGGTTGCTACAATAGGTGCATTTGGAGTAGCTGTCTCTTTAGGAGCATCATCATCTTCACCAGTGACGTCGAACTTCTAGTTGTCGTTATTTGTTAAGGTCATTATCTCCAAGTCAAGAAGCTCAATATACTGATCATTATCAAAATACTGCCTGAACTTTGTTTCATCATTATGGACCTTAGCAATCAGACCAAAATAAACAAGATACTGAATATCCACCAGGTTCTTTCCAGATGTAGCCTCAAGACCTGTGAAGTCAGTACCTAGCTTCCTAGCTAAGCGGTTGATCAATCCCCCACACATGAAGTCACCATATTATCTCTTTTTGATCTTCTTTATATCATAGAACATGCTGACAATGAAATATCTACATTAATTTGAAAATCATATACCATAGCCTACATAAAGAATAAATCCTACCTCCCGCAGACGCCATGGGTTTCTTTCTTAGCAAAAACACATGTGCTAAGAAGACGATGGACATATCTGAAGATTGGGTTATGGATAGATATTGCCATGGACTTCTTTGCCTCAGGATACTCCTCATCAGTGATCTAACTCCAGAAGACACCGTTCTCAAAAGATGGGGGGTAAGCTATTGCACCCTCGTAGTGGCACTCTAATAGCTCACATAATTTCTTGAAGTTAATTATGTATCTTTGTTCCAAAAGGCAGAAGTGAATGAAAGCAAAAGGTCCAAGCATGTTCTTTGGGTCTTCTTCAACCTTAAGGGTAGTAAGAAACAAGCTGAGGGTATGTGTTGCTCACCATGAAATAGATATACTTGAGATCGAGCTCTTGTATATGCTCTTTGACTGCATCCTTGAATCCCAAGGCCCCCATGGTTTTCTCACAAGTAAAACATGTAGGGAGGACCCTACGGAAAATGTGGAATTTCTAGGTGGGGTCCTTGGTCTCTATCACATTGAATTGGGTGGTGGAGATGTAGGCTGGGGCTGAAGAGGAGCTTGGCTCATGCTTGTAGTTTGATCCTTGCTTAACTGGGGCCATTGCTGCAGAGATTGTGCTGGAATTCTTTCAGACACGACGTGTCTTTTGCTGGACATGGTGTATCTTCTAACAAAAGATTGGAGAATGAAGGGATGGACACAACATGTCTTAAAAATGACACGACGTGTACCTGGTCCAGCGGCGTTTTGAGCTTAACAAAGATGATTTTGCACAGTGTGATAAGGGTGACTCACATCGCGTCTTCTCTCACCGGTGATGAAGTAGAGCTCGACGATGAGCTGGTTACGAGATTGCCTTGCTTTTTGGAGATGAGGATGGAGCTTGAGAGGGTTATGGATGGCACGCAGAGTTGTTTCTTGCTTGGGTAGAGAGGTGGCAGAGCTACTTTGGCTGTTGCAGAGTTGATGTGGGGTGGCGAAGCTGTGTTCGGAGGTGGGTGGTGGCACCTTGTTGAGTTGTTGTTGTCGATTGAAAGGATGGTGGAGTCACACATAGTGGAGGAGATTCACACACGACTGAGGAACATAGATGCTTGTAAATGTGAGTGAAGAGGCGGATGGAGATTAGGGTTAAAACCCAACTTCTCGTGTTTAGATACAATGTGTCTTTTAAAGACACGACATGTTCCCATGTTGAAATCGTCTCTTCATTTGAAATTCAACTTAATTGAAAAGTGCATGACGTGTTCTATTTACGACACACTGTGTATCTTTCCAACAACTTTGATTTTCCTCAAACTTATAAGAACACACTATGTGTGATTCAAAAATGATGTGTGAGTTTCCATCAAGTCTCCCAACAAACAACGTACATGTCGCGTCTGAATTAGAACATGTCGTGTACGATACCATCAGCCTATGACCTTTTTGTATTGATGAGGACACAACATGTTCCAATAAAGACACATAGTGTATTTGTAACTTGAGTCAACCACGGAGGGCAGTACACGTCATGTGTTAATAAACACACACTCGTGTACTTGGGCAGAAGATTGAACTTTGGCCTTGAACGTGCATACATGTCGTGTGTTGATGATGAAATGTCATGTCTTCGGTTCTATAGTTCAGGGATGAAGGCCTCTGGAAACTTACATGGGGGTGTTTTAATAACACATGACATGTGGTTTGCTTTATGAGGGGAGTGCCATTCCTGGAAAGTTACACGCCGTTTACAAATTAAGACATGGCGTGTCTCATGTTATTTCTTAAAGATAAAATCTATATCAATTGCTAATCAGTAGGAAATCCAACTAAGGTCGGATTTGGATTGGATTATCTTCATTTTGTCATCTTTGATGTGTACCTGTGATCAACATCAAGCAACAGATAAAATAATTAAAATATGGCAAATTAAGTATGATTGGAGGCTAAATGGAAGGCAAAATGAACTGAAATTGTGTACGAAGATGTGCAAAAGTAATTTGGATTATCTTTGGATAATGTAAAAAAGTAGGAGAGAGAAAGTGTGTAGAACTTTCAATTTGAAAATTAATTCATAAAATGGCACAAACATTATCAAATAATGGCAAAATCGTATCTAAGACATTAATTGGGACACATGGGTGAAATTGTTGACCTAGAGGTTATACATTGTTCATATTTTAATAATGACTCAACCATTCCATTCATATGTATCGAATATGTGTATTAAAGATTGATATCATGTTTTATGTACATGAAAAGGATCAATTTACACAAGCCCTAGCTTGTCAAAGTTCAAGTCAAAAGCAATGCAAAAGTGCTAATAAGGAAATCCCTTCAAATGACCTTAGAAGAATTATGTAATCACTTGTATTGATGATATTACTTGTACCTAAGATGAGAAAAATATGTGGGACACTTGGTACCAAGTTTTAATCACTTTTTAGTCAAATTAGAAAATTGATCACAGACTGCTGATTGGACGAGTTTCAATCTCGATCGATCCCATGGATTAATTTTTTGATGATATGCATCGGTCGAGTCGTGCATTCACATATCTCGACCAAACAGCTTACTGACCAAATGTGATTTTGGCTGATCGGTCGAGTTTCCCTAGACAAACTCGACCGATAGTTTGAAAATTGGGTTTGTCTTTTAGCCGATCGGTCGAGTTACTTTTATTGAAACTTGACCTAATGTATTGTACATAAAATGTAGAAAAAGTGATTCTAACCGTTGGTGACTTGTTTAGACGAAAATAGATTTGTTTAGTTGAGCAAAAATGACTATATTTCAGCCCTAAGTGTTCCCCAACTCAAGGGGGCACCCCCAGCTATAAATAGGACCCCTTGGAGTTCATTCCAAGTTTGTTCTTTCACTACATTCAAGGTCCTTGCTTTAGTTGAGTGTGCTACTGCTCCTTGATCCCCTTTCTCTCTCTAGTTTACACTTCATTTCGTGATTTGTGAGTGGTTTAGGATTATTGTAAGAGAGCACCACCTTTGTGCATGTACAGATCTCAATCTTCCACTACTTCCCTATCCCCATATCTCATGAAGAAACGATGAAGTAAGCTCAATCAAGTGAGGAAGGAGTTGTAGCTCACTACTACAGAAACAACATTCAATGTCGCTTTTCTGGGCGTCGATTATTTAGGTAAACCGACGCCTATAATAGTCAATGTCGGTTATTTAGGGAAATTTACGTCTATAGTCAAAGACCAGCCAGACACGGGTACCACTTTGCATTCAATGTCGGCTGGGTATAACAAATCGACGCCTAAAATCGCCCACGAAATCCAAATTTCGAGCGAAACAAATTTGCGTCACATACATCGTCGGTTTTTTAATATTCACCGACGCCTATTTAAGAAGGATATTTCCATGAAAAGTTCCTCTTTCGGTGTCAGTTAATCCTTTGATAACCGACGCTGATAATGGTTCCCGTCAAATAATTTAGGTCAAAGATTGTCTAATTGGACGTCGGTTTTTTCCTATCCACCGACACTGAAGAGAAATAGGTGTCAGATATCTACCGAACAACCGACACTATTTTGTTGTGGCGTCAGTTTTGTGTAATGACTGACGCCGATTGTTGACTTATTAGCACCCGCGCGAAGCAGACTCTTTCCCTTTCTCTGTTTTCTGGTGAGCAAGCAAACTCCCTCCGTGTGCCACTGTCCACCGTCGCCGTTCTCATTGTCGTCGCCGCCGCCGCTATTCCTCCGTTCTCCTTGCTCTCTGCCGCTCCTTCCCCCTGCTTGCGCACCACCACTTGGCGCTCCTACTACAACGCCGGGCTAACATCGGCCGACTACTTGCTCGCCGCCGATACTGCCTCCTGGTCGCCCGACCGCTCACCGCCGACGCTCCTATCCTCCTCATCACTGCTCTCTCCTCACCGGCGCTCTGCTCCTGATCGCCCGCTCACCGCCTCCTGGTCACCCGCTCATCATCCCCGCCCGCTCGCCGCCGCCGCCCGCTCTTCAGCTTGCAACTCCGGCCACCAGATCGTTGCACCTGGTACCCTTCTTCCTTCTCTTCCTGCTTAGACAATAGGGTTTCTCCGGCTTGCTCCTTGCTCCTTCTCCTGGCTCCCTACCCCTCTTCCTGCTTCTTCCTTCTCTTCTCATTTTTAATTGAGTTGTACATGCATCAAAATCGTTCCTACTTCATATAAGCTCTGTATGTATGTATTGCTGCACCCATTTACATCTTTATGTATGAACTGTTGCACCTACATTACATATTTATCATTTGTATATACATTGCTGCTCTACTATGAACTCAACCACTAATATTTACTGATACATTATACTTGTACGTATACTTACATTCATAAATTAGTTTTTCTTGTATTGTTATGCTTTCAACTAATGTATTATCTATGTAGATGTACTCTGTAGTTTGCAATACATATAACGGTATAATGTACATATCATGTACTGCCTACTACTGTATAATGCATATTCTATACTATGTAGCATGTACCTTTAAAGCATAACATATTATATATATCATGTACTGCCTGCTACTATATATTCATATACTATGTAGTATATACCACTAGTGTATATATATCATCTATGGGCTACTTCTGTATATATTTAATTTAATATATTACTAGTTACTAGATTGAGTATGTTATAATTGAGTTTATCATCTATTTAGTATGTACCACTAGTGTATATATCATCTATGTAGTATGTACCACTAGTGTATATATATCATCTATGGGCGACTTCTGTATACTACTTTATTTATCAATTGATCTGTATTTATTTATTTACTGTTTGTATTTATTTATGTACTGTTTCAGGAATTAATTGATCATCTACTCCCGCCGTCTCCCTGCCCGTCGCCTGCTCACCTGCCTGCTTGCCTGCCTACTCACCTACCCTCCGTCTCACCCTCTCTCCCTACTGACACCCGACTGGGCTCAAATAGAGGTAAACATCCCCCAAAACCCTATTTTATTACACTGCTTGATCTTTAATCACATAGACTTAATCAACATTGCTACTTGTATGATCCTAGTGATTAAAAACACTCTTTCTTGGTCCCCTCAATACCTATGATGACCTAACATGAAACCATGCTCTTAATGATATGATTTTGTTGGCCTAGAAACCCGTTCAAGATTTACTCGTTAGGAGTAAATCTTAGATAGTCCCCGGTTTGGGACTATTCTTGAACACCTAATCTCACTTAGGATGTAAGTGTATAATGTGTATTGGGTTTTTGAGAAAATTTCATCAGCATTTCCCCGTTTGTTCTCTAAGTACATATGTACTTACATAATAGCGGGGAAATGCTACATAAATTTTCTCGAAAACCCAACACACATTATACACTTACTAGTGAGATTAGGTGTTTAAGGATGGGATAGGTGGTACACATTTATTATATATAAGAATGACATCACATGTATTTGTTAACCGTAGACCCTAATCTTGTCCTAATATATACTTGTTTTCTCTTTGATCATAGAATGGATAGATCATGGATGTCCATTCGCAATTGATGCACCCCAGAGTTTATATCTGGTCTTGATCAGTTTTTTAGATTTGTCGAGGAACCTAGGAAAGAACCTGGAGATAGGTTGTACTGTCCATGTAGGCATTACGGTAACAACTTGAAAGTCAACACTGGTGACAAAATCAAAAGTCATGTCATGTGCAACGGGATTGTACAAGGCTATATAGAATGGCACTGGCATGGAGAGATTTCAAACTCGAAACCAGGGGATGTCGATAGCAGTGCTTGGGTGGAAGAAGAAATTATCTCCGATGACGTAGATGTGAACGAACCAGTTCCAGTAGACATCGTTGATGCGATGTTGGATAGTTGTAGGGTAGAGCACACCGATCCACCTCCTATCTTTAGAAACATTGTGCATGATGTTGAGATACCGTTATACACATGCTGTGCTAAGTTTACGAAGCTTAGCACTGTGTTGAGATTGTATAAGTTGAAAGCTAACAATAGGTGGAGCGACGAAAGCTTCACTTCATTGTTGACTTTGTTGAAAGAAATGCTTCCTGAAGGAAACGAGCTGCCAATCTCAACATACCAGGTAAAGAAATTGTTGTTCCCAATGGGAATGGAGGCCAAGAAGATACACACATGCCCGAATGATTGTGTATTATTTCAAAAGGACTATGTGGATTTGAAAGATTGTTCAAAATGTGGTGCGTCACGGTATAAATTGACGACTTTGGGGGGAGTCCAAAACTGGTTCTCCTACCAAGGTGATGTGGTATCTACCTATAATATCACGGTTTCAATGCTTGTTTGCAAATTCGAAAGATGTGAAGAATTTGAGGTGGCATGCAGATGTTAAGAAAAATAATGATGGGATCCTACGACATGTGTCTGATTCCCCACAGTGGAAGAAGATTGATCTATTGTACCCCAAATTTGGTGAAGAAGATAGGAATCTAAGACTTAGGCTTTGTACAGATGGGATGAATCCGTACGGGACATTGAGCAGCCAACATAGCACTTGGCCAGTCATGCTTGTTATATACAATCTTCCTCCCTGACTGTGTATGAAAAATAAGTACGTTATGCTTTCGTTGTTGATATCGGGCCCTAAACAACCCGAAAATGATATCGATGTTTATCTTGAACCTCTGATTGATGACTTAAAGAAACTTTGGGCTGAAGGTGTTGAAAAACACTAGAGGGGGGGTGAATAGAGTTTTTCATTAATTTTAACAATTTATTGAACTCAAACAACCACAATTGAAAATTGGAAGAAGGAGACAGGTGTTTAGAGTGGTTCCAACTTTAGCAACTACTAAAGTTGTCAGTCCACTACCCGGTTGCTTACCCAACTGGGATTTTGAAAGTATTTTTTTATTACCTTCACAAGGATTTATACAAAATACAATACTTTCCTTTACACCCTTTGAACAGCCTTCACTTGAAGTAGGTGCACCAACTTTGAGGTAGCCTTCTTGAAGTAACTCCAAGCTCCCCCTTGAAGTAGCCTTCCTCTCTAGAAGTAACCTCCCGTTGCACCAGCCTTCTGAAGTAGCTCAAAGTCACCTTCTTCACCAAGAAGATCTTCACCCTCTTCAATCAGCAGCCTCCAACCTAGGAGTAGCAAGGAGAGTACAAACGGTAATAGAGAACAAGAAAGAAAAAGGAAATTACAACTTATCCTTTGTAGCCCAAGGCTTGATTTGCCTAGATCAAGCTTATAGATCTCCTAACCAAGTGTGTGGACTTGTGATTGCAGTGGGTAGGAGATACTAGCCTATAGGACACGAATTATGAGCTAAGGAAGGAAGTAGCCAATTGTCACAAAGCTCAAATTGCTCACAAACAGATTGCTCAAAGTATGCTCAAGGATTTCTCAAGTGTAACAAGTGAGTTTGAGTGTCCTATGGCTTGTCCTATTTATAGGAATGGCCTAAGGATGCTTAAGGACGTTCTAGACAACTTCTAGGGGTTTCTAAGTTCTTAACTAGCCGTTAGGTACAAAGTTGTTGCTTTAACAACGGCTAATTAATTAATTCTGTAGTTGCTGTCAGAGACAATCTCGGTCGAGGAATGGTCGACCGAGACACCTACTCGGTCGAACTTTTGTCGACCGACAGGCACTCTGGAACAAGTGATTTGCAACGTCTTTCTCCAACTACCAACTAACTTGTCTGTTGTGTCTAACGACTACTTTGGATCTTTCTCGGTCAAGAAGATTGTCGACCGAGAGTGTCTCGGTCGAGGAGTTTGTCGACCGAGATTGATCATGTTTCAATGTTGCAATTTAGGCACTAATTATATGTATGAGTGTGCATATGTGATCCTATTTGAAGGGAATGACTTATCTAAATGTGGTGTTTAGCTAGGGAGAATCTAACGCTTGATTTACATGCAATCTAAGTACTTGTACATTATATTTTTGTACAAGTTTTTACAAAGTGATTACATTGCATGAAAACATAAACATGTAAGCATATGGATTTCCCTAGTTGCTTTGTCATCCACCTTTAATCCTGCACACTCAAGTAGCTTGTTAGATCAATAAGAATGAAATGTTTGTCATAATCAAAACAAAGGGATTTATAGATGTCCATTTAGCCAACAATCTCCCCCTTTTTGAAGAGACAAACATTTCCAAAAATATAAATAAAGGAAATATGAACCATATGAGTTTCATACCTTTAGATTACCTTTTGTAGCTTTTCCTCTTGGTTATAAAATGTGTGCTTTTAATTCCCCTTGAATTATGGAACATGAAATCCAATTCTCTAGGGAATATAGCAACTTTCAATGTAAAGCCAAGAGTTTATTTATGAAACTCATTGATTGAGTGTTTCTAAGTTTTAGTTTTATATTTATTTCTCCCCCTTTGTCATTTCAAAAAGATATCCGTTAGAAATAAAAACTCCCCATTAATTAGATGTCCCATCAAATCTAATAAAAAAATTTCCATTTAAAAGCCAAAATATCATGATGCAAGTAAGAGTTTTAATGTTTAAGTAGCACAAATATCAAAGAAAACATCTTCCAAAGGAGTGATAAGCAGTTGCTTCCTAATTTTGTTAAACTGATCTAGTGGAAGCGGTTTTGTAAAAATATCAGCCAATTGGTCTTCCGTATCAACATGATGAAGGGAAACATGATTCTTGGAGATATGATCCCTTAAAAAGTGATGACGGATTTCAATATGTTTAGCTCGGCTGTGTAAAATAGGATTGTGTGCTAAGTTTATAGCGCTCGTGTTGTCACAAAAAATAGGCATAGATGAAAGAGTAAAACCATAATCGTTTAATACTTGTTGCATATAAAGCACTTGAGCACAACAAGACCCGGCTGCCATATATTCAGCTTCAGTTGTAGATAGGGCAACCGTATTTTGTTTCTTGCTAAACCAAGATACTAAAGCTTTCCCTAACAAGAAACAACCACCACTAGTACTCTTGCGATCAAGGCGACAACCAGCATAATCCGCATCAGTATAAGCTTTAAAATCCAAGGATTGTCCTTTTGGATACCATAAACCAAAGCAAGTAGTGCCGGCTAGGTAACGAAGAATTCGTTTAACTGCTAGAAAATGAGAGTGCATAGGTTGTGATTGAAATCGAGCACAAAGACCAAAAGGAAACATAATATCCGGTCTAGAAGTAGTTAAGTAAAGAAAACTACCAATCATGGCTCTATATAAGGAATCATCAATAGGTTCCCCATTTTCATCCTTATCAATTTTAATAGAAGTAGCCATAGGAGTAGTAGCATGTTTGCACTGATCCATCCCAAAACGTTTTAATAGTTCTTTAGTATATTTTTCTTGGCTTATGAATATTCCGGCAGGTGTTTGCTTAATTTGAAAACCAAGAAAGAAAGTTAGTTCACCCATGAGGCTCATTTCAAATTCTTTTTGCATAATGTCACTGAATTGTGTGCACAATGAATCATTTGAAGCTCCAAAAATAATGTCATCAACATATATTTGCACAACTAGGAAATCAGATGTATATGTTATGAAAAATAAAGTAGAATCTGAATTTCCAATAGAAAAACCATTATCAAAAAGATATGTCTTGAGCCTTTCATACCAATTTCTAGGTGCTTGTTTTAAACCATAAAGTGCTTTCTTAAGTTTATAAACATAGTCACCTTTTTCCGGTATTTCAAAACCAGGTGGTTGGGCAACATATACTTCTTCTTGAATGATGCCATTTAGAAATGCACTTTTTACATCCATTTGGTAGAGTTTGATGTTTTTATGTGCAGCAATAGCTAGTAACATTCTAATAGCTTCAAGTCTAGCTACCGGTGCATATGTTTCATCAAAATCTATTCCTTCTTGTTGATTATATCCTTGTGCTACTAACCGAGCTTTATTCCTTATTACTTATCCTACCTCATTTAGCTTGTTCCTAAAAACCCATTTAGTTCCTATTATGGTTTTATCTTGTGGTTTAGGAACTAAATCCCATACATCATTTTTAGTGAATTGATTCAATTCTTCTTGCATGGCTATTATCCAATAGTCATCTTTAAGAGCTTCAGATATCTTTTTAGGTTCAATGATAGAAACAAAAGCCATGTTTGCAACATCTTTAAAGAAAGACCAAGTTTTGACTTTATCATTAGGATCTCCAATAATTAATTCTTAAGGATGATCTTTTATAAGCCTAGGTGTAGGTTGTGGTTCAGCTTGGTGATTATTTGTAGTACCTTTCTCATAATCATTTGGTATGTTTAAATTTTCGAATTGATTAGTGAGATCTATGATTTCTAGATTTTCAGATTTGGACTCTTCATGAAAAGAAACATGAATAGATTCCTCAACTTTTCTAGATATAGTGTTATATACTCTAAAAGCTTTGCTAGAAGTGGAATATCCCAAAAAGAATGCTTTGTGTGATTTTGAGTCAAACTTATCTCTATCATCTTTGGTATTTAAAATATAGCATGTAGAGCCAAAGGTATGAAAATAGTCAACTCTAGGTTTCTTAGAATGTATTATTTCATATGGAGTTTTCTTTAAATGAGAGTGAACAGTTACTCTATTTAGCACATAGCATGCAGTGTTTACAGCTTCAGCCCAAAAGGTTTTGGGTGTGTTGTGTTCAAGCATCATAGTTCTAGCCATTTCTTGTAGTGATCGATTTTTCCTTTCCACTATACCATTTTGTTGTGGGGTGCGTGGAGCTGAAAAATTATGAGTGTACCCTTGAGATGTACAAAATTCTTCAAATGTATGATTTTCAAATTCTCCACCATGATCACTTCTAATGGTACATATTTTGCTTTGTAATAGATTTTCAATCTTGGAACAAAATTGTATAAAAACATGAATAGTATCATCTTTAGTTGCAATAAAGTATACCCATGTGTATCTACTATAATCATCAACAATAACAAAGCAGTATCTTTTACCACCAATAGATTGTGTCCTCATGGGTCCAAATAAATCCATATGAATTAATTCTAAGGACATACTGGTGCTAAGTACATGTTTTGGTTTAAAAGAGGTTTTGGTTTTCTTTCCCATTGTGCATGGTTCACAGTTTTCAACTTGATCAAAAGATAAAGTAGGCAATCCACGAACAACATCATATTTCACTAACTTTTTAATAACATGTGAACTAGCATGTCCTAGTTTTTTATGCCATACTTGTAAGGTATTTTCATTTGCAAGCAAGCATTTTCCTACTACTGATTTCATAGAGTTAGGTTTAAGGATATAAAGATTTCCAACTCTATTTCCTTCATAAACAACATTTGTAGTGTTTTCTGTCAATAACTTGCAGCAAGTTTTGTTAAATAACACATCATAACCACTATCACATAATTGACTAACACTTATCAAATTATGGTGCAAACCATCAACGAGTAGAACATTCTTTATTTCGAGGTTTGTACCAACATTACCTATTCCAACGATTTTGCCCTTACCATTGTCTCCAAAGGTGACTGTTCCACTTTTCTTTTCTTCAAAGGTTTGGAATGCATCCTTGTTCCCGGTCATATGTTTGGAACATCCACTGTCAACCACCCATTCCTACATTAAAATGTAGATTTTGGTACCCATGTGATGGTCCGATATGGTTAGAATCATTTAAGTACAGATTTGTATAAGAGTTCTGAATCAGAAGTCCAGTCGGTCGACAATTGTTCGACCGACATATGTCTCGGTCGACAAATTGTCGATTGAGAAGATTACTGTATTACAAACCAGGAAACACGGAAATGTAGCTCGGTTGACCAATTTTCGACCGAAATAATTGCTGTAAATTTTGATATGTTACAGGCATTTGGTCGGTCGACAATACTTTGACCGATTAATGGTTCGGTCGACAATACTTCGACCGACTAAGTTTCTGTTTCAGTACAACAATGCAGAAAATTAACAATAAGCATGAAATCTTTTGTTTAGTTGGGATAAGACAATATAAATAGCAAGATGGAGCTTTTTGGTCATATCTCAACTAAATTCTATTTGACTCTACTAAGTTTGAGGTTTTGGGACCCAAACTAATTCGGAATCCTTAGTTTTATAAGGGCATGAAAAGGAATAGTGTCCAAGACGTAAACAAAAATGGAAAGTAATAGAATCAACTTCATTTCTCTTTCTAGCCATTGTGTTCTTGGGTACAAACATAGTTTGAGTTCTTTTGGGTTGATTTTTCTTTGGAGCATATCCTAAACCTTTTCTTCCGTTGAAAATAGTACCAATGCTTAGAATGTTATCAAGTATATCTTTTCTTCTTAACTCATAAAGTTCTCTTTGCAGCTGAGCAATATCATTCATTTTCTTGTGTAAATCTTTTCTTGCTTGATCTAAATCAGATAGCAATGAATCTCTTTCTTTTATAACATTATCATAGTCTAGATGGTTACACAAAATAGGTTGAGTCTGAAAATCTTTTAGTTTAGATAACAAGTCAGTCTTTTCTTTAGAAAGAAGATCAACATTTGTTTCTAAAGTGAGTAACTTTCTAGTGCAATCATCTAAAGATGTTTTTAAAGACAAATTTTCAAGATCAATGTTATTCTTGTCAGAAGAAAGAGTATCTAATTTAGCACTTAGCTCATCATTTGATTTGATAACCTTCTTTAGTTTCTTCTTGACATCAACATACTTATCATGAATTTCTTGTAGACTGGTAACTAACTCTTCTTTAGGAAGATCAAGTAGGCTTACCTCTTGAGAGTCTTCATCATCTTCTCTTGCCATTAGACAATCCACCGTTTCTTCTCCGCTTTCACTGTCACTTGACTCGTCCCATGCAGCTTTATAGGATTTTTCTCCCTTTTTCTTGTGTGAGCTTTTCTTTCCTTTCTTTGCTTTAGGACATTCATTTTTGAAATGCCCTTTCTTCCCACATTCAAAGCACCTAGGAGGGGTAGAAGAAGAACTGGAAATTTTGTTAGATTTAAATCTTTTGTATTTCTTACCATTGACTATCAAGGCTTCTTCTCCTTCTTCTTCACTTGACTCCTCACTTTCTTGTGTGACGACCTTTGAAGCTTTTAGAGCCACATCCTTCTTCTTTCCTTGTTGAAGTTCACATGCTCTTCTTTCTTCCTCTTCTAGGGTTGCTTCATGAGCTTCTAAGTTGCCAATAAGTTGCTCCATTTTCAGTCGAGTGAGGTCGTTTGCTTCTTCAATGGCTGTCACCTTTGGCTTATATTTTGGAGGAAGTGAACGAAGGATCTTTGATACCTGATCTTCTTCAAGGACAGGTTTTCCTAGGGCACTTAAACCATTAACAATAGTAGAAAATTTTGCAAACATTTCACTAATAGATTCATCAGGATCCATACGAAAGTGTTCAAACTTTTGTTTAAACATGCTAATTTTGTAGTTTTTGACTTGGACTGTTCCTTCATAGGTTATGGATAATCTATGCCAAATATCATAGGCTGTGTCACAATTAGATATTCTATTAAATTCTCCTACCGATATAGAACAATATAAAATGCTTACAGCTTTTGCATTCATTTGAGCTAGCTTTACCGTATTTGCATCACATTCTGCAAATTGAATTTGAGGGAGCTCATATGGGGTTGACACCATTTTCCATAAGTCCCAATTGATGCCTTGGAAGTAGAACTGCATCCTTCTTTTCCAATATTGGTAGTTTGTTCCATCGATAGCTGGAGGCCTAGCAACAAGTGTCCCTTCGAGGTTGAGGTTGTTGAGCACTCCATCACCCATTTCTTCAAGACCTTGTTAGGGTTCCTTGAAGCCTGCTCTGATACCAATTGAAAAACACTAGAGGGGGGGGGTGAATAGAGTTTTTCATTAATTTTAACAATTTATTGAACTCAAACAACCACAATTGAAAATTGGAAGAAGGAGACAGGTGTTTAGAGTGGTTCCAACTTTAGCAACTACTAAAGTTGTCAGTCCACTACCCGGTTGCTTACCCAACCGGGATTTTGAAAGTATTTATTTTATTACCTTCCCAAGGATTTATACAAAATACAATACTTTCCTTTACACCCTTTGAACAGCCTTCACTTGAAGTAGGTGCACCAACTTTGAGGTAGCCTTCTTGAAGTAACTCCAAGCTCCCCCTTGAAGTAGCCTTCCTCTCTAGAAGTAACCTCCCGTTGCACCAGCCTTCTGAAGTAGCTCAAAGTCACCTTCTTCACCAAGAAGATCTTCACCCTCTCCAATCAGCAACCTCCAACCTAGGAGTAGCAAGGAGAGTACAAACGGTAATAGAGAACAAGAAAGAAAAAGGAAATTACAACTTATCCTTTGTAGCCCAAGGCTTGATTTGCCTAGATCAAGCGTATAGATCTCCTAACCAAGTGTGTGGACTTGTGATTGCAGTGGGTAGGAGATACTAGCCTATAGGACACGAATTATGAGCTAAGGAAGGAAGTAGCCAATTGTCACAAAGCTCAAATTGCTCACAAACAGATTGCTCAAAGTATGCTCAAGGATTTCTCAAGTGTAACAAGTGAGTTTGAGTGTCCTATGGCTTGTCCTATTTATAGGAATGGCCTAAGGATGCTTAAGGACGTTCTAGACAACTTCTAGGGGTTTCTAAGTTCTTAACTAGCCGTTAGGTACAAAGTTGTTGCTTTAACAACGGCTAATTAATTAATTTTGCAGTTGCTGTCAGAGACAATCTCGGTCGAGGAATGGTCGACCGAGACACCTACTCGGTCGAACTTTTGTCGACCGACAGGCACTCTGGAACAAGTGATTTGCAACGTCTTTCTCCAACTGCCAACTAACTTGTCTGTTGTGTCTAATGGCTACTTTGGATCTTTCTCGATCGAGAAGATTGTCGACCGAGAGTGTCTCGGTCGAGGAGTTTGTCGACCGAGATTGATCCTGTTTCAATGTTGCAATTTAGGCACTAATTATATGTATGAGTGTGCATATGTGATCATATTTGAAGGGAATGACTTATCTAAATGTGGTGTTTATCTAGGGAGAATCTAACGCTTGATTTACATGCAATCTAAGTACTTGTACATTATATTTTTGTGCAAGTTTTTACAAAGTGATTGCATTGCATGAAAACATAAACATGTAAGCATATGGATTTCCCTAGTTGCTTTGTCATCCACCTTTAATCCTGCACACTCAAGTAGCTCGTTAGATCAATAAGAATGAAATGTTTGTCATAATCAAAACAAAGGGATTTATAGATGTCCATTTAGCCAACAGGTGTGATGACCTATGATGCTTCAGGAAGAGAGACATTTTGTTTGCATTCTATGTTGTTTTGCACTATTAATGACTTTCCAGCATACGGGAATTTGTCTGGATATAGTGTCAAAGGAGCTAAAGCGTGTCCTATATGTGAAGAAAACACTGATTCAATATGACTAAAACATGGCGGCAAGACTGTATATCTTGGTCATCGAAGGTTTCTTTCAAAATTCCATCTGTATTGTAGGAAGCGCAAAGCATTCAATGGATGGAATGATGAACGAAGTGCACCTAAACCTATACAAGGGGATGTTGTTTATGAAAGAGTAAAAGACATTGTCAATGAATTTGGTAAGAAATCACAATGTAGTATGGCCACATGGAGTGACAATTCTTCATTCAAGAAGAAGTCAATATTTTGGGATCTTCCTTATTGGAGTTCTTTGATAGTCAGGCATTGTATCGATGTAATGCACGTTGAGAAAAATGTCTATGATAGCATCATTGGTACTCTGTTAAATATACCAGGTAAGACTAAAGATGGGATAAAATCCAGACTGGACCTACGCGAAATGGGAATAAGGTCAGAATTAATAGAATTATGTGAAATGGGTAATAAAAGAACATACTTACCTCCTGCTTGTTACACATTGTCTAGAAAGGAGAAGAAAGCTTTTTGTGAATGCTTGGTAAATGTTAAGGTGCCACAGGGTTACTCATCTAACATCCATAGATTGGTATCAATGAAAGATCTGAAGTTGATAGGTCTTAAATCTCATGATTTTCACACTCTAATGCAACAAATATTGCCCGTGGAAATTCGATCTATATTGTCGAAGCATGTAAGGTTTGCAATCACCAGACTTTGTTTCTTTTTCATCAGTCTATGCAGCAAAGTTATTGACCTTGATACTCTCGATAATTTGCAAAGAGAAGTGGTTGTTACCCTATGTCAGCTTGAGATGTATTTCCCTCCTTCGTTCTTTGATATCATGGTACATCTTATTGTCCACTTTACTAGGGAAGTGAAAATGTTGGGACCAATTTTCTTGCATTGGATGTATCCCTTTGAACGATACATGATCATTTTTAAAGGTGATGTTTGAAACTGTTATCAGCCTGAAGGGAGTATTATTGAAGGTTATGTGGTGAGAGAGGTTATGGATTTTTGCAATGACTTTATGAGTGGTAATAACACTCTTGTTAATGACAAGAATATTGAGGAGGGAAAAGGAATTTTGGCATCATGGGTGAAAGTAATCAGCCATGAGCAGTTGGAACAAGGTCACTTGTATATTTTACACAACATGGACGAAGTGAGTGTTTATATCGAGGAACATACCAATTTCATCAAGAGACAACATCCTCGAGCAAGTTCAATGTGGCTTGCTAGAGAGCACAACAAGACTTTTACTAAGTAGTTTGAAGATAAAGTCTTAAATCAACTATCTCAAACACCAAATGATATTACAAAAACTATCAAATGCCTCTCCTTTAAACCAAAATCGAATGTTATGTCTTATGAAGGGTTT
The DNA here is from genome assembly GCA_963693085.1 of Alisma plantago-aquatica. NCBI lineage: Eukaryota > Viridiplantae > Streptophyta > Magnoliopsida > Alismatales > Alismataceae > Alisma > Alisma plantago-aquatica. The sequence continues at coordinate 1,492,815,767 of OY856412.1, forward strand.
GAAATTAATGGGTTCACATATTACACAAAGCGCCAAGATGATAAGAGTGTCGTTCAAAACAGTGGGGTCACTCTTCAAGCGTCGACTATGTATTTTGCAAGTGCAAAGGATAAGAGTCCACGTGAAGCTAAAATGTCATATTATGATGTCATTGAAGACATATGCGAGTTTGACTACATAGATTTCAGAATTCCGCTCTTTAAATGTAATTGGGTTGATAACACCAAAGGATTTATAGTGGATGAATTGGGTTTCACTTTAGTGAACTTTGAAAAGATTGGCGAGAAGGGTGAACCATTCATATTGGCATCACAGGCGAAACAAATATTCTATATCGATAATCCTGCAAATGATAAATGTTCAGTTGTTCCTCATGGTAAAAGACAGTTCATTAAAGATCCTATAGATGAAGAAGAGTATTATGATAAATATGATGACTCCAGTCCATTCCCAGTTGGATTGCCAACTCCATAAAATATTGAAGCTAATGATGACTTATATGTGCGTGGAGATCACAATGAAGGATTGTTAATTGATAAAAGATCACAATTTTAGAGGCATGCATGTTTATATTTTTTTATTGAAGCTAAATGTTTGCTTTTTCAATATCAATATCATTTTATAATTTGATGTTTCATTATATTCTAGTTAATACAAATGCTAAATGTTGTGGGAGGGTCCTAAGGAACTATAGGACCAATCTCACCCGATATTACATACGCGGTTCTGAGAATAAGTTCTTGATTGATTCCAATTTTAGGCATTGATCAGTATTTCACTAACTCTACACTAATAATTTTTTTTGTGTTCTCTTTGAAAAATAAATATAGGAAGAAGGAAGCCACACAGCAATGGAACTACTTGGACCCCAAAGACTGGGAGGAGTTTGTTACCCAAAGAAAAACAGATAAATTCAAGGTATTAAGCGCCACTCCCAATTTAATTAATATACATTTTTATGTATTCACCTATTCAAGATTAACCTATAGTGTTACTAACCAAATCAATGTGCTAACTAACTAGGATATCAATGATGCTCAATGAGCAAGGCGTGCACTGAATGTCCACGACCACACAATGGGTCCAAGAGGATATGCAGGCGTTCGCTAAAGACTACAGGCTATGCAGGACGACCATGACATAGCTATGCCGGATATGCAGGCGTTCGCCAAAGGTTATATATATATATAGGAAGCAAGCCATGAAATAGCAAAAGAAGCCACAATGAAGAGAAGCAGGATACAAATACAATACATAAAGTGCAGCACACACAAGTGTTTCAGATTCATATAACAACATGACATACTAACACATATATAGTGCATAACAACAACAACAACTCCAAATTTACATACAACACTAGCTTAGTACATATATAGTGGGGCTAAGGTGATGATCCCACCTGCTAAAACAGGTTACCAAAAACTACATGTTACGACTGGGAGGTCTTGATTCAACAACCGTATGCATTAGTAGGAGGACAAACATATTTCACCATGAGTTAACATTGAAGAAGGTCTGTTTGTGGTGAAATTTGTTTGTCCTCCTGCTAATGCATACGGTTGTTGAATCACGACCTCCCAGTCGTAACATGTAGTTGTCAGTAACCTATTTTAATAGGTGGGATCGTCACCTTACTCCCACTATATATGTACTAAGCTAGTGTTGTATGTAAATTTGGCACTGCTGTTGTTATGCACTATATATGTGTTAGTCTGTCGTGTTGATATATGAATCTGAAGCACTTGTGCGAGCTACACTTTATGTATTGTATCTGTATCATGCTTCTCTTCATTGTGGCTTCTTTTGCTATTTCATGGCTTGTTGCCTATATATCTATATAACCTTAGTGTGGGATGCTTGCTTTCTCTCTGACTGTTGTGCTTTGGATTTACAAAGATTACAATTTTAGAGGCATGCATGTTTATATTTTTTATTAAAGCTAAATGTTTCCTTTTTTAATATCAATATCATTTTCAGATTTGATGTTTCATTATCTTCTAGTTAATACAAATGCTAAATGTTTGCCTTTTTAATGAAATTTTCATATGGCTGACCATGATGAGCATGATGTCCATGATGATCATGTTGTCCATGATGAGCATGGTGAGGATACCAATGTAAGTTCTAAAAACATATCCTATATTTCTATAAAATTCATTATCTTCTAGTTATGTCATATATCCTATATTTCTATATCGGACTAATTCAGTGTGTTTATTTTTTTCAAGAAGTGTGAAATAAAGAAGCCCGTAACTGGTGAGGTGATTTATGCAGATGATTATCCAATTTGCTGCATTGGACATCGATATCATACATGAGGTATTATATATAGTCTCATTAGTTAGTATGAAATATATCAATCTTATTTTTATATTATTACTTATATATATACATCATTCTATTTACAGGTGTTTAAAACTGATCACACTATAGGTAAATACTTAAAAGATGTACATGCTCCATACATGATGGAAGTATTAAATGAAGTAAGAGAAAAATGGGCAAGAGCCATTCAAGCAGTGGGGACTGTAAAATATAATTGGGATGTTGATAGCGATGTTGAATGATATTTTGTAAATGAATATTTCTGAATGTTTATACATGTCTGAATGTTTATACATATATTTTAATGTTTCTACATGTGTGAATGTGAGAATTGAATTGATGTCTGAATGAATCAATGTATCTACTTGTGTGAAAAGTATATTTGTTGATTTTGCAGGTTTTTGGCCTGTTTGTTGGCTGATATCAATGGATGTCGTAAACCTACAGTTTAGAAAACTGAACTGCAGGTTCTCATCCTGCTGACCAGCCACATCAGGCCAGCAAATTGATAAGAAAAAAATTAAAACATAGGCGTCGGTTATTTATAGAAAACCATCATCAAAGGCGTACAACGTCAGTTATTGGATAAAATCGCCGCCTAATGTGACAAACAACCCGTCCGTGCAGGGAAGCACGGCCGTGGTGGGAAATGGTGTCAGTTATTAGTATAAACCCGATGCCTATAGTACTAAACACGGCCGTGCAGGGAAGCATGGCCGTGGCGTCTGGAAATATGGCGTCAGTTTTGATTGGAAAACCGACGCAGAAAGTGTCATAGATGGCGCCCTTTTTGTGGCGCGAACCCTTTTGGCGTCGGCTTACTATACCTAACCGATGCCTATAGGTGCGCTGATGGTGTGTTTTCGGTGGCGCGAAGCCTTTTGGCATCGGTTATAAAACCGACGCCGAAGAGTTTGACCTTTAGCGGCGCCCACATAGGCGTCGCTTGAGAACCGTCGCTAAAAGCGGTTAAACAACTGACGCCAAAGGCGTGTTCTGTAGTAGTGGCTGGTCCTCTTTAAGGATGTTGAAGAGGTGGTGATCTTCTCCAAGTGAAGGAGAAGACAAAGGATGAAAATCCAAGAGGAGAAGAAAAGTTCTTCAAGGCGAAAGACTCGATCTTGAGTGGGTAAGACCTTGGTGAAGGTTGAAGACTCATGCTAAGTGGGTAAGTTCCTTGTTAAGGTGGAGATCTCCTTGTGGTTGGATGGGTAAGTCCTTTGGTGGTCTATTATTGTAAATCTTTGTGGTGATATAATAGAGATAAGTACTTGCAAAGTCCTAGAGGTTGATCTCTCTAGGTAGTGGACTGACTCACTTCTAGTTTGAAGTGTGGAACCACTCTACATCCCTTTGTCAAGTGCTTGCTATCAATCTCTCTCATCCTTACTATGTTTGTTAGATAGCGCTTGAAATTGTGATTAATATTTTGCTCCTAATTAATATAATTTGAAGGTATAATATGTTTTTTGAAAAATTTTGTAGCTCTATTCACTCCCCTCTAGAGCCCTTAGATCCAACAAGTGGTATCAGAGCTAATGATCTTCTCCAACAATCTCCCACAAGATGAGAAGATGGGAGACAACCTACTTGGTTCACTCAACCTAGAGGGAGGCCTCTCCATGCGTCCTCTGGTCTTTGACAGCACAAACTTTCTCTATTGGAAGAGACAGATGGAGTTCTACATTCAAGGGATGAACTTTGATATGTGGAAGGTGATGGTCAAATCTTACAAAGAGCCAATCGGAGCTGTTGCAACATGGAGTGAAGCTGCTCTCAAGGAGGATCAACTAAATAAAAGGCCATGAGCATCCTCTATGTAGTCCTCACTCTCACAGAGTTCAACCAGATCTCATCATGGGACACCGCCTATGAGATTTAGGACAAGTTGTGCATCACATATGAAGGCACAAAGCAAGTCAAGGAGGAAAAGATCTACATGTTGAACAACCTCCTAGAGAGATTCAAGATGGGAAAGAAAGAAGGCATTGTGGAGATGTATTCAAGGTTAAATGTCATCATCAACGGGCTGGTTGCATTGGGCAACACTTTGGGTAGAGGCGTCATCAACTCAAAGATCTTGAGAACTCTTCCAAAGAGATGGGAGTCAAAGGTCACCTACATTGAATAAGTAAGGAGCCGTGGTGGCATCCCAACTGAAGAACTCATTGGCAATCTTCAAGCCCATGATCCTATACTTGACAAGCAAGAAGAAGAAGCTAAACAAGAAGAGAAGGAAGCCAAAAAGATCAAAGATAGTGCTTCCAAAGCACAAGTGGAGGCTGTCATTCTTCAACAACAACTTGCTTGCCGGACTTCTCCCTCCTCCTCTAATGAATATGAAGGCCCTAGTCAGCATGAAGCCAACTACGTCAAGGGCAAGCACTTTAAGGGAAATCAAGCCTCCTCCTCCTCTACTCTGAGATGCTACAAGTGTGGTCAAAAGGGGCACTACAAGAGTGAATGCCCAAAGTCAAGAAAGTCTCACCACAAGAGAACCTCAAGGAAAGAAGAGGATTACAAGAAGGAGAGAAAGCACAAGAGGAAGGACAAGAAGGATAAGAGACACACGAATGTTGCTCATGCGTCTTGGGAAGCTTCATCTTCAAGAAACTCTAGCTCTGAAGAAGATGGAGAATGCCACCTTGCTCTCATGGCCTCTACAAGTGAAGACATTGGTGAGGTAAGTGAGGTAATTTTTTGTGAATTTCCTAAAGAAGCTATTATTGACATGCTTGTTACTACCCATTCTTCTTTTACTAAATGTAAATCTAAAAGAAAACGGTTAGGAAAAATTATTGATGATCTTTATGTTAAGCTTGAAATTTTGGAATTGAATGAGAAAACCAAACTTGAGAGTATTGATAATTTTCAAGGGCAATACCTTGATCTTGAACTCCACTACAATGGGGTTGAAGTTGAAATTGTATCTACCTTAAGAACATTGAAAATCTTAAGGAAGAGAACCAAAATTTCCTAAAAGAACTTGTATTGCTTAAAACTGAAAATGTTGAATTTAAGTTTCTTATTGATGCTTGTAGAGAGGAGAGAGATGTTTATCTCAAAGAGATTCAAATGCTAAAATATAAAAATTCTAGGTTGCTCAGTCAAGTAAATGATCTATCATGTAGGCCTTTGTTTCCTAGTGTTAATGTTGCTTCTATCTCTCTTGAAAATGATTCATATCTTAATAAAGCTTTATGTCTTGAGGTTGATCTTGTGCATGCTAGAGATGACATATCTAGTTTATCTACTACTATTATTTATTTGAATGATGATAACCATAGATTGAGAGCATCCCTATAGAAATTCCTCAAAGGGAAGAACTCCCTAAATGAAATCCTTGATCATTCTACTAAACAAAATGGTACTAGTGGTTTGGGATTTGTAGGGAGAGCCTCAAAGGGTAAGAGTAAGGCCAAAGGTAATAAAAAGAGCAAGAATATCTCTTTCTTTGTAGGAGAATCTTTGGGCACTAAAAATCCTATGGTTTGTTCTTATTGCAAATGTGATGATCATTATTCCACTTATTGTCCTTACAAGCCTAAGGGGACCAACCCAAAGATGAAATGGGTCCCCAAGCTAACTCCAGATCCCAAAGTTTGAGTTGGGAACTGACATTCTCCTTTCTTGCAAGGAAAAGATAGATGGATTGTTGATAGTGGCTTCCCAAAGCCCATGACCGGTGACATAAGCCATTTCAACAACTTCACAAAGAAGAAATGAGTATACTTCACCTTTGGGGTCAACAAGAAAGGTAAAGTCAAAGGTGAGGGTGATGTAAATGTTCTTTTTTTGGATGGCCTACATTACAATTTAATAAGTGTTAGTCAACTTTGTGATAATGGTTACCTTGTACTATTTACTACTTTTAAATGTTTGATTCTAGATTCCCTCACCTACCAAGTTATATATAAGGGAACTAGAAGTGGTAATCTTTATTTTATTGTTCTTAAATGTATTAAGCCTATGGTTGGTAGATGCCTTGTAGCCAACTCGAATGATATTTATCTTTGGCACCGCCAGCTAGGTCATGTAAATATGCATCAATTAAAGAAGTAGAGCAAAAAGGACTTAGTCAAGGTACTTCCTAAATTGAATTTTGAAAAGGATAAAGAATGACAAACTTGTACACAAGGAAAGAAAACCAAGTCCTCTTTCAAATCCAAAGGAGTCCTTAGCACTAAGAGAGATCTTGAGCTTCTTCATATTGATCTATTTGGACCAATGAGAACGCAATTGCTTCATGGTTCCAAGTGTAGCCTTATTATTGTCTATGATTTATCTAGATATACTTGGGCCTTCTTTATCATTTCAAAGAGTGATGCGCTCGATTTTTTCTCTAGTTTTTGCAAATGAGTTGAGAATGAAGCTTCTTGCCAGATCATTTCCATCCATAATGACCATGGAGGAGAATTTGAAAATGAGCTTTTTGAGCATTTTTGTCAAGAATCGAGTTATGCACACAACTTTTCTTCACCTCGAATACCTCAACCAAATGGGGTTTTAGAGAGGAAGAATAGGTCTCTATAGGAGATGCCTAAGACCATGCTTCTTGAGTATGAGGCTCCTAAGAAGTTTTGGGTTGAAGCTATCAGTACCTCTTGTTTTGTGCAAAACGGTATTTTCACTCATCCCTCGCTTAAGAAAACCCCCTATGAACTATGGTGCGGTAAGAAGCCTTCTATTTAGTATTTCTATGTTTTCGGATGTCCTTGTTTTGTGTTGAATATGAAAGATTCTCTTGACAAGTTTGATCCAAAATTGTATAAGGCTTTCTTTCTTGGCTATAGCACTACTAGCAAGGCATATAGAGTTTATAATGTTGATCTTGCTAAGGTAGAAGAATCTATTAATATAAATTTTATTGAGACTAACCCCTCTATTCCCAAAGATATTGTTTCAAATGATGATGTTGCAGATGAAATAATTCCTATCCTTAAAGAACTCAACATCACCCAAAAGGTAAAATAGGTGGCTGATCAAGAAGACAAAGATGATGAAAAGAAGGATCCAACTCCCCAGTTGCAAAGAATCATCCAAAGGAGCTGATCTTAGGTGATCCATTTGAGAGAGTGAAGCCGCGGGTTGCATTCAACAAAGAACAAGCCAACAACGCCTTCATCTCACAACTAGAGCCTAAAGATGTCAAGGAAGATCTTGGGGATGAAGAATGGATCCTAGCTATGCAAGAGGAGCTGAAATAGTTTGAGAAGAACAAAGTTTGGACCCTTGTGCCAAGACCAACTGATAGAAAGATCATTGGCACCAAATGGGTCTAGCGCAACAAGCTATATGAAAGTGGCAAAGTGGTAAGAAACAAAGCAAGGTTAGTGGCTCAAGGTCACAATCAATAGGAAGGTATTGAATTTGATGAAACAGATGCACCTGTAGCTAGAATTGAGTCCATTCATATGTTGCTTGCTTTTTCTAGTCATAAAAACTTTCTTTTGTATCAAATGGATGTTAAAAGTATATTTTTGAATGGTACAATTGAGGAGGAAGTGTATGTTGCACAACCTCCGGGCTTTAAACATGATAGGATGCCTAACCATGTTTATTTATTGCAAAAAGCTCTCTATGAACTCAAACAAGCACCAAGGGCTTGGCCTGAGAAATTAAAGAACTTTTTGTTAGATCATGGTTATATCATGGGAAAAGTGGATTCTAGCTTGTTTCTAAAGAAAACATCTAACAATTTTGTTATTATTCAAATATATGTTGATGATATCAATTTTGGCGGAACTAATCTTGATATTTGCAAAGAATTTAGTGATCTTATGCAGAATGCATTTAAGATGAGTATGATGGGTGAAATCACATTCTTCCTCAACTTTCAAGTCAAACAAACAAAATATGGGAACTTCATCAACCAAGGCAAGTACACCAATGAACTACTTAAGCTCTTTGGGATGGAGAATACCAAGTCGATGGACACATCCATGTCAAACACCGCCAAACTTGATAAAGATGAAGAAGGTGAAAAGGTAGATGAGAAACTCTATTGAGGTATGATTGGAAGTTTACTTTACTTAACTACCTGTAGACCTGACATAATATTTTGTACTGGCTTGTGTGCTGGATTTCAATAAAATCCTAAGAAATATCATCTTATAGTTGTTAAGAAGATTCTAAGGTACTTATCCAAAACTCAAAATTTTGGACTATGGTATCTCAAGTCAAGGGACTTTACTCTTACTTCCTATAGTGATGTCGATTATGCAGGCTTCTTGATTGATAGCAAGTGCACAAGTGGCACTTGTTTCCTCCTAGGACCATTCTTGGTGTCTTGGTTCATGAAGAAATAGAGCACTGTGGCGTTATCAACCACTGAGGCTGAGTACATTACAACCAAGAGTTGTTGTGCCTAGGTCCTATGGATGAAGCAAATGCTCAAAGACTTTAACATTCATTTTGATGCTTCTCCTATCTTTTGTTATAATACTAGTGCAATTAACTTGTCTTACAATCCTATATTGCATAGTAGAGCTAAACATAAAGAGGTTCGCCATTACTTTCTTCGTGATCACATTGCCTAGAAGGATATTTATGTCACGCATGTGGACACAAAACATCAGTTGGCAAACATTTTCACTAAACCTCTAGCTAGAGAGCATTTTAATTTTATTAGATCAAAATTGCTTATAACTACTTTGAATGAATATTATATGATCTTCTAGCTAGTAGTCATCTATCCTATATGTTTTGCATCTATCTTGAACATCTTTGCTAGCTAATATGCTTAAAATTGGTTTTTCATGTTCATTTTGCCCTATTTTTTTCACGTTTTGGGTATTTTTTGCAAACACTTGTTTTATCGCAAAATAATACCCAATGATGAGTGATATGTGCCTAAGCATGTTCAATATACATAATGGACTTGAAAAATAATTAGCTTTCAAATGGCTAGAAATTAAGTTTGTTGGTTTTAGGTCAGGTTGACCATCAGTCGAGTTTCTCCAGGTCAAACTTGACTGATCCATGGCTGAGAGAATTTTTTTTAAAAGGATCAATCAGTTGAGTTTCCATCTCAAAGAACTCGATCGATCGGCAGGCTGAAGCCAACTTAAGTTGGGTTTGGCCGACTATTCTCCCTCTCAACTAGAGAATAGTCAACCAATTCCTCTCCTTCTAGCCCTAATCTCTCAACCCTTGACCTTCCCTTCCCTAACCTAACCCTTATCTGACCTAGCAAGACCTTCCTATACCTTCCCCCTAGCTTAACCTAGGTGTGTGAACATTTTTGGTGGAGTGGTTTGTGTGTTTGATCTCTTCTTGTTCTTCTTCTTCTTCATTTCTTCTGCATGGCTACAAATAGAAGAAAGAGAACCGCCCCTAAGAATGCACCATCCTCCTCCTCATCTTCCCGGTTGATTCCTTTTGATGAGACCCTTTTTGTCTCAATTGAGGCTATAAATTGGTATAAGGACCTTCTTCCTAGGAGTCCTTTCCCCTTTAGAGCCCTTTTTCAGCCTAGCCCTAGGCGTCAGTAACCGGCCTAAATCGCGCGTCCAAAAGTGGAGGCGGATTTGAGGTAGTCGAGCTTTTACATTTATAAAACTGAATCCTTCTAGGCCCCCACAACTTTGTTTACAGGGTCGAAGTAGATAGACGAGGTCGAACACATGGACAAGGGTGGTAGTGTTGAGAATGCATAATCGACACACTACACTCCGGCAGGTATAAAGAGATAATATATTCCCAAAAAGGGAAACAACAAGATGTCACAAACAAAACAAAGAAAACTATCTCCAACTGGAGCTACTAGAAATATTTAAGGTTTTAGTCATTTAGCAGTTTTTAGGGGTTTTCATGCAACAGAAACAGAAAGATAAAACTAGAGCTAGAGCAAGGTACGAAGGATAAGACTTCAATAAAACAAGCGGCAACAGTAACATCCTGCACCCTTCCTCTCAGAGTGGGTACCTCTAACCAAGCTTCAACACCCCTCTCGAGGTTGCTGGACTTAAGTTAGAGTGGAATGTTACTGAAACAACTCCGTTCCAGACACTCTCATACTCCAGAATCGGACCAAACACTAGAGCTACAACACAACTCTCGAAGTTGTTGCGATGGGAAAACACAATTCGGTAGCTAAGCGAAACGCGATCCAAACATGCAAGCTAGAGTTCAGATATCAAACATAGCAGTCATCCAACATTTTGCACCAAGCATAGAGCAGAAAGTAATTAAGCTTTTCTATTTCCATAAACATTAAAGGTCTGAATACATTGCGTAAATAAAGAATTAAATAACATAATTAAAGATAGATGTCGCCTTCTTTATGTAGAAGGACGACAGGCTACTGCGGCTCTCCAGCCCGATACCGGTCAGGAGCCTAGCCCGATACAGCAGTGTCAAGTGGCACGCCTTCTCGGGCGGCACACTACGATGACCGACTGTATCGCTCAAGGACCCTGGCCGATATGCTCATGTCGGGCGGCGCACCCTCTCGGGTGGCACGTATGACGGGCGAAGCGTATCGGGTTCGATATCTTGTCGGGCATGGAGCGACACATTCTACTGTTGGGTACTTGTGTCGTTCATCTACGTTGGCCGATATCGGCCCGCAGTGTCGCCCGGGACGGTCCTAAGTGAACCATCCCCTCCCTCTCGGGATGAGGAAGAGCTCACCTAGAGTTGCCCGGCACGAGCAATGGGGCACGATACTCTTGCTCTCACAGTTTTCCTCCGAAGATCGCTCAAAGTTCCCAACTGTTCGAGCTGTCTTTTCGGCTTCCTGTAGCTGCTATTTATAGGCAGCGGTTGGGAGAAGTTATGGTGCTCGAAGCGCCACATGTCCTCCTTATTCGCGGGTCGGTGGACGGCCGATACTAGTATCGTTCGGCACAGGGGTGTCGGCTATCAGTCATGTGACGGGCGGCGCCTGCCGGTGGGTGGCTGTGTCGCACGACAAGCTTGGGTTGTCATGGCGAATTTGGCTCCCTGTCGGGTAGAAGACGTGTCGTCCGTCAGCTTTCTTCTTGTGCGGCATTCCCTTGTCGTGCGTTGTTGTGTCGCTCCACCCTGTCGGGTAGGGGTTGTATCGGGTGTCAGGAAGGCCTGATGTAGTCTTGAGCTTATTTGTGGGTCGGGACGGCCTTATCGTACCAAAATGAGGAAAAACTCTGTAAAAGATGGAAATATTGGATTAAGAGCGTTTCTTGGCCAATTATTGTGAAAGTACTTATAAAAGAGAGGAAAATAGCAGAAAAGGGCAGTTTTGATAACAGAATAAAGGGCAAAAACATAACAAAAATTGGTGTTATCAGTCAGGCTATCATTGATCAAGTGGAAACATTGCTTTCTGTTCATCACCTATCAACCCTGGGTGTCAAGTGTGAGTGCTTTCACAATTCAATGTCTAGAACGAAAGTAGTTCACGAATTCTATGCAAATTTGCATCAGAATTATGACTCCATTGTACCCCCTACGAATACTCAAGCTATCCTTACTTCTATGATCACCAGAAAGAAATTCCAAATCTCGGAGGATATCCTGAATATCTTCTTTTCAGAAGCCAATGAGAATGATACCTGGCGTAAGTATTATGGTGAGTATTTCAACGTACTGGAACCTGAAGGTTTCTACAAGCAAAAGGAGATCACACTTCCTGATATCCATTATTACTTGAAGAAACCCGACGTTCCCTATAAGAAGAAGAGCACCCTACCCTTCTCCTCCTTAGATCTCAAGAATCATATATTAGCCCTAGTGGTCAACTTTAACATCCACCTAAAGAAAAATCACACAGATATTGTAGAAAACACTACAGTGATAATGTACTGCCTCTTAGAGAATGTCGAAGTCAAGTGGTCTGGATACATCCTCCATTACATGACTTGTTTTGACTCTGGCAAGAAAACCTGTGGCACCCATCCTCCTTATCCTACCCTGATATGTGGTCTTTTCCAGTTCACCACTGAGAAATCACTCTTCTGTGACTTCCACTGCAGACCTTCTAGGAAGGGAGTGTGTATTAGTGAGACCACTATTTAGAAATCCATGCCTATCCTTTCCTCCACCACACCTGGTGCCTCACCCTCTGCTTGTGCCTCAGCTACACTTGCCTCTACCTCAACCTGAGCTCCTCTACCTCCTCATCCTACCTGACCTAGATGTGTCTCGTTCTGTGTGTCCAATGAAACCCTCATGGGTTACATGATACACCAACATGCATATAACCTCCAGGTCTAGGAGCATCTGTACCAGGATTTATGTTCAATCATGTCTAACATGAACTTATCCTGTGCACACCCATACCCCTCCTACCAGTCATACCTCGGTAGTGATTATGTAGCCTATGCATACAATCACTTCTACCCTACACCTGAGCCTTCCACTGCTGCTCCCACTCCCTTTGCTACTAGTGGACCTGCTCTATTCATCCTGCCGCTACCTTCTGGCCCCTTGGCCACTCTGGTTGCCATTCTGGGTGATTCTGCTCCTTCCTTCCCTCAGACTAATGAGCTTTATGCTCTTTGTATGACTTGGGATGAGCAGAATGCTCGTTGGCCTGGTCGATGCTTCGGTCCTTTTATGGATGAGGAGATTCCTAACTAGGATGATGACGAGACTGTTGATGTTGATGAGGATGCTAGTGATGGTGAGGATGATGGTGATGGCTCTGATGGCTTCGCTGGTGACTCCAGTGATGAAGGTGTTGCTGCTGCACCTTCAGATGAAAATGATGACTACGAGCCTGATGCCGAGGATGATGATGATGATTTTGTGGATGTAGATAGCTTACATGTCTAGATGTTCTTAGTTTTTAGTCTAGTTAGCTGATCATATATATCTTTCTAGGCTATTTTGTATTAAAAACATCTGTGCACATGATCTAAGATGTACTATTTTATCTTTAGCTATCATTGATTCTTGCTTGGAGTTGTTTTTATGAGACCATGCTTCTTGGTTGTAATCTATCTTCTATGCACTCTTACTCGTTGATCAGTTATATCTTATGAGTTGGTGCCATATTTCACCATATTTTGATTATGACCTAGCTTGTGTGTTTCTCTCTTCTCTGTTTCATGTATGTTTTTGAGATTGCATGTTTAGATATCTGCTTGGTTGTGTTTGGAGAAGACCTGCTTATATGTTCTTCTATCCCCCTTACTTTTTGATAATGTCAAAAGGGGGAGAGAAATTCAATGTCTTGAATCTCAATCATATTGCTATATAGCTTATGTGATCCTTTTCTTGTTCATTATATGATTTATAATGTGACTTGCTAAAGGACCATATAGTACATGCATGTTCTATTGGTTTGTGTAGAAAGACTAACTATGAAGTCTAAAGTAAGCATAGATTGAGGGGGATCAATTCACATTTTTCATATCTTGAATCCCCCTAATTCACAAGGCAAAGGTATAATTTCAATATCCTTTTCAATATGTTTGAGAAATGGTTTGTCATTGTCAAAAAGGGGGAGAATGTTGACCTAGAGGTTATACATTGTCCATATTTTGATAATGACTCAACCATTCCATTCATATGTATCTAATATGTGTATTCAGGATTGATCTCAGGTTTTAGGTACATGAAAAGGATCAATTTACACAATCCCTAGCTTGTCAAAGTTCAAGTCAAAAGCAATGCAAGTGTGCAAATAAGGAAATCCCCAACTCAAGGGAGCAACCCCAGCTATAAATAGGACCCCTTGGAGTTCATTCCAAGTTTGCTCTTTTACTACATTCAAGGTCCTTGATATAGTTGAGTGTACTACTACTCCTTGAGCCCCTTTCTCTCTCTAATTTACACTTCATTTCATTATTTGTGAGTGAGTTAGGATTATTGTAGGAGAGCTCCACCTTTGTGCATGTAAAGCTCTCAATCTTCCACTACTTCCCTATCCCCTTCTCTCATGAAGAAAATCTAAAGCAAGCTCCATCGAGTGAAGAAGGAGTTGTATCTGGTCCTCTTCAGTGATGTTGAAGAGGTGGCAATCTTCTCCAAGTGAAGGAGAAGGTAAAGGCTGAAAATCCAAGAGGAGAAGCAAAGTCCTTCAAGGTGGAAGACTTGAGCTTGAGTGGGTAAGACCTTGGTGAAGGCTGAAGACTCAAGATAAGTGGGTAAGTTCCTTGTTAAGGTGGAGATCTCATTGTGTTTGGATGGGTATGTCCTTTGGTGGTCTATTACTGTAAATCTCTGTGGTTATATAATAGAGAAAAGCACTGGCAAAGTTCTAGAGGTTGACCTCTCTAGGTAGTAGACTGACTCACTTCTAGTTTGAAGTGTGGAACCACTCTACATCCCTTTGTCAAGTTCTTGGTGTCAATCTCTCTCATCCTTTCTATGCTTGTTAGATAGGACTTCAAATTTCCATTATGATTTTGCTCCTAATTAATATAATTTGAAGGTCTAATCTATTTTGTGATAAATTTTGTAGCTGTATTCACCCCCCTCTAGAGCCCTTAGATCCAACAGAAATTTCATCATAATTGGATAATCTTAAAATCATAAATAAAGGAGGAAAGAGAAAATTAGTTTTGAATTATTTAACCCATTAAAAGTCCTCACAAGGCAAAACTAATTCCATATTCAGATTCTACACCTCAAAATCACTCAGGGTGTCAAATTTTATTAAATTTGGAAATTTTTTTAGCCCTCAAAAGAAGAAAGAGAAATTCATTAAATAATTTATATATCACTTTATTTGAATTATAATGCAATTGGAAAATATTTTTTATGTGCCTATTAGGACTATTGTGCATGATCCAATGGCTCAGAGAGCTCCGTGGATTGATCGGACAGTAGGGAGCTTGTCTCCTACCTCGGTCTGGATTAGGAAACATGGAGGGGAGTTTTGATTTTTCAATTTGCAATATCTCTCTCTACACTCAACCAAATCAAGTGATTTTTGTTGCTCCAGATTCCTCTCGTGATTTCACACTAGATTATCCCAAAATTATCATGTTTTGATGCATAATCAAGAAACCCCCAAAGTTCACAAAGCTTCCTTCTCGCCTCATTTTCTAAAACCCTAACCCACACATCCTTGCCTATAAATACTTACACCCCTAGCATCCCCATCACCTTTGTAACTCAACCCTTCATTCAATTGCTCAACTCACCATTGTTTTGACTCTCAACAAGCCTCTCTCCCTCCTCACATCATCTCCGGTGCAATTAAGGGCACCAATAACTTTGTATATCTTTCCTCTTTCTTTTGCATACCTAAACACTAAGTTTGATTTAGTATAGCATTTTGCCCAATATTGGAGCTTTGGCTCACCAAAAATGGACCAGGGATGGGGGGAAGATGACCCTCGTGATTTTACACTTCTGCCCTGCTCATCTTCTCTCCTTCCTCGCTATTTCCGCGCACGGGCATTCTTGCCTTTTTGCTCGTCTTTTTCCGTGGTTGACTGGCCCTTGACCCGACTGTTTATGTGCCACTTAGGCATCCAACATGTGCGGGCCACTTACTTGGCCCACGGTGAGTGGGCCAAGCAACGGGCCCGACCCCACCCTCTCTCTCTCTGATCTTTCAAATCAAAAATTGATTTTTCTAATTTTCTCATTGGTCGAATTTAGGAAATTCATAACTATTAATTCCTTGGGCCAAAATTAAAAGTAAAATATATTCTAGACTCAGAAAAATATGATATATCTAATAAAAATAGTTTTGACACCTGGTTTTGAGTTTTTCAAAAAAGTATTTTTGGGAATAAATTAATTAAGTAAAAATCACCAAAAAGGCATCTAAAAGTCCATATCTTCAAAATACACAATGTTATATGTTATTTTGATCAGAAAACCCTAACTAAGATAGTGGAGATGTTTTCAAGACCTAAATCGAGGATTTGTAGAAAAAGTTGATACCTTTAGGGTTTTAAGTCCTTAATGAATGCAGATAATGCAAATACATGAACATGGTTATGATAATAGGACAAGTGGAATCTGATCTTGCTTAGGGTTTTGGAAAGTGGTTTCTAGGCTCTAAGGAAGAGGTTTGTGCATATACCACCTTAGTTGGGATATCTTTTCTTTAACCTAATATTCCCTAATGAGGCTTAATTGAACCTTATTTTGTTTTCTTGATTCTTATGCCACAAATTAGATCATGGTTTCTTATTTTTTGGGTTTTAAACCCCACTACTATTCTTATTGATTCATATGATTATTCTTTCCATATCTAATTTTTCTAGCATGTAGATTTATGTTCTTTTTAATTTAAAGTAGAGGTACTTATGTACAACCACCCACAGAGGGCATGTATATATTCACCATGGGAAATGTTTTATTCTTCCCATATTATTGTAGGTTACTGGGAATGTCTTATTCTCCCCTCACCTAACGTTAAAGGTCCGGTAGATGCCTCAACCCTACTTAGTTAGGTAGACATAATTATCTTACATGCAAACCCCTTTATAACATAATTGTTATTGGCAAGTTTCTTTTGAATATAGCCTCAAACCATTGTTATCTTCATCTTATGATGAACCATAGCCCATTTTTATTAGTTTTCTTTTCTTGTTATCCTAGACTACTTTTGTGACACATACTTGTTTTTCCTTTCCCTTTTGTTGGGTGTCTTCCCAACCACCCAGGTGATTTGCATGGTGATGGATAAGACAAGGAGAACATATCTATGGCTTAGACCTAGCTGATGGATATGTTGCTTGGAGACAAGATTGTGGTAGTTGGACTTTCATCTATCTAGATCCTAATTGTGTCTCTTGATGTAAACCCTAATGGGAGAATTTGATGTTTTTTTGTATTATATGAAAATTGATTATAGTCATAAATTTTTATTCTGTTTCTTTTCGATGGTGTTTTGTTTACCAAATTTGGTAGATAGGTGGTTTTGCCTCTTTACAACATGGTATCGGAGCCCATGGTAGTCAAAATATGACTATTTCAATATTGTCTCACTAGTTAGAAACCCTGCCTTGCATAGTTCCCTTTAAGTTACATGCTTACCCTAGGTTTGATAT
Source organism: Alisma plantago-aquatica (assembly GCA_963693085.1). Classification (NCBI taxonomy): domain Eukaryota; kingdom Viridiplantae; phylum Streptophyta; class Magnoliopsida; order Alismatales; family Alismataceae; genus Alisma; species Alisma plantago-aquatica. The sequence goes on from OY856412.1 coordinate 1,492,833,037, forward strand.
ATGTTGATGAAAGGTTAATTTAGGATCTTATAGTTACACATTATTATTATCATGAATAAAACCCTAAAATACTCATAACTAAAAGATGCATAATTTGATGTTGTTTAGGTTTTCCTTTAGGCAACTATTAGGGCATGGAATTGAAGCAAAGGTGTCTAGAAAGGATCAGGGTTTCGGGGGATGGCAATATTTTCCTACGCGCCACTAGCTTGGTTTACGAGGACTCCCATGCTCATATGATACCGGCCTAGTCTGAGACGATATGGATTGTCTGAAATAGTTTGATTTTAGGCAATAGTAACCTTAGACTTCTGTGCTGTATATCTTTGGGAACCCTAAGTTTCAGGTTTTTGATGACTTGTTTGAGGATGGATACCAAGATAGTTTCCTTATGTCCCATAGGATCACATGTTTGGATAAGTTTATCTCTAGAACCTAGACTTTGAAGTTTGGGGTTAAGTGAGCTATCAGAGTGCACAATGGAAGTGCGATGTATCTTGTACATGGTGTAGTAGACTCATCCTTTAACCCTGGTGTAGTTTGACTTGATAGGTCAAACCCTTTAAGGGGTGGAGCGTAGTTACTTTGATGATGTTGGGTGCTTAGATTTCAAGGACAAAATCCACTTTAGGGAGATGGAATCCTGTGACATCTTAAAATCTATCTACTCTATCTTTAGAAACCCTAACTTCATGAATAGGAGGTTTGTATGTGTGTATCCTTAGTCTTGACCAAACATGTAATAATGAACCCTAACATGCTTTTTTATATATTAATGATCATATAATAATCATCTAAGGAATAATTTATATGTTCAAACCCTAATGAATATCCAATGAACATAATACGGGTCACTCACATATTAATACTAATTATGGATACACATGATGCTAATAATGTCATGGACCGATAAACCTTAATGATACGATGAGAAAGAAAAGAGTAACCTAATCTTGGCAATAATGCATGCTAAAATGAAATATAATGATCAAGTTGATCCTAAAACCTAAGTTGTAATCATATAAACTTGACATATACATCCTTAATGATATTCATGTTAAATTAGTGGCATTAGGTGTCATAATTAGATAACATACCTTGATGCACATAAATGATATATATTCACCTAATCATAGATTACTCAAGTCATAAATATGAAATGCATATCACCTTGTTACCTTGTACCCACCTATTTAATCACCTAATGTAAACCAATTCATTAATATGTAATATGTCTCGCCTTGATCATTAAAATATAGATAATGACTTCAATATGTATAAGAAGTAATTGGATTCACATAAATGTGCATAATCAAGAACAAGAAGTGAATAAATATGAGAAAATGAATAATGATGACATTAATGTGAATAAGAAGGGTAATGTGCCAATATTTAATAAAGATATAAGTAATTAATGTGACCTAATTTGGATTAATTGTAGACTTAATAACAAATGGAATAAAATGTCCTATCACATGCAAGATAATTTGTTATAATTAATATACTGATAATATGAGGATAATGAAGTGTAATTCCAAATTATTAATGATCAAATATAATGAGATAATTGAGTAACCTCTAATTGTGCATAATAATGAAATATAAATTTTTTTTGGCTACCAAGTGAATATGACATGACATAACTAAAAGAATAATAATGATAATGTGATATCCTAATAAATATAATGCTAATGAGACAAAAATGTTAATAATGTTAAATCACATAAAAATAATCTTAATAATGGAAGCTAGGAGATCCTTAAGAACCTGACCTATGTTGAGATGCTTGTGAAGTACATGTTGATGAGTTGTTTGGTGGAAGTTAGGGTTGGAGAAACAACCTAGAGTTTTGTGATGAGATGTTGCACCTTCACCCTCCCTCCTTGCTTGTGATTTCAAGGACGAAATCATCTTTAAAGGGTGGAGTGCTATAACATACTGAATCCTGGACATTTTGTCTTTTGACCCTCTTTTCCATCTTTTCCTTTCATTTCTATCCTTTTTAGTCTTTCTGTTTAATTTGTTGATATTATGGTGGTTTCGTGGACATTTGTTCACCTTTTATGCCAATAAAGGCTTTTATGCACAAATACCTCGGTAGAAATCTAAGTAATGGGTCTGAAGTACAATTGTCCACTTAAGTAATAAAAATAATGAAGGAATTCGTGCTAGAACTTTCTAGGACTTTTTTTAGAATAGGAAAATGAAAAGAAATTCCAAAATATACATATAGGAGATGATAAATTCTATAAATAGGATAAAAGGAAATAATATGGTATATATCTCCAAAAATCTCATTTAAGTAAACCCAAAAGATAATTTGTACACAAATTCATTTTCTTGGACTAAAAGTTACTTAAGGGCCAAGTATCACCCAATGTGGAAAATATAAAGACATGTAAATGCCTTTATTAAAGGAAAATAGGAAATAAACCAAGAAAGAGAAATAAAATAGCTAATGTTTTCAAATGGGAAAACTAACTCCAAATCCGTAATATAGGAATAAAAATAATCCTTTGGGCAAGTTTTCAATTAATTTGGATGATCTTTGGATAGTGTAAAAAAGTAGGAGAGAGAAAGTGTTTAGAACTTTCAATTTGAGAATTAATTAATTAAATGGCACAAACATGATCAAAAAATACAAAATTGTGTCTAAGACATTAATTGGAACACATGGGTGAAATTTCATCATAATTAGACATAGAGTCATAAATGAAGGAGGAAAGTGAAAATGAGTTTTGAATTATTTAACCCATTAAAAGTCCTCAAAAGGCAAAACTAATTCCATATTCATATTCTACACCTCAAAATCAGTCAAAGTGTCAAATTTTATTAAATTTGGAAATTGTTTGAGCCCTCAAAAGAAAAAAGAGAAATTCATTAAATAATGTATATATCACTTTATTCAAATTATAATGCAATTGGAAAATATTTGTCACACGCCTAATAGGACTATTGTGTGTGATCCAATGTCTCAGAGAGCTCCATGGATTGATCAGATAGTAGGGAGCTTGTCTCCTACCTCGGTCCAGATTAGGAAATAGGGAGGGGAATTCTAATTTTTCAATTTGCAATATCTCTCTCTACACTCAACCAAATCAAGTAATTTTTGTTGCTCCGGATTCTTCTCGTGATTCGGAACTGGATTGTTCTAACATTATTGTATTTTGATGCATAATCAAGAAACCCCCAAAGTTCCCGAAGCTTCCTTCTCACCTCATTTTCTAATACCCTAACCCACGCCTCCTTGCCTATAAATACTTACACCCCTAGCATTCCCATCACCTTTGCAACTCAACCCTTCATTCAATTGCTCAAATCATCACCATTTTGACTCTCGACAAGCCGCTAAAGACATAGAGTTTGCGACATGCCTCTCTCCCTTCTCATATCATCTCCAACGCAATTAAGGGCACCAATATGCTCGTCTATCTTTCCTCTTTCTTTTGCATACCTAAACACTAAGTTTGGTTTAGTATAGCATTTTTGCCCAATATTGGAGCTTTGGCTCACCAGCCATGGATCAGGGCTGGGGGGTGAAGATGAACCCCAGTGTTTTATGCTTCTGCCCCGCTCGTCTTCTCACCTCTCTTGCTATTTCCATGCATGGACATTCTTGCATTTTTTCTTGTCTTTTTCCGCGGTGGACTGGCCCTTGACCCGGCTATTTAGGCACCACTTAGGCAGCCAGCAGGCGCTGTCCACTTACTTGGCCCGTGGTGAGTGGGCCAAGTAGTGGGCCCGACCCCACCCTCTCTCTCTGACCTTTCAAATCAAAAATCAATTTTTCTAATTTTTTCATTGGTCGATTTTAGGAAATTAATAACTAATAATTCCTTGGGCCAAAATTAAAAGTAAAATATGTTCTAGACTCAAAAAAATATGGTCTATCTAATAAAAATAGTTTTGAGGCCTGATTTTGAGTTTTTCAAAAAAGTATTTTTGGGAATGAATTAATTAAGTAAAAATCACCAAAAATGCATCTTAAAGTCCAGATTTTCAAAATACATAATCTTATATGTTAATTTAATTAGGAAACCCTAACTAAGATAGTGGTGATGTTTTCAGGACCTAAATCAATGATTTGTAGAAAAAGTTGATAACTTTAGGGTTTTAAGTCTTTAATGAATGCATATAATGCTAATACATGAACATGGTTATGATAATAGGACAAGTGGACTATGATATTTCTTAGGGTTTTGGAAAGTGGTTTCTAGGCTCTAAGGAAGAGGTATGTGCATCTAACACCTTAGTTGGGATATCTTTGCCTTAACCTAATATTCCCTAATGAGGCTTAATTGAACCTTATTCTCTTTTTTTGAAACTTTAATTTCTTGTGCCTCAAATTAGATCATGGTTTGTTATTGTTTGGGTTTTAAACCCCACTGCCATGCTTATTGATTCATATGATTATTCTTTTCATTACTATTTTTGTATCATGTAGATTTATGTTCTTTTTAATTTAAAGTAGTGGTACTTATGTACAACCACCCACATAGGGAATGTATATATTCACCCTGGGAAATGTTTTATTCTCCCCATATTATTGTAGGTGACTGGGAATATCTTATTCTCCCCTCACCTAAGTTTAGAGGTCTGGTAGGTGCCTCAACCCTACTTAGTTAGGTAGACATAATTATCTTACATGCAAACCCCTTTTTAATATATTGGTTATTGGCAAGTTTCTTTTGAATATAGCCTCATACTCTTGTTATATTCATCTTATGATGAACCATAGCCCATTTTTATTACTTTTCTTTTCTTGTTATCCTGGACTAGTTTTGTGACACATACTTGTTTTTCCTTTCCCTTTTGCTGGGTGTCTTCCCAACCACCCAGGTGCTTAGCATGGTGATGGATAAGACAAGGAGAACATAGCTTCGGCTTGGACCTAGCTGATGGATATGTTGCTATGAGACAAGATTGTGGTAGTTATACTTCCCTCTATATAGATCCTAATTGTGTATCTTGATATAAACCCTAATGGGAGAATTTGATGTATTTTTGTAAACATTTATATGAAAATTGATTATAGTCAGAAAATTTTATTCCGCTAGTTTCCAATGGTGTTTTTGTTTACCAAATTTAGTAGATAGGTGGTTTCTCCTCTTTACATAAAATTTGGTGACTCAGTGAAGTCATCTATGTGCTAGAATTGATTTGAACTTCATTGAAATGAATTCTTTGGCAGAGCATCCTCAAGGTAACCATCAATGATGAATCTAAATAGGAAGGCCCTATGATGTCGACACATGATGATATGGAGGGGAGAGGCTGAAATTTTTCTAGAGGAATCCTCTCTTCTATCTCCACTTCTAAACTTGAGGTTGGATGCTCAGATAAATTCCCATGTACATTCTAAGTCATCCAATCGTATTCGGAACAAGAAGCACCCCCAAGTGAATTTGATTGTACTTTTACCCCGAGCTTGTCACACTCTATGGGTTCTGGGGTATCTTCATGCTCAACAACCATATTGTAGTAGACTATCCATTCCACTCATTCAATGCCTACCAATCATTGTAAAGGAATGGTAGATAATGTCAGCTCACGCTACTACAGTTCGTCGTCACCACAATATTCACTTCCCCAATTTGAAAGGTTGTCGTCATCATCATCCTCAAACAAATTATTTTAAACCGTAGTAGGCATGTTGGTTGAAACTAAGTGACAAGTCTCAATGTGAGAGGTATCACCTTGGTTTGAGATAAAGGTCAGTTCAGGCTGCTCAAACTCCATCTCAAATTGTGAGGTAGTCTGGTTGCCTTGAGGAGAATGAAAGTAATCATTATCATCAGACCAATCTTACAGATGATTTGTATCCTCCATTGGTTGGTCAGATAAATCAACTGGATGAAATGAGGAGCTTCCCTGAATGGGTGAATCTTCATAGAAAAATCTTGATGATTCAAGTTGGTAACCCGAACAAGAAGGTGAAATATGTTCCTCATCAGGTTCAATAGAGTGGTCTATCTGATTGAGGTCTTCATGGTTATGCTCTGGTGCTTATAGTTGCATAGTAACCAAATTGATGAGTTCTTGAAGCCTCCTTCCCTGTCCAACATCCTTGTCGTGGATTTGTTGGATTTGGGCATAACTTCTTTCAAGGTTAATCAATTCCGCCATGCACTGTTGTGGGATGCCTGTCGTGTCAAACTATTACACTTGGATGGCACCTTTTTTAATAGTAGGAGGCACACTGCTACTATAGTTCATGACCTTAGTGGCTACTTGGGGTTGTCAATCTTGCATTTCGAGTAGCCTTTGGAGAGAATCTTCTTGGTCTTGGAGATAAAGTACTACGTAAGATTTAAGTGCATCAACACTCTCTCTTGCTAGAACCACTTCTCTGATTAGCTATTAATCCCACAACAATGCGGAGGTTGAGGGATGAACAACAATATCTGTTTTTGGAGCACCTACATATGACGACGGTGGGGGAAAATATAGCTTGACTAGTTGGAGTGCATGACTTTTAATTATTTGTCAGTAGTTAGGACATTGGAAAAATGTGGGAGGATAGGTGGACATGATAACTTGCCTTGCTGAAGAAAGGTTCATGGTTGAAAAGTATTATGAAGTAAGGACCTTGCTAAAGAATATTCTAAGATGCTAGAAACATATGTGATCTGGATAGAACCTGATAGTGAGCCCGACATTGCCCAGGTCTCTAGTGCTATATATATCACTTTAAACCATTCTCTTTTCATATTCCCTTCCAAACTACCTTCTCTTATCTATTTGTATAATGAATCTCTTGATATAGGTAGAAAATGAATTTCATGCAAGAAAGAGATCAACCAAACTAGCAATCATGACTAGAAAGAGAAGATAGAATAGAAAACGTACTAGATCTGAAATAAAACTACTTGGTTAATGTAAAAGTACATAAATATGCCCAAAATGGGCTACATAGCTAAAAAAAGCTCAACTAGCCATGGAAAAGCATAGTTGGCACCGAACAAAGATAGAAGAATATCATTTGTACAGAAACAAAAAAGAACAAAAGAAGAAAGGAGAAGAAGAATAGATTTAGCCCATAGACGAGAGGTGGTTATCACTCCTTAGCCTCTGTGTGGGCTAAATTCATCTTTGGGTCATCCTCCTTGGTCTTCTACACTCATTGTCCTCCTTTCTCCTCTATTCAACCCCACACAATAGTTTGGTGGGTGTATGGATGTGGAAGATGGCTAGGAATGGTGGAAAGTGGGTGAATGGTGGTGGAAAATAATGGTAGATGGAAGAAAACCAAAGGGATGGATGTAGGATGAGCACTTCAGCCTTTTCAAACCTTAGAACTCTCCCACAAGACTCTGGGATCATCTGAACTTTATGTTATGGCCGAACAACCAAACCCCATGCTAGGTAGCGACGGGTAGATATTTATAGGTGAAGGTGGAATATGTGTAATAAGTGGTCGCTATACCTTCAACGGCCGCTACATAATTTATGTTCCTCCTCGGCTTGACTATGTCGGGCTCAACCTGACCGTTCTGAGCGTAGAGGTCGCTACAATTGTTGTGGTCGTAGGGCTTGTTGCGGTCACTACATTTTTTTGCAATCGCAGGACTTGTTGCGGTCGTGGGGCTTGTTGTGGTTGTAGGGTTTGTAGTGGTCGCAGAGCTTGTTGTGGTCACATGACTTGTTATGGTCACAGGGTTTGTAGCAGTCGCAGAACTTGTAGCAATTGCTGGCCCTTGTCCTCGGCCCGACCTTGCTGGGTTCGACCCAGACATGTTGAGTGTAGCGGTCAAAATGGGTCTTTTTTTGTAGCAGTTGCTATAGTTGTAGCAATTGATATGGATGTAGTGGTTGATACAGATGTAGCAGTTGCTAGAGATGGAGGTCTTAGCAGTCACTAGTCATTGTTGTAGCGGTCACTTCTTTCTCCTCTTGGCCTGACCGTGCCAGACTTGGCCCGGTCGTGCTGAGTGTAGCGGTCACTACCGTTGAAGGTCATAGCGGTCACTACAATTTGTAATCATAGAGGTCGCTACGGATAGAACACTAGCTGATGCAAAAACCATGTGTCGGGACCGACTGGGCCGACGGTTGGGGGAAATATTGTAGAATTTATATCTTCTTAAGTTCAACACCTGCAAGTCCCAAAAAATGGCTAATTTGTGAAAAAAGATTTAAATTATCTGTGGATAAGAAACTAGAGTTATTTTGGGCATGTTAAGGCTATAACCAACACAAAACTATGAATAAATGCTTAACATAAATGCCCTAATTTGGGTGTTATCAGGTAGTAATGTAGATCCACTCAAGTGGGGTGCATTATTATCATCTTGGCTTTTGCAGGATTAAATGGGTGATCTTAATAGGATTGAGCACCTAGAAGCATGCAGATGATTATGGCAAGGAGTTGCGCATGCCATCTATCCAAAAATTGTGTATGATGCAATTGACAAAAGTTGCCTACCTTAATAATTGACTATGGACAACGACGTTGGTCGGGTAATAGTTAAGTTGTTCTGGATCTTGGCTCACTAGAAGGTTGTATGCTACAATCTTTCAAATTGATATGCGAGAGATATAAATTTGAATAAAATAGTGGGAGCGATAATAAATTGAAGACCTAATTGAATATCGTCAACATTTCAAATTAAATCAAATCAAAAGGATTTTAAGAAAATGAAAATTTTCTCTTGTAGAATCAAATTACAAACAAATGTTTGTTTTGATCAGTCCTTAGGAAGGACAAACTTGACGGGACAATTTTCAACAACTAGTTTTGGACATTATGAAGGGTTCTCAATGATGAGCATAAGCTCTATGTCCTAGATAAACCAATGCTAGAAATACCTTTTCCTGATGCAACTAGGGCTAAAGTGGATGCTTATTGGAAGAAAGCCTATAATGCCTAGACATAAAGCACCTATGCTAAGATGCATTAACTATGAGTTGCATGAGCAATGTAATGATATGGAGATACTTGAGATGGTGCACATCATAGGGACCTGAACCATTACCTCACAAAGCAAGAAAAGTACAATGTCTAAAAGGCACTCTTTGAGTGTAAGATGACAAAGGGAGACTCAGTAGAGGCCCATGTGCTCAATATGATTGGGCATATGGATCATCTACAAGAACTGGGATTCTCTTTGAGCCAAGAGTTGACCACAAATATGATTTTGCAATCATTGCCTGAATCATATAGCCATTTTATGAATGCTATCACTTAAATAATGTGGCTAGACCATTGTTAGATTTGCTTGGCATACTAATAAAGGTCGAATCAAGAATGAATAAGGACAAATCTGTGACGATGATCGTCAGAGTTGAGTCCAAGGATGAAAGCAAGGCCATGAAGAATTCTGAGGCTAAGCAGAAATGTAGATCTTCAACACTCAAGATGAGGAGAAAAAAAGTACAAGAGCAATATATCTTTAGTACTTGAAGGCATTCAGGAAGAAGAAGATGGGGATAAAGATCTCCACTTTAGGTATATATGTTATTGAGATAAACTTATGGGTACTTGATACCGCATGTGGATCTCACATATGCTCGAATATGCAGGATCTGAAAAGAAGTAGGCCTTTGGGAAAGGGCGAGGTTGAACTACGAGCAAATGGGGCAAGAGTTGTTGCCACTACAGTTGGAACCTATAGTTTATCTCTACCCATAGGACTTGTAATAGAGTGATTGAACTTCTATAATGTGCATGCCATAAATAAAAAAATCATTTATTTATCTTGTATGGACAAGGATGCATATGAATTTCATATTAAGAATGGTCGATGTTCTATTTCTAAAGATGGGATCTTTTATTGTAGTGCTCCAATTTCTTATGGTCTTTATTTGCTAAATCTAAATATGGATATTTATGATGTAAATACCAAAAAACTAAAATAAGTAACTCAAACAAAACATAAGTTTGGCATTGTCATCTAGGGCACATAAATGAGAATCGCATATCTAGACTCCACAAAGATGGTCATCTGGAGTAACACCCCTCTCTAGGGTTTCATACGTAACCAGCGGAAGCACAACCTAATCTGCAACATTATCCATAATGTGGGGTACTTGGCATTTCAAGGAGGGTTGTCACATACATGATCTCATATCAAGAAATAAATAACACTTGGCATTATCGAAACATAGATTCATACATAAGTTCTTGGAAAGAAAACTACATAATGATTCTAAAGGTATGCTAAACATAAATTAGATAACATGAAAAAGATAGGATCTCCATAGATGGACGTCCCATCAGGCAACAACTTCTTAGATCCTTAGATTCTTAGAACTCCTTAAGCTGATTCCTTCCCTTTAACTCCAACTTATACGGACATCTCATCCCCAGCCATGCAAAGGAAAAACATTCTTGGTAATTAACCGACATTGGCATGTTATAAGACATGAAAATAACATATAAGATGATTTGACATAAACATGAACATGCATTAACATTAATCAATTCTTGGTATCTTTTACATGAAGAAATTTGAAAAGAAGTATATGCTCGTCTCTTAATGCCCCATAAGGATCCCATAATGCTCGGAAAGCCCATAATTGCTAGGAAAGCCCATAATTGCTCAGAAAGCCCATAATGCTCGAAAAGCCCATAACAAGGTGCATATAAATCTAAATCAAATTCCCTTAACCACGATCTTTCTTATACTTAATTATCTTCTTAATGACTTAGACTTGATCTTAATGTGATTACTCCCTCTTGAACATAATTGGGATTTCTCCCCATGAACCATAATGGGAATTTCTTCCCTCTTAAGCATGAATGGGAATTTCTTCCCTCTTAATCTTGGTTTCATGTACCTTAATCATAATTCATAACATTAATGTGATTTCTACATTTACAATTAAATTATACCAATCAACATCCAATAACCATATACTTGAAGAAAGCATGCATTATTCATGACTTTAACATTAAGTCTTAACATAAATCATAAACATTCAACAAACCAATTATTATCTATGCCAAGGGCATGGCCTGCTTATCTTGAGCTAACACACCTAAGTCAAACCTTGTTTGACTGATTGGATTCCCTTAAACACGTGAAATTAGCATGCATATCCTTCATCATACATGTTTAAATCCTAATTCGTTCATATATCAATTGAGATGTGAAAATAGAGAAATCAGTCGATAAAAATCACAAAGTCAGATTCCTCATGAAAAACCCTTTCTAAAACAAATTGTTGCTCATTTTTCTGAGCATCGAGTGATTTAATATGAATTTACAAAGAACAGATCAATAACAAAACAAGAAAAGGCCACGTATATATATACACCCAAAACCAGTGGGCCGGGTCTGAGTTAGACCAATCAAGCTTGGCCAACTAGCGAGAAGGCTTGCCACTGAGGACTCGCGATGAAAGAAGAGAGGACAGGTTAAAACCTAAAAATACCCTCGCGATGGGAATCGTCAAATTAAAAAATGACAGGGGTACCAAGGTCATTTCCGGACCTGGATTGTCCCCAACCTGATCCACCGCGAGCCATGGGTGGAGTAGCTCGCCGGAGCTCTTGGTCATCCTTCTAGGGTCGCGGGTATAATCTTTCCCTAGAAACCAAAACTCCCAGGGATTTCCCCACATTGCGGCGAAGTCATAGAGCTAAGACACATGTTCTGGCGAGGTAGGATCTCCAGTTTCCATGGCACAGTTACAATCGTCAGCCCGACCATTGTCGATGAGGTCCAAGGGTCAAAGCAAAGTGATCAACAATAGGAGCATCGATCTCGAAAGATGAAAACAAAGCAGAGAAACCATGCAAGCAAAGCGGAGAGGCACTGCATCCATGGAACTAGTCGGAGAGCTGAAAAATAAACATGGGAAAAGGGCTCGGAAGCCAACACCACGAAACCATGTAGATGGGCATCAACTAAAACTAAAAAGGTGGTCTTGGGGGTTAGGTGACTTCATCTGATGCCTTGCAAGGGCTGGGCGGCCACTGGATCATCATGGAGATGGGTGCCGACATGGTCCAGGCGATGAAGTATAGGTCCCGATGACATGGGCAATCGCAGGGCAAATGGACAAAGCAAAAAGGGAGAAGGGGGTCTACGGATGCTCACTGTATCGTCAATTGCGTGGAAGCTGGCGGCAACCACTGAGGCAAAGCCAAGGTCGACTGAAACCAAAAGTGAGTAGGGCGAGGAGACTTGAGGCTCCAAGGCACAAATTGACAGAGGAGGAGGAATACATGAGTATCTATGATGCTTTTGGGAGGGTTAGGTGAATGGGAGATGCATGGAGGTGGCGGCTACAAGTCATCTGCGGAGAGGGTATTGAAGCCCTAAATGGGCATTTCTTGTATAGTGTGTGAGCGAGTGTCTGTTAGGGGTCATTAGGTTTGGGGGAGAGAGACGATCCCTGCCGAGAAAGAATCGCATGAAACATGTGAGAGACGAGGGAGAACGGACTATTGAATGAAAATGTCTCCCACTGCGTTCAGTCCAATGAGAAAAACGGAGGTAGATGACAACCCTAGCACCGTTGGATCCTAATCCAATGGTCATGGATGTGCACGAAAAATAAAATGGGTGAATTATCGGCGTAACAATGTAAATCAAATAAATGTGACAAATAACACATTGATTGGTATACCATAAACCATATAAAATGTATAATTAACACTTGGAGGGTCATTTGAAGTCCAAATGACCTCAAACTTCACCCATAGGTTAAAGAGGTGCATTAAAACACAATGTCTCAGTTAATTTCATCTTTTAACCCACCATCACTCCTAATTAGGCAAAAAAATGCATTCAATACACTTAAGTGAATATATTAAAGCATATAGAGTTGTTCATTAATCACTACATGAAGATAATTCGTGTAATCAGTCCAAATATCAACAATAAACATCTTGAGGAATATTAAGCAAGATTTTATGCATAAAAACCACTAATGATAATAAGAGAGAGGAAAGTTGACATAAAAACATTCATTTCTATTTTCTAAACAAGAGTGCATAAATATGCAAGGAAATATTTTCTAAAATTAAACCATGGATAAGAAAGTAAGTGAACATAATTTTCTTCATATGAAATGAATTTGTAAAGCTTAACATGGGCAATTTGCATGAAGGACCTAAAAAATTATGCTATAGAAAATATTGTGTAAAGAATAAAATATTTTGAAAATTTGCATAACAAGAGTGGGGTGTTACAATACTACCCACCTTAAATAAATTTTGTCCTCTAAATTTCCTAGATTTCTAGCCACCTTAAGGGTTTCACATAAACTGGAAAATTTTCCATACAAATTTTCATTATAAAAGAGGCATACATAAACAAAGAATTATTATTCAACACTAATTACTTAACTATCTTCACCTTGATCATCTTCCTCATTTCCATCTGACATTTGCATGGTGAAGAGCCTTGGTTTAACCTTGGGTGGAGGATTTGGGTTCTTATCTTGGTTATGGTTGGGATCCTTCTTTGCAAGCTTAGGGCAATTAGGCTTGATATGCCCTTCCTCACCACAATAGTACCAAATAGAATTCCCAAACCTACAAGGACCACCATGATTTCTCTTACATGTAGGGCATGGGGTTCTCCCATCCTCAGAAGAAGGCTCAGGGGCTTTTCTCTTGTTTTTGGAGGGTGGAGGGGGTTGATGGTGATGACTGTTTTGGGGTACCTCCTTCTTAGGATTCCTTCCAGGGTGATCCTCCAATTCTAAGGATGCATCTAGGGCTGATTGCATGGTCCTATGACCTCTACCAGACAAGGCATAACTTAGGTCGGGTTTAAGCCCTCTAATAAACTTCTTGGCTCTCTTTTGCTCAGTGTACTCAAGACCATACTTTTGGAGCTTACGAAACTTCATGGCATACTCAATGACAGTCATGTCACCCACTTGCTTAAGGTTTACAAACTCATCCTCCTTCCTTTCTAACATGGCTTTGGATACATAATGGTCGTTAAAGGCTTATACAAACTCACCCTCAGTGAAAGGAGGGTTATCTTCTTCCCTAGAGGCAAAGAGGTTTTCCCATCAAGTATGGGTTGCACCCTTGAGAATATGGGTGGCAAATCTAACCCTACTACGTGGGGGACACTCTAAGTCTCTAAAGCAATGTTCCATGTTGCTAAGCCACTCCTCAGCCTTTGTTACCACATCAACCTCATCTTCACCATGGAAAGCATCGGGTCTAATCTTCAAAAAATCTATGAGGGAGATCTCATGTACTCTAGGTGGAGTTCTAGGTTGGAGGGCATTGGTCAAGGATACTACTAGGGCATCTAGGGTGACTTGTGGAGGGACTTGGTTCATGTCTTCAGTCTTATCACCACTAGAGGATCCTTGTGAGGGCCTTGACTCACCAACCTTCTCCTTCTTCTTAGGGGCCATCTGAAATAGTAAACATAACATGATATTATAACATAATATGAATATCTATTGTTGCCTTAGTGGCCATCTATTCCTTGCTCTAATACCATTAATGTAACACCCCTCCCTAGGGTTTCATATGTAACCCGCAGAAGCACAGCCTAATCCCCAACATTTTCCATAATGTGGGGTACTTGGCATTTCAGGGAGGGTTTTCACATACATGATCTCATATCAAGAAATAAATAACACTTGGCATTATCGAAACATAGATTCATACATAAGTTCTTGGAAAGAAAACCACATCATGATTCTAAAGGTATGCTAAACATAAACTCGATAAAATGAAAAAGATAGGATCTCCATAGATGGATGTCCCACCAGGAAACAACTTCTTAGATCCTTGGATTCTTAGAACTCCTTAAGCTGATTCCTTCCCTTTAACTCCAACTTATGCGGAAATATCATCCCTAACCATGCAAAGGAAAAACATTCATGGTAAGTAAGCAACATTGGCATGTTATAAGACATGAAAATAACATATAAGATGATTTGACATAAACATGATTATGCATTAACATTAATCAATTCTTGGTATCTTTTACATGAAGAAATTTGACAAGAAGTATATTGTGACGTCCCCAGATTTTGTAAAACTTAATCTGATGTATGACATCCAAATTGAAACCCTCACCTCAGCAAGAATCCCAATTAAAACACCCCACACCAGGCTAAGAAGAAGAAAATCAAGGGAGTCAGAAGGAAACAACAGTATCACATGCACATGAACAATAATAAAACCATACACACATGTTCACCATTCAACATATAATTACAACATGAATTGTTACAACATTTGATATTACATATTGAACAACAAACTTATACATATACATGTACTACAACTAAACAATAGGATCTAAAGACAACAGGTCCACATGTACATCAACTTGCCACACAACTCTCAACTATCCTGGATCTTCAAGAACACATGACCACAAACTAAACAAAAGATTACATGCGGTACACGTCAGCAAAATATTAAAGAATATTGTACTGAGTATGCCGACGTGTATTTTATGTACCTCTCATCATATCTTGGCAATAAGATAAAACTAATATACTTGGCAGTAACAGAAGAATATAACAAAAAGCATATACTTGCACAAAGATATTCATTAACAAAAGAGAACACATATTTTAAGCACATTTCCATTATATCGTCCATGCATTGACCGCTAAAGGTTGAATGCATTAAGGCCTTTATGATCACTACCAAAGAGTAGGATCATATGTACAATGTGACCACTACCAAAGAGTTGGGTCCAAGAACACTACCAAAGAGTTGGTGCTTCCATATGTACAACGTGACCACTACCAAAGAGTTCAGTCACTTCCAAGCACACTGCCATAGAGTTGGTGCTTTCATATAATGGAACAAATATATTATGTTTGATGTGTTCATAGCAATACGTATGCAAATTCAAGCAACATATCATACAAGACAATCATTTCAGTCAATACTATATGCCAAGTCTTTACTACCATATAACACAAGCATAATGTATAATAAGCCAAGTAAGAGGTAATGGCATACCTTCCAAAGAGACAACCTAATCACCACATATTCCTGATGTCAACTATAACTTGGTCAAACCTGATTAAGACAAGATCACATACTATCATTAGGTTCTCATCATCTTACATCTCATCTTAATCATAAATGTGTTCATATTAGGGTTTGCTTCATCTCTTTAGAATATTTCCATGATTACTTGTATTCTTATTGACACGCGTAAACTGTGTGTGCAAACACAAGTATACGTATCAATGTAATATAGGCCTTGTGAGGCCCAAGTCGAACTCAAGGAAACGTGAATTTTAGTAGACTACTACTAACTGGTTGCGATCAGCTAAACCGATTAAAAGAGTTTGAGAGTTGATTGAAAAAGAAAATAAAATATAAGAAAATAAAGCAATCGATTAAATGTTTAGTTTAATCAATTTAAATGGGAATCTTTAGGATTGTGGTTTCACCGCAGGTTCTCGCTGTACTAATTTCTACACAATTATCCTAATTCGTCTCCTATTTCAGATAGTGGCCTGTAGTCAGAATTGCTCGCTTTCACGATACAATTCACTACCTAAATCAAGGTCAGTTCCACTTTAGTAGTAACCTATACCCTAAATTAGGTGCATGAGAAACAAACTCTAGGTTTCCACCATTAACCGTACATCGCCTTGTTCAAGGAATTTATTAGTTAATGTGATATTCGTCTCTTTTCAACCGTTAATTCTTCTTTCAAAGTAATTAAAGGCATTAAATTATCATTAAGGTGATCAATCATAATGATACAATGGAGAAAATGAAATCATATCATGAAATCGAGAGACAAATTATGATAAACTATGTAAAAAGTATCCTACAACGATTACCCGGGCTACTCCCGGTCCTAAAGACAAAGGGGATTAGCCCCACATGGTTGACAATGGAAAATACATAGGAGTAGAGAAGAAAAACATGGGAAATATGGAGCAAACTCGTGTAACCCCTGATACAAAGGTATTCCTGGAGATCCTCCTCGAGAAACGTGCGTTTTGTAGTCTTCCGACAACAAAATCGCCCGTCAGAGGTGCCCAGATCGCTCGGTTGACGGCCTTCGTCTCTTGTCTCCTCTCTCTCCCTCTCCTTCTTGGATGTTGTGCAACACAATATGAGATCATCTTAGGGTCGGACGTGCTCTTCTTAGGTCATAGGACCACACTACGGCTCCGAAAAAGCTCAACCGTCGGATTAAAATGCTCTGTTTTAGTGCTGAAAATTGCCAGATCCCGACGCTGTCGATAGTATCGACCCAAGGTCAATGGTATCGACCATGGTACAGGTTTTTCCTTCCAAAATCGCGTTTTGGGGTTGCTTTCTGATAAAATGTTGATACTATCGACACCAGGGTCGATAGTATCGACTCTGGACAATGTAAAAGTGCCTGAAAAAGTGCCGAAACGTGTGTATAAGTCCAGGGATTATATAAAATCATATAAATATGATAAAAGAAGTATAATTTGATGCAAAAAGAGTTTAAAGGCCAACTATAGTGAATTATGCAAATATAATCAAGAAAATGACAAATATATGCATAAAACAGATATAAAATAAGCCTATAAAAGTGACTCAAAACCCATGCATCAAACTCCCCTAAGATTAAACCTTGCTCATCACCGAGCAACAAAATTTTGGATCTAGTTGAGATAAGTCAGAAATAGGACATAAATACATGAAATGAATCTACATCATCCCCACTTTCTTTCCACAAACTGGCCCTCATTGACCACAGAACACTAACTGCCATCCAGGCGACCAAAGACCTATGTAAAAGATGTCTGTCCCCCAATCAGTGAAACACTATCAATTAAAGCAGTTAATATGATAAACTCATTTGGTCCATACTTGATGAATCTTGTGATCTCGTATCTACGTTGCTCATTTCCTAACTACCATCTAAATGGAAGCAGATCTCCTGATATTAATGATTGAGGAGAATATCATGGGTGGCCTACCAATTAGAGCAATGGGTGGATGGGATAGGTGGTTGTGGAAGAGATGGAAGCACATAACATTCAATCATGCAATACAAAAATTAATGGCCTATCATGATGCAAAATGCAAGTGAAAATGACCTAATGCTATATTTTTGGTGGAATGATGCATGCACTATCATTCCGTCTCAAGGTGAGACGGAATATCTATGAAAACTACACCATGTGCTTATTCTTCTTAGTTCTCGGGTGAGAACATGTTCCTTTCTCCCTCTTCTTCTTTATTACTTCTCAATTCTTTTTTTCTTCTTTTTTTTCTTCTCTTTTTTTCAATTTTTCTTCAATTTTTTTTCAAGCCCTTATTTTCATAGATGACAATGAATTATTTGTCGGGCTCACTTCTTGTTACATAAATTATATATTTGAAGCATTCTATTTTAAGGGTATGGATCAAGCTCACCACATTTAATGTTTTCAGAGTAACATAAGATACATGGTGTACAATATGCTCAAAAGATGCAAATGCAACTACATAATGATAGTTATGCAATTAAATGACACGCACCTAAGGATAATGTGCATGCATAACTACTCTATCCTTTTTTTATTTTCATGCAAAAAATATGTGAAAATAGATATAATGCAATACCTATCTACATGAGATGCAATCAAAAAGTGAAAGACAATAATGTGCTCCCATTTCTTATGGCGGAGTGTGAATCAAATTACGGTGGATCAGATCACAAGACTAATTGACAGAACCGTCCGAAAATATCATATGTCCCTCTCTAAAGACCTATGTACAGGGTAACTGAAGGATTTCTCTCTTAAAATTTAGTCTAAGGTCACGTTAGCGTTTGGTCGGTTTGGGCTCAAACATCCTTTCCAATCACTTTTCCTTGGACAATAAAGATGGTCATTCATATCCCCATGTCCTGAAGCTGACTCGCCCAAGCACTTCCTCAGTTATGCAACTCAATTACTAACAAGAATAAGCTCAAAAAGTTCTCAAAATTCTCATATTTTCATGTTCCCACAACCCAAGAGTAAAACTCCCAATTGAAACCATGCATTTATTGCTCCACATATTACACTAGATAGATGTGGATCCTACAAAAGCAGTAAACCTAGAAATAAAAACAACTAATATCTCAAAAGTAAAAGCAACATGAATAAGTAAGTAAAAACTAAGATAGAGGGTTGTTCCAACACCCCCGCTAAGCTTGAATATGACTATGGCCTCATAGTCAACATTCTCACTTAAGAGGTGGAACAACGGTACCGTTCGCTTTGAAGTGTGGTGAAGAAGGATGGCTAGATGCTCAAGTGGACCAAGTGATGCTTGCTATCTCCCTCCCTTTTGTGGCCCATTTTTGTGTCTTAGTGGTTCTAAGACGTGACTTGCTTCATCCATCTTTCCTCTGCCAAAAATGGTTCAAAAAAATCTCGTTTTGATACCTTTTATGACCTATTTTATGTAGCTGTCCTGCAGGTGTCGATACCATCGACCAAGGTCAATGGTATTGACCCAGACTCAGCAATTTTGCTAAATTGACGCATCTAAAATCCTGGTAACTCAAAAGTGTCAATACTATCGACCCTAGGGTCGATGGTATCGACTTTACTGTCACCAATTTTTCTCTAAATTTTCAGGAATATCGATACTATCGACCCTAGGGTCGATGGTATCGACTTTTATTCAGTGTTTACTGATCCAAACTCGATACTATCGACATGGGTGTCTATAGTATCGACCTTAACATTCTGCACACTTCAAAACACGAGTTAGGGTACCATTTGTACAAAAATTATCAAAACCTAAGCAAAAACTAAGTACATAAACATAAGAGAACATAACCAAACATAAAAATGAACCGAAAGTTGGGTTGCCTCCCAACAAGCGCCCTTGTTTAATGTCCTAGGCTTGACATAAGGATACCTTTAACCTGGGTTGTCAAGAGATGTCTCTAATGATTCATGTGGTAATTTGAATTTAACTCTATCATCACCAATCCCAAGTGTCAAGTAACCTCGCCCAATGGCAGCGATTACATCAGTCGTAGCTTTGAACGGCCTTCCCAATAGCATCTCACCTCCTTCCAACTCATACATGTCCATGACCACAAAGTCAATAGGGAAGATGAATTTGTCGACCTTGACTAGCACATCCTCACATATACCTTGTGGCTTCACAATGGATCCATCCGCCAACTCAATAGTCATGGCAGATTTCTTTAGTGTCTTCAATCCAAGCTTTTGAAACGTGGACAGTGGCATAAGATTAATGTTGGCCCCTGAGTCACACTACACTTGTGGAAAATGTTGGCCGCCTATGGAACATGGGATGTAGAAACATCCTGGATCTTTCCTCTTCCTTGGTAGCCGTCCTTGGATTATAGAACTCACTTTTTCATCAACAACACAAATGTTAGTGTCTTTTATCCGCCTTTTCTGGGTGATTATGTCCTTGATAAACATTCCATATGTTGGAATCTATTCTATCATTTCCACTAACGGAATATTAATATGGAGCTTCCTAAACATCTCCAAGAATTTCTTGTAGTGCCTATGCTCTTTCTTCGGCCTCAGACTATCCGGGAAAGGCACGTTTGGGTCCTTTGCTCGCTTGTGTGGTGGCACATATGGAACTTTAGGGATATCTTCCTCTAAGCTTGCTTCAACACCACCTTCTAGGATAGGATTTGACACATCATCCATGGATGGCATGACTTGTGGCTGCTCCCCTCTCTCAGTGACTGTAGCTTCACCATGACACATGGCCTTCACCTGCTCCTCTTGCCTAGGTGTGGGCACGGCCGTGATGGGCTCTTGGCAGATTTTTCTAAATGGACAACATCCGCCCGGTAGTCCATAATGACTGAGAGGATACGGTATTCTTGGTGTAGCCTCCGTATCAAAAATCATTTTGCTTTTGTCCTTGACCTCCACCACCGGGGGCTCTGCCTCAGAAATCACAGATAAATATTTCACTTGATGATGTGCTTGAACAACATCTGCATTCCCATCCTATCTTTGTTGATTTGTATGCTTCATGGCTGCCACTTCATTGGAAATTTGGGTCACAGTCGTCTCTAGCACCCTCATTTGTGCTCCATGACTTTGCAATGTCTGTCCAAATTTATTTAAAATCTCGCCCTGAGACTGTAACTGCTTGGAAAATGTACTCATCATCTCTTGATTTTGTTTCACCACCTGGATAAGCAATTCATTGTTCTTTTCCTCTAGGCTAGGCTGCAGCTTCTGAAAATTTTGTTCCTTCCTCCAATCATAATTGTTATTTCTATATCCCTGTTGATGCATATACTTTGCATGTGCTTCATCATCAGACCCATTGTCCTCTTTCTCTAGGAGCTTCTTGGCTATAAGATCCAACTTGTCATTAAGTGCTTTGATGGCCTTTGCTTCATGTGTAATGCCAACCTGCTCGGGTGCATCTCTTTCACCCCAAGACTGGTTTTTGGACATGTTCCTTAGAATCTCCCAACACCTTTTGCCTGTGTTGTTCAAAAAGAAACCAGAACCTGCTGAGTCCAAATTGCTCCTATCATGTTCAGTTAGGGCGAAGTAGAAAATTTTAGCTTGGTTCTCCTTGTCTAAGCCGTGATGTGGACACTTCCTCAGCATGATCTGGAAGCGCTCCCAAGTTTCAGAGTATGTTTCACCGGCACACTGGCTGAAGTTGTGTATCTTCCTCACTAGATCGTTTGTCTTTTCAGGAGAAAAGAACCTCTCAAAGAACACCTCAACCATGTGATCCTAAGATTCAATGTACTCATCATCCAGATTGTGCATCCATTCCCAAGCATTACCCGCTAAAGAACTGGGAAAAAGTTTCAGGTAGAGTGTCTCTTGCGGGAACCAGTCAATCTTTATCATATCACAATTTTCCACAAACGTGCTGATGTGGGTCACCGGATCCTCATTTTTAAGTCCATGGAAAGCCTGCGATTTGACCAACTGAATAAGCCCTAGATCAATCTTGTAACTGGGTATGTTAATAGCTTGTTTCTTGATTGGCCCCTTATGCACAGAAGAAGAAGAAGCCTTAATCCTTTCCTAGATCGTCTACTCCTCATTTTCCGCTCTGTCACCCATTATTACTTTACTAGTACCTAGAATTTCAAATGGTAGTGTATGAACCGGTACTAATAATTAAAACAATGAATAAGATTTGCAATTCAGTTCAAAAGATGAAAAGAAAAATTACAGGAATTAAAAGTGGCATAGTGTGGCCGCTCGCAGCACTTGTAGTGCTAAAATTCACCGTTTCCCCGGCAACGGCGCCAAAAACTTGACACGCGTAAACCGTGCATGCAAACGCAAGTATACATATCAATGTAATATAGGCCTTATGAGGCCCGAGTCGAACTCAGGGAAACGTGAATTTTAGTAGACTACCACTAACTGGTTACGATCAGCTAAAGAGTTTGAGAGTTGATTGAAAAAGAAAATAAAATAAAATATAGCAATCGATTAAATGTTTAGTTTAATCAATTTAAATGGGAATCTTTAGGATTGTGGTTTCACCGCAGGTTCTCGCTATACTAATTTCTACACAATTATCCTAATTCGTCTCCTATTTCGGATAGTGACCTGTAGTCAGAATTGCTCGCTTTCACGATACAATTCACTACCTAAATCAAGGTCGGTTCCACGGTAGTAGTAACCTATACCCTAAATTAGGTGCATGAGAAACAAACTCTAGGTTTCCACCATTAACCGTACATCGCCTTGTTCAAGGAATTTATTAGTTAATGTGATATTCGTCTCTTTTCAACCGTTAATTCTTCTTTCAAAGTAATTAAAGGCATTATATTATCATTAAGGTGATCAATCATAATGATAGAATGGAGAAAATGAAATCATATCACGAAATCGAGAGACAAATTATGATAAACTATGTAAAAAGTATCATACATCAATTACCCAGGCTACTCCCGGTCCTAAAGACAAAGGGGATTAGCCCCACATGGTTGACAATGGAAAATACATAGGAGTAGAGAAGCAAAACATGGGAAACATGGAGCAAACTCGTGTAACCCCTGATACAAAGGTATTCCTGGAGATCCTCCTCGAGAAACGTGCGTTTTGCAGTCTTCCGGCAGCAAAATCACCCGTCAGAGGTGCCCGGATCGCTGGGTTGACGACCTTCGTCTCTTGTCTCCTCTCTCTCCCTCTCCTTCTTGGATGTTGTGCAACACAATATGAGATCCTCTTAGGGTCAACCGTGCTCTTCAGGTCATAGGACCACTTTACGGCTCCGAAAAAGCTCAACCGTCGGATTAAAATGCTCCGTTTTAGTGCTGAAAATTGCCAGATCCCGACGCTGTCGATAGTATCGACCCCAGGTCGATGGTATCGACCATGGTACATGTTTTTCCTTCCAAAATCGCATTTTGGGGTAGCTTTCTGATAAAATGTTGATACTATCGACACCAGGGTCGATAGTATCAACTCTGGACAATGTAAAAGTGCCTGAAAAAGTGCCGAAACATGTGTATAAGTATGGGGATGATATAAAATCATATAAATATGATAAAAGAAGTATAATTTGATGCAAAAAGAGTTTAAAGGCCAACTATAGTGAATTATGCAAATATAATCAAGAAAATGACAAATATATGCATAAAACAGATATAAAACAAGCATATAAAAGTGACTCAAAACCCATGCATCACTTATCTTAGAATTATTTTACTATTCTCATATTCTAGATTAGGATACATAATTTGGATATCAGGTACCTTATCATTATTGATACATATTAACCCTAAGTTACATGTATTACTCAAATTAGGGTTTCATCACATGTATTATAGGTCATCTTCGCATAACATGAACTTTATGCATCTAACATATATCTAACCTACATCTTAGCTTCATATTAGTGATATGAACCTACTTTGTAAATTTCACCATTTATTGAACATGTATGCATTTATTACATTTTATTTAGGGTTATTGGCCCTAATTAGCCATATGGAGAAAATTGCATGATTTCGTGCATCAACATGGCCATATCTGACACCATATGCATTAAAGACATGGTATGGACTTACTGACATTTTTCCATAATTTTATATCATCATTTGATATTTATTACTCATGAAACAAGCATAATACATCTTACATGATATCACTGATATTAAATCATTAAAAGGTTGATATTATGCTTCTATATTGTTGTACACATTTTTCTGAGAATAACGGTACCTTGTTTGTATTTTTCTAATAATCATGCTATTTACTTTGATTTATCTTAGATCTGAGCATTTACTAAATTGTTTACCTTTTCTGGCCAATCGAATTGCGCCACATGTCTGGCAAGGGTGCTGCTTTATTCCTAAATCGGTCAGTCTGTCCACCTGAACCGGGTTCACTTCTTCTTTTCTTCTTGCGATCTGCACGATTAGGTTCTCTGCCTAGCGTCCTCTTGAGGAGGCTCCATTCTTGGTGGGAATGAGGGCCGCCGTCGCTCTGTTTCGGTGAGCAATAGGCACCCATCTCCTCCTCCTCAACCTTTGCTTCACACTGAGGGCAACTTCCTGGGTGCTGCATCTGTTCTTGGTGCCACTCTATGTCTGTAGGAGCCCGTGCTCCTGCTCCAGACCCGCCGTCGCTGCTACGAGCTCCGGAAAGCAATCGTGCACCGCCAACCCCCTCTCTCACGATTCCTCACGATCTCGACGCTGGCTCACTGGTGTGAGATTTCACCCAATGCCGCCGCCGTGGAGCAGAGCTCCAGTGAGGGATTTGATCCTCTGTCCTCCTCCTCGGTCCACTAGATGAGTCACAATGGTCTCTCCTACGGCAAGGCTTCCGCTCACGTTGCTATGCTCTACGAGCCACGTCGTCTCCTCTCGTTCGACCTGGAACGATGCCACCGAGCTAAAGGGGAGTGTTGCCTCCAGGGATCCATGTCGGAGACCAATCAACAGAGCAGAGCTCCTTCTCCTCTCTGGAGATCATGCTAGATGTTGCACTGTTGCGATCCCACATTGCCTCCGTGAGGCTTGGCCTCACCCCTTTCTTACTCATGTTCTCATCATAATGGATTCACCAACACCGGTGAACATCACCCCAACCTCAGTGGGCACTAGAGCTCAGGCTCACTAGATCCCCTCTTGATCCAACTCTGTTACAATAGATGAAGAGGTCATGGTGATGTCTGGCTTGGTTCTCTCTAGGTACTCACCCACTAAGAGGTTATCAAGCCGTTCAGGAGGTGAGACAACTAACTACACATTCCCTCGACACACGTCCATAGTGATCGTGGCTTCATGAGTGAGACCGCAGTCATCCCACGTCTAACTCTCGATCTCTTTTACGAAGGATAGATATGTCATGGACTACCTAGATGTATATCTGTAGTCATCTGATCATATCAGACGCATAGGATTAGGGGCACCGCTAGGCTGATTCGTGGCTCACAAGCCACAAGGGCGCATGACAAGGGTGACGTCAAGCTTAAGGCTAAGACTAATTAAAACCTTAGACCTGAAAATACCTACCACTTCATCATATTTGAAACTTAGATAACTTTGACTAGGAACCTCAATTAATCATGAAATGAGGATCATAGGTTTATCATCACCCAAGCCACATCCCATCAGTTTCAAGATTGAGCTATTTGACAAATCAACTATGTACTTTAAAAGGGCATAACCTTATGGATCATAATGATGATGTCAACATCAAACAACACTCAAGAATTATGACACTTAGGACTCCCAAACAACTCAATATGCATAACTTCACTTATGTGATTGGACATTTAGGATTCCAAAAGTCCACTCTATCACATCCTACACACCTTAGAAGAAATTCCGTCCTCAGAATTAAGCTAGAAAACCCACTTTGTCACATAATATACATCTTAAAAGAACTTTCGTCATCGAAAGTACACCATACTCGTACTTCCAAGGAAAATCTTATCTTGCTCCCATCTACATGTAGTCACCATTCTATGTGTAACCTATCTACAGAGGCTACCTAGAACCATGTACACAAAGCACTATTAGGGTGATTACAACCATCTTGGGTGCACAAACACTCCATTCAAGATTTGGAAACTTTGATTAAGTCATTACATATCTCATATATTAAGGTTGCATCTTTATCTTTACACATACATTAGGGTTCCCACATCATATTACCATGATCCAAAGAAGTTAACTAAAATTAACTCATTATCAAGGTGTCATAATCGTTATGTTGTGCTAACATTCAAATTTTATTTTTCATATTTATGAAGCATTGAGATTACCACCTCATGTAACATATTACATTCATATGATCTTATTTCATTACTCATAATTAATTGCAACATTTACTAAAGATTAAACAATAGTTTCACATTAATCATCATTATTCATTTTTATGGTTAACCATTTATGCATTGATATCTATTAAACCATCTCTAGGTTTCCATCACATCATGTTTATATATCACATCTCGATATTAGATCACATCTTACATATATTATATCATGGTTGTGCTAACAAACTTATACAAGTGGCTTGTGAAACATGTAACAAAACTTTATATAGTCCAAATGAGGTTCCTCTAACCCATACCACTAGGGTAGTGTCGTGCTCAGTCTCTCTGAGCTGACTCAACTCTATGAGTATCTCATATGCATATACTTTATCTTCCCTCTTGATCTAGGGTTCTTAGATCTACCTCATTGGCACTAGCTAATAGTTTCATTAGCTCTAGCCACATAAGCACAAACCAAAACATGCTACAACCTCCTCTTCATAGGTCTCTACCCATGAGTTCTTCTTACTCAACACTATCTTTTACACATGCCACTAGTGTCCTATGTGGGGAACCACCAACCCGAGCTCGAGGCTTCACAGAAACTAACATAGATACCTCCTCTAGGGTCTTGGGCTCTCTCCTTCACCCAGATGGTAGGTTCTCATATTCATGTTCACATATATCGAGCCTCTCTCTCTATCTCTAGGGTTTGGTCCTCCCAAGGACATCTAGGGTTCAAGATAACTATAGGAATCATGCATAAAGCGACTCAACTCAATCACTCAAAAGTATTCTAGTTTAGGACATATCATATCACATATCTCATAATTATCATATCTTGGAGTTTAGGTTCTCTGACCTTCTCCCAATGGGTCTCACTCTGTCTAGAGTTAACCCCAAAACTGGTCCTAACACTAGAGGTCCTCCTTCGTAAAAGAGACTAAGGCTCTTGCTGACCCACATCTTGTCTTAACTTAACACATCTTATCTCATAAAAGAATACATACTTGCATCATCAAAACTTATCAAATCCTAAAAACTGAACTCATGTCTTCAAAGACAAACATAGATTATCATAACCATCTTATATCATCTATATAAGACTTACATCATATCTTTAAAGTTTATATCATCTATTCCATCTATCATATATATTAAAAAGGCTCTACACATCTAATCTAGAACTACTCTCTCTTCTAGACTAATGTCATTCACTTTCACTTAGGTTGCATGACCACCTTCTAGTCGTACATGTGTGGGGACACATTTTTGTAATACATATACATAATAAAATAACATATAGTTTTTCTCCGATAAAACAAGCGTCAGAGAAAACTATCGAGGTTCGATCCGTTTGGAATCAAAAACCAAATACTAAAAATGAGTGTCCCACACATAGTAGAGAGTCCAATGTCATGAAAACTAAGGAAAGGGGTGAGAACAAGGGGTAGACTAGTGTAGCTACTCTAGACAATGTGTGCAATATGTCTAGGGTTTCTCTTCCCTTGATGCACGTCATTTCCAAATAGTGCAATGTCCCATACCGCTGCACTACAAAGAAAGAACGACATCTAAGGACTTGCTACTCAACAAGCACCGGTCTAAACCTAGTTCTCAGACATCTAGGTGCTAACCTAGAGGCTAGGTCAGATCTTGTCTATAAAAGACAACTAATCTAACCGTAAGATTATTATGTTCAAGGTTCTTTAGTTTTGAGTTGCATAATGAGCACATGCCAGGCTTTGCTATTGTTCATGCTCTGATACCACTTGTGGCGTCCCCAAATTTTCTAAAACTTAATCTAATGTATGACAACCAAATTGAAACCCTCACATCAGTGAGAATCCCAATTTAAACACCCCACACCAGGCTAAGAAGAAGAAAATCAAGGGAGTCAGAAGGAAGCAACAGTAGCACATGCACATGAACAATAATAAAACCATACACACATGTTCACCATTCAACATATAATTACAACATGAATTGTTACAACATTTGATATTACATATTGAACAGAAAACTTATACATATACATGTACTACAACTAAACAATAGGATCTTAAGACAACATGCCCACCTATACATCAACTCGCCACACAACTCTCAACTATCTTGGATCTTCAAGAACACATGACCACAACCTAAAGAAAAGATTGCATGCGGTACATGTCAGCACAATATTCAAGAATATTGTACTGAGTACGCCTACGTGTCTTTTATATACCTCTCATCATATCTTGGCAATAAGATAAAACTAATATACTTGGCAGTAACAGAAGAATATAACAAAAGGCATATACTTGCACAAAGATATTCATTAAAAAAAGAGAATACATATTTTAAGCACATTTCCATTATATCGTCCATGCATTGACCGCTGAAGGTTGAATGAATTAAGGCCTTTATGATCACTACCAAAGAGTTGGATCATATGTACAATGTGACCACTACCAATGAGTTGGGTCCAAGCACACTACCAAAGAGTTGGTGCTTCCATATGTACAACGTGACCACTACCAAAGAGTTCAGTCACTTCCAAGCACACTGCCATAGAGTTGGTGCTTTCATATAATGGAACAAATATATTATGTTTGATGTGTTCATAGCAATACGTATGGAAATTCAAGCAACATATCATACAAGACAATCATTTCAATCAATATCATATGCGAAGTCTTTACTACCATATAACACAAGCATAATGTATAATAAGCCAAGTAAGAGGTAATGGCGTACCTTCCAAAGAGACAGCCTAATCACCACATATTCTCGATGTCAACTATAACTTGGTCAAACCTGATTAAGACAAGATCACATACTATCATCAGGTTCTCATCATATTACATCTCATCTTAACCCTAAACGTGTTCATATTAGGGTTTGCTTCATCTCTTTAGCATATTTCCATGATTACTTGTATTCTTATCTTAGAATTATCTTACTATTCTCATATTCCAGATTAGGATACATAATATGAATATCAGGTTCCTTATCATTATTGATACATATTAACCATAAGTTACATGTATTACTCAAATTAGGGTTTCATCACATGTATTATAGGTCATCTTCGCATAACATGAACTTTATGCATCTAATAGATATCTAACCTACATATTAGCTTCATATTAGTGATATGAACCTACTCTGTAAATTTCACCATTTATTGAGCATGTATGCATTTATTACATTTTATTTAGGGTTAGTTGCCCTAATTAGCCATATGGAGCAAATTACAAGACTTCGTGCATCAACATGGCCATATCTGACACCATATGCATTAAAGACATGGTATGAACTTACTGACATTTTTCCATAATTTTATATCATCATTTGATATTTATTACTCGTAAAACAAGCATAATACATCTTACATGATATCAGTGATATTAAAGCATTAAAAGGTTGATATCATGCTACTATATTATTCTACGCATTTTTCTGAGAATAACGGTACCTTGTTTGTATTTTTATGATAATCAAGCTATTTACTGTGATTTATCTTAGATCTGAGCATTTACTAAATTGTTTACCTTTTCTGGCCAATCGAATTGCGCCACATGTCTGGCAAGGGTGCTGCTTTATTCCTGAACCGGTCAGTCTATCCACCTAAACCGGGTTCACTTCTTCTTCTCTTCTTGTGATCTCCACTATTAGGGTCTCCACCTAGCATCCACTTGAGGAGGCTCCATTCTTGGCGGGAATGAGGGTTGCCGCCACTCTGTTTCGGTGAGCAATAGGCACCCATCTCCTCCTCCTCAACCTCTGCTTCATGCTGAGGGCAACTGCATGGGTGCTACATCTATTCTAGGTGCCACTCTATGTCTGTAGGAGCTCGTGCTCCTACTTTAGACCCACCGTCACTGATACGATCTCCGGAAAGCAATCGTGCACAACCAACCCCCTCTCTCGCGATTCCTCACGATCTCGACGCTGGCTCACTGGCGTGAGATTTCGCCCAACGTCGCCACCGTGGAGTAGAGCTCCAGTGAGGGATCGTCTCCTCTGTCCTGCTCCTCGGTCCACTAGTTGCGTCACAGTGGTCTCTCCTACGGCAAGGTTGTCGCTCACGTTGCTATGCTCTGTGAGCCGCATCGGCTCCTCTTGCTCGACCTGGAACGATGCCACCGAGCTAAAGGGGAGTGCTGCCTCGAGGGATCCGTGCCAGAGACCAATCAACAGAGCAAAGCTCCTTCTCCTCTCTGGCGACCATGCTAGACGCTGCACTGTTGTGATCCCACGCTGCCGCCGTGAGGCTTGGCCTCACCCCTTTCTTACTCATGTTCTCATCATAACGGATTCACCACCACTGGTGAGCATCACCCCGACCTCGGTGGGCACTAGAGCTCAGGCTCGCTAAGGCCCCTCTTGATCCAGCTCTGTTATAGCAGATGAAGAGGTCACGGTGATGTCTGGCTTGGTTCTCTCTAGTTGCTCGCCCACTAAGAGGTTATCAAGCCATTCAGGAGGCGAGACAACTAACTACACGTTCCCTCGACACACGTCCATAGTGATCGTGGCTTCACGAGTGAGACCGCAGTCATCCCACGTCTAACTCTCGATCTCTTTTACGAAGGATAGATATGTCGTGGACTACTAGATGTATATTTGTAGTCATCTGATCATATCAGACGCACGGGATTTGGGGCACCGCTAGGCCGATCCATAGCTCGCAAGCCACAAGGGCACATGACAAGGGTGACGTCAAGCTTAAGGCTAAGACTAATTAAAACCATAGACCTGAAAATACCTACCACTTCATCATATTCGAAACTTAGATAACTTTGACTAGGAACCTCAATTAATCATGAAATGAGGATCATAGGTTTATCATCACCCAAGCCACATCCCATCAATTCTAAGATTGAGCTATTTGACAAATCAACTATGTACTTCAAAAGGGCATAACCTTATGGATCATAATGATGATGTCAACATCAAACAACACTCAAGAATTATGACACTTAGGACTCCCAAACAACTCAATATGCATAACTTAACTTATGTCATTGGACATTTAGGATTCCAAAAGTCCACTCCATCACATATATGCTCCTCTCTTAATGCCCCATAAGGGGCCCATAATGCTCGGAAAGCCCATAATCGCTCGGAAAGCCCATAATTGCTCAAAAAGCCCATAATGCTCGGAAAGCCCATAACAAGATGCATATAAATCTAAATCAAATTCCCTTAACCACGATCTTTCTTAGACTTAATTATCTTCTTAATGAGTTAGACTTGATCTTAATGGGATTACTCCCTCTTGAACATAATTGGGATTTCTCCCCATGAACCATAATGGGAATTTCTTCCCTCTTAAGCATGAATGGGAATTTCTTCCCTCTTAATCTTAGTTTCATGTACCTTAATCATAATTCATAACATTAATATGATTTCTACATTTAGACTTAAATTATAGCAATCAACATCCAATAACCATATACTTAAAGAAAACATGCATTAATCATGACTTTAACATTAAGTGCTTAACATAAATCATAACCATTCAATAAACCAATTATTATCTATGCCAAGGGCATGGCCTACTTACCTTGAGCTAACACACCTAAATCAAACCTCATTTGACTAATTGGATTCCCTTAAACACCTAAAATTAGCATGCATATCCTTCACCATTCATCTTTAAACCCTAATTCGTTCATATATAAATTGAGATGTGAAAATAGAGAAATGAGTCGATAAAAATCATAAAATCAGATTCCTCATCAAAAACCTTTTCCAAAACATATTTTTGCTCATTTTTATGAGCATCAAGCGATTGAATACGAATTTACAAAGAACAGACCAATGACAAAACAAGAAAAAGCCACATATATATACACCCAAAACTAGTGGGTCGGGTCTGAGTTGGACCAATAAAGCTTGGCCAACTAGCGAGAAGGCTCGCCACTGAGGACTTGCGATCAAAGAAGGGAGGATAGGTGAAAACCTGAAAATACCCTCACGATGGGAATCGTCGAATTATAAAATGACAGGGGTACCAAGGTCATTTCAGGACCTGGATTGTCCCCAACCCGATCCACCGCGAGCCATGGGTCGAGTAGATCACTAGAACTCTTGGTCATCCTTCCAGGGTCGTGGGTATAATCTTTCCCAGGAAACCAAAACTCCTAGGGTTTTCCCCACATTGCAACGAAGTCATAGAGCTAAGACACATGTTCTGGCGAGGTAGGAGCTCTAGTTTCCATGGCACGGCTACAACTACCAGCCCGACCATGGTCGATGAGGTCCAAGGGTCAAAGCAAAGTGATCAACAATAGGAGCATCGATCTCAAAAGATGAAAACAAAGCAGAGAAACCATGCGAGAAAAGGAGAGAGGCGTTGCATCAATGGAACTAGTCAGAGAGCTGAAAAATAAATAGGGGAAAAGGGCTCAGAAGCCAATACCACGAAACCATGTAGATGGGCATAAACTAAAACTGAAAAGGTGATCTTGGGGGTTAGGTGACTTCGTATGATGCC
This sequence comes from Alisma plantago-aquatica, assembly GCA_963693085.1. Taxonomy (NCBI): domain Eukaryota; kingdom Viridiplantae; phylum Streptophyta; class Magnoliopsida; order Alismatales; family Alismataceae; genus Alisma; species Alisma plantago-aquatica. The sequence continues at coordinate 1,492,865,652 of OY856412.1, forward strand.
TTGCAAGGGCTGGGTGGCCACTAGATCGCCGTGGAGATGGGTTCCGGCATGGTCCAGGCGACGGAGTATAGGTCTCGATGACATGGGAAATCGTAGGGCAAATGGACAAAGCAAAAAGGGAGAAGGGGGTCTATGGATTCTCATCGTATTATCAATTGTGTGGAAGCCAGTGGTAACCACTTTGGCAAAGCCAAGGTTGCCTGAAACCAAAAGTCAATAGGGTGAGGAGACTCGAGGCTCCAAGGCACAAATTGATTGAGGAGGAGGAATACATGAGTATCTGCGATGCTTTTGGGAGGGTTAGGTGGATGGGAGATGGACAGAGGTGGTGTTTATAAGTCGTCTACGTAGAGGGTGTTGAAGCCCCAAATGGGTGCTTCTTGTATAGTGTGTGAAAGAGTGTCTGTTAGGGGTCATTAGGTTCGGGGGAGAGAGACAATTGCTGCTGAGAAAGAATCACATGAAACGGGTGAGAGACGAGGGAGAACAGACTATTGAATGAAAATCTCTCCCACTGCGTTCAGTGAAGTGAGGAAAACGGAGGTAGATGACAACCCCAACGCCATTGGATCCTAATCCAATGGTCACATACGTGCACGAAAAATAAAATGGATGAATTACCTGCGTAACAGTGTAAATCGAATTAGTGTGACAAATAACACATTGATTGGTATACCGTAAACCATATAAAATGTATAATTAACATTTGGAGGGTCATTTGAAGTCCAAATGACCTCAAACTTCACCCATAGGTTAAAGAGGTGCATTAAAACACAATGGATCAGTTATTTTCATCTTTTATCCCACCATCTCTCCTAATTAGAGAAAAATGCATTCAATACACTTAAGTGAATATATTAAAGCATATAGAGCTATTCATTAATCACTACATGAAGATAATTCATGTAATTAGTACAAATATCAACAATAAACATCTTGAGGAATATTAAGCAAGTTGTTATGCATAAAAACCACTAATGATGATAAGAGAGAGGAAAGTTGACATAAAAACATTCATTTCTATTGTCTAAACAAGAGTGCATAAATATGCAAGGAAATACTTTCTAAAATTAAACCATGGATAAGAAAGTAAGTGAACACAATTTTCTTCATATGAAATGAATTTATAAAGATTAACATGGGAAATTTGCATGAAGGTCCTCAACAATTATGCTATAGAAAAGATTGTGTTAAGAATAAAATATTTTGAAAATTTGTATAAAAAGAGTGGGGTGTTACATCTGGACTCTTTTGGTTTTAAATCAATAGATACATGTGAATCTTGTTTGTTGGACAAGATGACTAAGACCCCTTTCACTGGAAACAATGATAGGTCTGGTGATCTATGAGGACTCATACAAACTAATGTATGTGGCCCTTTTATAACAACTGCTAGAGGTGGGTATCAATACTTCATTACCATCTGTGATGACTTCAGCAGGTATGCTTATGTTTACTTGATGAAACATAAGTAAAAAACTCTTGAAAAGTTCAATGAGATTATGAATGAAGTACTGAACCAACTTGACAAAATTATTAAGGCACTTCATTTTGATCAAGGTGGAGAATACTTTAGCTAAGAGTGTGTGAACCTTATGCTATCCCGTGGCATCGTATCACAGTGGATTCCACCTGGACCACCACAACATAATGGTGTATTAGAAAGAAGGAATCACACGTTGCTAGATATGGTGCGATCAATGATGAGTTTATCTGAACTTTCGACTACCTTTTGGGATTATGCTCTTGAAACAGTCATGTTTACACTAAACTAAGCACCATATAAATTGGTTCAAAAGGACACTATATGAGATATGGCACAAGAAATGTCATGATGTGTCTTTTATGAAGATTTGGTATTGTGAAGCTTATGTCTAGAAAATATTTCTTGAAAACTTGGACCCAAATCCGATAAATGTTATTTTGTAAGATATCCCAAGGAAACTAAGTGATACTACTTTTACACTCCATCTGAAAACAAAGTGTTTGTTTCCAGGACTGGTGTATTCCTAGAAAAGGATATTATTTCTGAAAGAATTAGTGGGAGAAAAGTATAACTCGAAGAGGTTCAAGATCAATAAGAAAACATCAAACCAGTAGATTTACAAGAGGAACAAGGAGAGTCACAAGTCATTGGGTGCAATATCAAATCCCTCAAATAACATAGGAACCTAATTGATCTAGTAGGACACACCTTGAACCTGAAAGATTTGGATATCTTGTAACTTAGGAAGGTGATGAGTTGGTCATAGATGATGAGCCAACAACCTATATAGAAGCTACTAACGGACCAGAGTTTGATAAATGGTTTGAGGCCATGAGATTTGAAATGGAATTCATGCACACCAACAAGGTATGGACTTTGGTGGATCCACTTAAAGGGGTAAACTATAGCTAAATCGGGGCAACAGATAAGGCAGTGGAAACAAAAATTTAAAGTCTGATTCCCCTTAACAACAAAGTCACTTCAACAACAATGCATCTAATAAGGAAAGGTTTTCCAGTTATACCTAGTCCTAGAGCAAGTCCAATGACATTACCCTTGTAGTAGCATCATGCTTCTTCTTTAGGTAGCAACACACTCCTTCCTTAGTAGCAACACTCGACCAACGTCTCCACCTGCCTCCTGGTGCAGCACCACAGACAACGGTTGACGGTGTCCTCCTACCGATAGAAAATGACATCCCGCCTCTATTGTAGTCCACATGGGCCACTGGGAACTCCACGTTGCCCTATTAGAGCCAATGAGAATGAGTTGTACCTTTCGAACATCCACATGCTAGAGTTGATATGCTCTCCCACAATTGTCTCTCCCTTGCTATCCCTCCCTTTCTTAGGTAGGACTTGTTTGAACTCTCTATTGGTTACTACAACCAGAGAGGACATAAATTGTTAGACCAACTATTGTATTTTGAGAAGACCCCAATACCCCTCTATTTATAGGAGAGGCATGGGCTAGGGTTCCCAGTCGGTGTGGGAGACAAAACAGATGGATTCAAGGATTTTCTAGAGTGCACAAGAAACTAGTTGGTTCAGATGCCCAACCGGTCGGTTGGTACACGAGCCGGTTGGTTTGCTAAGTGAACCGGTCAGTTCGTGCAGTTTCCTATTATGAATCATTAATCAATGCATGATTCATGCTAAACATGACATCAACACAAATCCTTGTACCAGTCAAATGGGAAACTGAATTGGTTGGTTCATCCCATGAAATGATCGGTTGGGATATGTGAACAGGTCATTTCACTCCATGGTTCAACCATTCATCAGCCAATATTGATTCCCATTGACCTGACACTCCAACAGATCAGTTCACTACCCAACCACTTGGTTGGCAGGGTGAACCAGTCGGTTCAGAGTCTAGTCAGTCAATTTTGAACCTCAATTGTTTAAGTAAATACCTAAACAACTTTAGTAATCAAATTAAACATCATTCATGAATACACTCTTTTAATCCAAGTGTATCCTATGCATGTGACCCTATAGGTCCAGAATTATGTTGGCAGTGAATGTTCATAACTAACTTACAACATCATAAGCAAATAGTGGTGTCTAGAAACACATCATCGATACCCAAGTAATTCAGAAAGTTTTAGAACAACTTCATACTACAATTTGTGATCAGTGTTACTGTGATCGTATAGTTCCTTTGTATTTGATTTCCAAACTAAACTTGAGGCATGGAATCATCATCCTCTCAATGATCAATCCATGTTCCTTGAATTAGAGCAGACTATCTGAGATACATGTGAGCTCACATATTACATATTGAGTCACATGAGTATGGACATACATTTCTCAGTCTCTCTTATCAAGAGGCCCTAGATATCAATATCATGTATGAGGGACAAATCACATCTACATCACTTACACTCTATCCCCATGTGTCACAGTGCACCCAATCATCACCGTTATGGCAACCCTTACTCAGGATCACATTGGATGATGTCAAAGTACATGAACGACATGTGATGTATGTAGTGACTTCAGGTCTAAGAACTACAATCACCACTATCACTATGAGAGAAGTCACTATTCCATGGTCTCCATGTATCACCGTTCTGACTACCATTCCATGGTCTCCATGTATCACTCTCATGATTGGTTTGTCTGATATACTATTATCTAACATATACATGTATGCTTGACTTGATATCACATATCATGACTAATGTGACTCTATCATCAGTCAATACAAACACTAGTCTTATGTATTACTACTGTCTATTTTGCTTCCATAGTAATATCTGACTAGGGACATAATAAGAATCTATATACTCTTATGATACATATGATCTCATTGTTCAAGTCACGTACTTGAAGGCATATGTCATCGAGTAACATCATTCTTTAGACATCTACTATGTCTGTGTCATCATCTCATGCCGAGACAAACATAATAGACATATACATTATTATTATCAAATTAGATATTTTAATGCCACACTCCAATCATCATATGATTGGCTCTCTGGGCATACATACCAACAAAAACCCATAGGGTGCAAGTGGGTCTTCAAGAAGAAAGCTAACATGGATGGTAAAGTACAAACCTATAAGGGAAGATTAGTTGCAAAGGGTTTTAGAGAAATTCAAGGTGTTGACTATGACAAAACCTTTTCTCTAGTTTCCATGGTTAAGTCCATCAGGATCACACTTGCCATTGCATCTTATCACGACTATGAGATTTGGTAGATGGATGTTAAAATCACATTTCTTAATGGGAATTTTCTTGAGGATGTATACATGACACAACCCACGGGTTTTATAAATCCAAAGGATGCAAGTGAGTTTGTAATATACAATGGTCAATCAATGGATTGAAGCAAGCATTTTGGATCTGGAATCATCATTTTTATGAGACAATCAAAGAGTTTGGCTTTACACAAAATGAAGATGAACCTTGTGTGTACAAGAAGGTTAGTGGGAGCACGATTGTTGTGATGTCCGATTCACAAAAATAAGATTAACTAATGCGGAAGCGTGTTATTAACATCAGATTACTGAAAATCACTAAAAATTTAAATCTTTTTTCAAGGAGATCCATTCTCAGGAAAACTCTTTCAATAAGAACCATAAAATTACATTCACATCCTGGTTCACATAGTACATTCTCTGTTCCATTTCTTCTCAAGGAAAATATACATCATTTGCTTTACCAAAAGGTCAAGTAACAAAATCCTCGAGGCATCATGCCCAATATCTCAAATCGATTATAAAAACACTATTACTGATTCCTAGGACCTAAGAGTATAGAGATGACACATAGGACTCTATTTACATATATACAAGTCTTGACCAGTATCTCCTCCTTAGAATCTACTACTGTCCTTGTTGTTGCTGCTTCTGTCCTTCCCTTATTATGAGGTTTATGTCTCTATCTCGTCCGCGTCCACCTAAAAAAATATTGGATTCCACGGGGGTGAGACAATTATAAAATTGCCTCAACGAGAGATATAACTCTCCGCTGAAAACATTATTATTGTATTTAATAGAAATAAACTGAACAATGGAAACATATATTCGACAACAGATTGTTCAATATCTATGCAGATTAGGGTAACATTTCTATTCAAGCATTAAAGCTTAAATCTTGTTAAAGTAGCATGTCTCTTATTCAATAAGGAGTTGAAGAACATACATAACATTTATGTATCCAAAACATGCTAAGTAGAATAACATCAACCAGTGATTCATATTTCAATCTTATGCGAATACACTACACGGATGATTACATTTTTACAAACACTCTTAAGCTTCTGCCATGAGGAAATGAGATATACCGCTCATACTTCAACCGACCACGATTACGTAAAGCATCAGTACCACACAAGGTCAATGGGAGAGACAGATTCCATGACCTCATCTGTCTCAGTCAGTACGAGACTACTTTAGTAGAGACATCATGTGTCAGACTGCAATTAGCTTGCCAGGGTATATTGGCATCGTCTCTATAGAGTTATAGCCCATAGTATATACTCTCTTCAGGGTTATGGCCCGTAACCAATGCCTAGTATTATATTGAGGAGTTATGGCCCGTAGCCATACTCTTATTTGGGTATGGTACGAAACCAACCCCATGCATATGACATAGCCCGTAGCCATTCCTATGGGGAATAAGGATATATTTGCCCAATTACCCCCGCATACTCAAAAATATATGTTCCGAGTAAAACTCATTTCACCATTCAGCTAATTCTGACGCTGATGGATCTGTGGTCAGGGCAATGACATTATATAGTATCACTTCATTAATTAAGTACGTTATCATATTCTTTTCACATCAGTCAAGCTTTCAAACATAACTTATTAAAACAAGTGCTACAAAGAAACATGTACTATTTTCATCAATTACTTCTCAGTCTTTATAAGACATTGGGATCTCAGTCCCTCATTTCAATACTGGGAATTATCATCCCTTCACAATCTCAATACCATAATTATATGGATCTGGGCATTCAAACCCTTAGCTCATCACTGAACACTATTTCCACTTTTTCAGGTAACTATCACCTTCAGGTCATCGGACCAAGGTAAATATGATGCTTATTACATAAGCATCTCTCATGGCACTTAAGGCCCATTACTTCTCTTATTACCTCTTACTGGGAAACAAGGTATAGCATGGCACATAAGGCCCAATAAACAATTTCAATACATAAAATGTCATAGCTCATACCTGGCTATGTTCATCATCTCATGATACCTGCATGGTTAGTATAGATGATAATAGATACATCAATTTGATATCAACACCATGCAAAACAATATATAACACCATTATTCAAGGGTAACACCACTATTCTCTTACTAGGGTTAGGGCTTCCCATTTCTTGTCAATCAGGGTTACTCATTCCCTATGTTCAATTAGGACCAATAACTTATCATTTCATTGTCCAAGGTTAGAGTTTCATGTTATATGGTATAACCCAGAATTAAGGTTTCACATACCTTCATCCTATTTTAGAATTAGGGTTTAATGTTCGCATCACATCACCCTAGATTAGGGTTTATATTCAATAACCCATAATTAGGGTTTACTATTCATCCTAATTAGGTTTTATCATCAAACTACCCTGAATTAGGGTTACTCATGTCATCACTCTAAATTCATATCACATCCTCCTCCTAGTTTAGGGTATTACTCAAACTTGCCCTAAATTAGAGTTTGAGTTCATTAATCAACTCAAGTAGGGTTTCATGATTTCTTATTCAAGGATCATACTCTAATTGTATATTACATCATTTTGAATATTTAGGCTTAATTTCTACATGATTATCATTCATATATGAATTTTTATCTCTCATCCTACTGAGGATGTCCACTACTCAATTCTTGATTAGCTTGAGCCTATTCTTCATTCAAATACATGCATTTAGGGTTTTTTTGGTCGGTCACATGCATTTAGGGTTAACATGATGTATTGAATTATTACATCTTTATGCTCTAATGATTAATCCCACTAAGGGCATCAATCATATAAGTACATCATGTCTTCATATTGTTTAGTCCAATGAACCTTCAATTATATGAGGTATTCAAATGAATTGACCAATTGAGTCTTCAATCGCACTAAGTGATCAATTGGATTAACCAATTGATTCTTCAATTGTATTAGGTATCCAATTGAATTGACCCTATTGGGCCTTCAATTACATGAGATGTCCTATGTAATCTGTAGATCTTAGTTCTTCTGATTTCATGGAATTATCAATTTCAACCAACAATTAATCAAGAAGATGAAGGAATCAACGAAATTGCAAGATTGATAATTGAATAACAATGTAGAAGGGTTCAAGTTATATAACCCACCTTTAAATCTGATACCAAGCTTCAAACTCCATGACTCTAATGGTGGGTGAAGCTTTGACAACTTCCCAAGGTCCGTTTGCAAGCTTTTGGATGAAAGAGTTGGCTAAAGTTGGAAATCGAGTGAAGAAAACAAGAAATCAAGCATTGATTTTCGATTTTCACCATGAAATCAAGGTGAAAGGAGGTCAAGAACTTACCAATAGGTCGGGGGGTCATCTTTATCCTGCTCCTAAGCTCTCTTGAGGTCGGCCAAAGCAAGAGGAGAAAAGAAATCTGAAAAACAGTCCATGCATGGGTGGAAAATGGGATATGTATAAGGAAATCCAAGGAGACAGAAAATATAATTAATTCTTTTAATTTCCAATACTATTGCCACATTTTCCCCCTCAACTCCTTGGCCACGAAGCTATCTTATTTTTCTTGCAAAACTTCATCTTTATCCAAGAATTAAGGGAAAATAAATTAAGCACCTTAACCCTTATAATAGTAATATCCATATTTGAGTGGAAATTCTTTTTCTTATAATAAGGTGAGTGCAGTTTTCACCTCCTTGGGATATTTCGTGGTCCTTGCAAAGCTCAAGGACTTCCACACACATCTTCATCCAACCATTTTAATTTTGGTTGAAGGCCCCTTTAATTATCTTATATATTTTTGTATTAAATAGGATTAAAATTCCATTTATACTTAAATCTTGATTATTTTAATATCAAGATTCTCTCTCCTCCAACATAATTCAAATGAGGCGCCCCTCTCATTTTCTTTACTCTACATGATTCCAAGAAACATGGGGGACCCTTTGGAAGTGATATTTTGCATATTGAACCCTAGATTTTGGGTAAATTGCACATTACCCCAAAACTAGGTTTTAATGCACAAACATTGTTTTATCAGCTCTTTCTTGGTACCTAAGCTTTCACTAGCCCTACCTCTGCATCATCTTCATTCTCATGATGCTTCAACACATGAGGAACATATTATCGTGTACAATTTGCAATTTAACCCCTCAACTTGGGTAATTTGCACTGTATTCCAAAACAAGTAAAATATCATTTCAACATTATTAAAAAAGGACTAAAATTGAAATATAAGTTCCTCTTGAGCCTTAATTACTTTTCAAGAAATAAGAGCAAGCTACTAATCAACTTTATTATGCAAAATACCTAGGGTTAAAGCATAACCCAGGTCATGGATGTTACAAGTTATCCACCCCTTACAAGGATTTCGTCCCCGAAATCATCACAAAAACATTAAGAGAAAAGAGTAGGGTATTTCCTCCTCATCTCTTCCTCTAGTTCCCATGTGGCTTCTTCAATGCCATTGTGATTCCAGAGGACTTTTATAAGACATATGTCTTTCTTTTTCATCTTTTTGATTCTTCTATCAAGAATCAACACTGGTCCTTCCACATATGATATATCATCATTTAGTTCTACTTCCATATGTTGTAGAACTTATTATGTGTCAGGATGACATTTCCTTAGCATGGAAATGTGGAACACAGGGTGCAATCTATTTAACTCAGATGGTAACTCCAGCTTATAGGCTACCTTTCCCATCCTCTCAATGATTGGATAAGGCCCCATAAATCTAGGAGCTAACTTCCTCTTCTTTCCAAATCTGGGGATACCTTTTCAAGGTGAGACCTTGAGATATACTCTATCTCCGACTTGGAATTCTAAAGGTCTACGACTCTTATCAGCGTAATATTTCTATCTATCCTGAGCCGCTTTCAACTGTTGTTGTATTACTTTAATCTTCTTAGTTATATGTTGAACTAGCTCAGGACCCAAAAGTCAGTACTCCCCTGTTTCATACCAACATAAAGGAGATCTACAACGTCTACCATATAATGCTTCATATGGTGCCATCTCAATACTGTGCTGATAGCTATTATTATAAGCAAATTCTATCACGCTTAGGTGTAGATCCCAACTTCCTACAAATTGAAGGACACATGACCTAAGAAAGTCCTCCAAAGTTTGTATGGTCCTCTCAGATTGTCCATCTATCTGAGGGTGAAAGGCCGTACTAAACCTTAATTGCGTACCCAAAGCCTTATGGAGTCGTTCCCAAAAATGACTAGTGAACTGGGGACCTCTATCAAAAATGATAGCAACTAGAACCTTGTGTAAACGCACTATCTCATCAATGTATATCTGTGTAAGCTTCTCAGCAGTGTAGGTTGTTTTGATAGGAATGAAATGTGTTGTCTTAGTCAACCTATCAACTATCACCCAAATAGAATCATGACTTTTGGCTGTTCTTGGTAAACCAACCACAAAGTCCATGGTTACATGATCCCATTTCCACTGTGGTATAGGTAGAGGTTGCATTATTCCTACGGGCTTCTAATGTTCAGCTTTAACCTTCTGACACACCAGACACCGCATAACAAACTCAGCAACATCCTTCTTCAAACCAGGCCACCAATACATAACTTTCAAGTTATGATACATCTTGGTCCTTCCTGGATGCATAGCTTACATCAAAGAATGAGCTTCTTAAGGACTAACTTTCTTAAGTTATCAACATCGGGTACTATCATCCTACCATGATAACATGCTACCTGATCATCTGAATCATGGAAGCCATCCCGGTTCTCACTACCATACTCTAACCTGATCTGTTGAATCACAGCATCAGCCTGCTGTGCTTCTTTAATCTGCTGTCTCAGAGTAGGTTTCACTTGCATCTCAGCTAACAACCCGGATAACAACGATACCTTAATTGTACATTATCTTGTCTTAAAGAGATAAGCATATATCTCTTAGAGCACACTAAGGAGTTTAACTGTGCTTTATCTAAGGCTGGTGTTGCTGATTTTCTACTTAAAGCATCAGCAACCACATTGGCTTTCCCTGGATGGTAATCAATTGTACAATCATAGTCCTTGATTAACTCCATCCAGTGGCGTTGCCTCATGTTCAGCTCATGTTGTGATAAGATGTATTTTAGGTTCTTATGGTCTGTGAAAATCTAGAATGTCTCTCCATAAAGATAATGTCTCCAGATCTTCATAGCATGAACTACAGCAGCTAGTTCTAGATCATGTGTTGGGTAATTCTCCTCGTGTTTCTTAAAATGTCGAGAAGCAAAAGAAATCACTTGCTTATCCTGCATTAGCACACATCGTAGACCATTCTTAGATGCATCACATAAAACTATGTACCCCTTTCCCTGCTCAGGTAACACCAACACAGGTGCACTTGTCAACCTTTCTTTCAATAACTGGAATGATTGTTGATACTTGTCATTCGAGACAAAAGGAACCTCTTTCGTGGTCAACTTGGTTAGGGGTAAAGCTATAGAGCTGAAGTTCTTAATGAACCTCCTATAATAGCCTGCCAGTCCTAGGAAATTGTGAATCTCCGTCGGTGTCTTTGGCTGCTCCCATTGTAGGACAGATTCTACCTTCTTAGGATCAACACGAATACCTGAGGAAGATATTACATGTCCGAGAAAGGAAACTTCTGGTAACCAGAACTCACACATGCTAAACTTAGCATACAACTTATGCTTTCTTAGCAAAGTCAAAGCCTGACGGAGGTGTTGCTCATGTTGTTGAGCATCTCTACTATAGATCAAAATGTCATCTATAAAGAGGACTATGCACTGATCAAGAAAAGGTCGAAAGATTATATTCATGAGTTCCATGAATGCAGCTGGTGCATTAGTTAGTCCAAACGACATAACTATGAACTCATAGTGACCATACCTTGTCCTAAAGGAAGACTTAGGTATGTCACTCTCCTTAATACGTAGCTGATGGTATCCCGACCTCATATCTATTTTAGAAAAGACAGTTGCACCATGCAACTGATCAAACAAGTCATCAATCCTTGGAAGAGGATACTTGTTCTTTATAGTTACTTTATTCAACAGCCTATAGTCAATGCATAATCGCATAGACCCATCTTTCTTCTTTACAAAGAGGACCGGAGCACCCCATGGCAAAGTACTCAGTCGGATAAAACCTTTTTCAAGCAACTCTTGTAGTTGTTTCTTGAGATCTTCCATCTCAGTAGGTGTCATCCTATACGGTGTTTATGCTATAGGTTGCATGCCTGGGATTAGATTAATATCAAAATCAATCTCTCGGGGCGGTGGAACACCTAGAAGTTCCTCAGGGAATACATCTTCAAATTCCCTGGCAACTGGAACTTCAGAAGGATTAGAACTCTCCATTGTGGTATCAACCACATGAGCCAAGAATGCAAAGCATCCCTGTCTCATCAACTTTTTAGCTACCAAAGCTGACACCAGACAGGTTGGAAGAATCTTTCTATCTCCCTAAAAGATCCATGTGTCACCATTGTCAGTGAACACAACCTTCTTGGAACTACAATCCAAGACCACCTTATACTTTTCTAAGGTGTCCATCCAAAGGATTATATCAAACCCATGCATCTCAAGTGGTATAAGATCCACCTGAATGTGATGATTAGAAAAAGAAAGAATGTAGGAAGAACACACCTCCCACAACACTGTGGACCCCAACAAAGGTGTTTATAGCAACAAGCTATCTACTCTATGACTGACAATCATGTTGCAATCATGAATCACTTCTTGAGTGATAAAGGAATGAGTAGCACCCAGATCAATTAACACAGATATAAAATGGATGAAGACATATCAGAATGAATTAGTTTCATCTGACCTATCACAACTCGTGGATTAACCACTGCCTCGGGCTGATTCATTGCATAGAATCTTGTTGTTGCCTATTGTTGACCTTGTGCTCTATTATTAGATGCTGAAGATCCTGCCCGGGATGCTTGTCCACATCCTCAGGTACCACTAGAAAACTACTTTCTCTGAGAACCTTGTTGACTTTGTCTCGGGGGTTGATTCACTACTACATTCCCCATTGGGCAATCCCTTGCCAGATATCCTACTAATCCACATCGATGACAAGTTCTATTCTCTTGATGTGGTCTAGGGGGTCCAGTTACTGATGTTGATGCTATTCTAGGGGCTCTTCTTGGAGGAAAACTATGCCCTCTTCCCTTACTTGATGTCCATTGTGTCTGGGTATTGAACCTTTATGGTGCTGCCGGTGCGGAAAACCTTGGTTTCTTGAAACCCTCAGACCTTTGTCCATGAAACTGAGGATACCCCTTCTTGTTACTGGTCTGTCACTTCTCAATCACAGATCTCTCTATCCATCTTACAGACTCTATGAAGGTGGAAAACCTCTCCCGGTTCTCTAAAGTCGATACCAGAGTTGTCAATTCAGCGTTCAGCCCCTTATCAAAACGCCGAATTCTCTCCTCATCTGTAGATGCCATATGCAGACAAAACCGCAAAAGTTCCATGAACTTAGCCTCGTACTCGCTAATGTTCATTTCTCCCTGCTTAATCTGTTCAAACTGAGTAATTTTCTCATCCAAAAAAGTCTTGGGAAAGTATCTACTAATGAATTCTTGTCGGAACTCTTCCCATCCAATCTCAGCACCTGGCCTGTTGCCCTCCTCAATGGTCCACCAGTGACCAACACTCCCTTTAAGGAGGTATACAACATGCCTCACCTTCTCATTCTCAGGGATATTAAGGATCCTAAAGGCTTTCTCCAGCTCAGTCAGCCATAGGTCAGCATCTTCTGGATCAGCTATACCAGCATACTCTAAGGCTACTAGCCTCCTAAGTCGTTCAAAAGTCTTTCCGGCTCCATGTCTTTCATCATGGACTGGTGCCCTGGGTGGAGGTAATGGCATCCTATCTGTCATGTGTGTCATGGATGCTATAAACTATCCAAACATAGCTTGGAAGGCTGGATTCCCCATATCAGCTTGATTGAACTGGGGTTGTTTAGGTACATGCTCCTCCCTATCCTGGTCTCTTGCACCTCCTCCTGGTACAGCAACACTACTCTCAGCAGTGTGTTGATCATGTGATCCAGACATCTTTAGTTCTTCTTCTGCTCCTATATGAGCAGAAAACACTATCAGATAACTGGAAGACACTAGAACAGACTCGACAACCTTAGTCCTATGTCTCTGTAGACTCAGCGAACCTAGAGCTCTGATACCACTAAATTGTCACGAACAAATTCACAAAAACAAGATTAACTAATGCGGAAGCATGTTATTAACATCGGATTACTGGAAATCACTAAAAATTTAAAACTTTTTGCAAGGAGATCCATTGTCAGGAAACTCTTTCAACAAGAACCATCAAATTACATTCACATCCTGGTTCACATAGTACATTCTTTGTTCCATTTCTTCTCAAGGAAAATATACATCATTTGCTTTTACCAAAAGCTCAAGTAACAAAATCCTCAAGGCATCATGCCCAATATCTCAGATCGATTATAAAAACACTATTACTAATTCCTAGGACCTGAGAGTACAGAGACGACACATAGGACTATATTTACATATATACAAGTCTTGACCAGTATCTCCAACTTAGAATCTACTGTTGTCCTTGTTGTTGTTGCTGATGTCTGTCCCTTATTATGAGGTTTCTATCTCTACCTCGTCTGTGTCCACCTAAAAAAATATTGGATTCCACGGGGGTGAGACAAATATAAAATTGCCTCAGTGAGAGATATAACTCTCCGCCAAAAACATTATTATTGTAGTTTAATAGAAGTAAACTGAAAAATGGAAACATATATTCAACAACAGATAGTTTAGTATCTATGCAGATTAGGGTAACATTTCTATTCAAGCATTAAAGCATAAAACTTGTTAAAGTTGCATGTCTCTTATTCAATAAGAAGTTGAAGAACATACATAACATTTATGTATCTAAAACATGCTAAGTAGAATAACATCAACCAGTGATTCTCATATTTCAATCTTATTCAAATACGTTACACGGCTGATTACATTTTTACAAACACTCTTAAGCTTATGCCCTGAGGAAATGAGATACACCGCTCATACTCCAACCAACCACGATTACATAAAGCATCAGTACCACACAAGGCCAATGGGAGAGTCGGATTCCATGACCTCATCTGTCTCAGTTAGTATGATACTACTTTAGCAGAGACATCATGTGTCAGACTGCAATTAGCTTGCCAGAGTATATTGGCATCGTCGCTATAGAGTTATAGCACGTAGCATATACTCTCTTCAGGGTTATGGCCCATAACCAATGCCTGGTATTATATTGAGGAGTTATGGCCCGTAGCTATACTCTTATTGGGGTATGGTCTGAAACCAATCCCATACATAGGAGATAGCCCGTAGCCATTCCTATGGGGCATAAGGATATATTTTTCCAATTACCCCCGCATATTCAAAAATATGCATTCCGAGTAAAACTCGTTTCACCATTCAACTAATTCTGACGCTGATGGATCTGTGGTCAGGGCAACTACATTATATAGTATCACTTGATTAATTAAGTACATTATCATATTCTTTTAGCATCAGTCAAGTTTTCAAACATAACTTATTAAAACAAGTGCTACAAAGAAACATGTACTATTTTCATCAATTACTTCTCAATCTTTATAAGATATTGGGATCTTAGTCCCTCATTTCAATATTGGGAATTACCATCCCTTCACAATCTCAATACCATAATTATATGGATCTGGGCATTCAAACCCTTATCTCATCACTGAGCACTGTTACCACTTTTTCAGGTAACTATCACCTTCAGGTCATCGGACCAAGGTAAATATGATGCTTATTACATAAGCATCTCTCATGGCACTTAAGGCACATTACTTCTCTTATTACCTCTTACTAGGCAACAAGGTATAACATGGCACATAAGGCCCAATAAACAATTTCAATACTTAAAATGTCATAGCTCATACCTGGCTATGTTCATCATCTCATGATACCTGCATGGTTAGTATAGATGATAATAGATACATCAGTTTATATCAACACCATGCAAAACAATATATAACATCATTATTCAAGGGTAACACCACTATTCCCTTACCAGGGTTAGGGTTTCCCATTTCTGGTCAATCAGGGTTACTCATTCCCTATGTTCAATTAGGACCAATGACTTATCATTTCATTGTCCAAGGTTACAGTTTCATGCTATATGGTATAACCCAGAATTAGGGTTTCACATACCTTCACACTATTTTGGAATTAGGGTTTAGTGTTCACATCACATCACCCTAGATTAGGGTTTATATTCAATAACCCATAATTAGGGTTTACTATTCATCCTAATTAGGGTTTATCATCAAACTACCCTGAATTAGGGTTACTCATGTCATCACTCTAAATTCATATCACATCATCCTCCTAGTTTAGGGTTTTACTCAAACTTGCCCTAAATTCGAGTTTGAGTTCATTAATCAACTCAATTAGGGTTTCATGATTTCTTATTCAAGGATCATACTCTAATTGTATATTACATCATTTTTAATGTTTAGGCTTAATTTCTACATGATTATCATTCATATATGAATCTTTCTCTCTCATCCTACTGAGGATGTCCACTACTCAATTCTTGATTAGCTTGAGCCTATTCTTCATTCAAATATATGCATTTAGGGTTAACATGATGTATTGAATTATTACATCATTATGCACTGATGATTAATCCCACTAAGGGCATCAATCATATAAGTACATCATGTCTTCATATGGTTTAGTCCAATGAACCTTCAATTATATGAGGTATTCAAATGAATTGACTAATTGAGTCTTCAATCACACTAAGTGATCAATTGGATTAACCAATTGAATCTTCAATTGTATTAGGTATCCAATTGAATTGACCCTATTGGGCCTTCAATTACATGAGATGTCCTAAGGAATTAACCATGTTAAACCTCAAAAAGATCTGATTACATAGGTCCTAAACAATCTTAGTTCTTAGAATTCAATTGGTAGAAAACCATTTGAGCAAATTGTTCTTGAGACCGATTTGACAAAATAGGTGTTGAAAATGTTTGCACTTTGGGTCTCCAAATGGTTTGAGACTGTTTGGTCCCAAAAGGTCTTGAGACCATTTGGACTCAAACGGTCTTGAGACCGTTTGGTCCAAACCATCTCAAAACTGAATGGACCAAAAAGTCCTTTCAACACTAACATGATTCATGATTCCAATGGATGAACCAATATCAGTTGAATCCTTGATTTCTCTATCACTTGAACAATTGAATCAACCTTCAATTAAACCATCAAATAGGGTTTTGAACCCAATTGATTTAGGATTTCTACTCAAGAACCTTCAATTAGGGCTTTGAAATCGAGTAGCCATCAATGTTCAACATTGTGGAACTAATTCAATTGCAACTAGGGAATTATCATCAGGTTTTTGATATGAACTGATCCCAAATGGTCTTGAGGTCGTTTGGATGATCTCCAAATGGTCTTGAGACCGTTTGCCACATCTTATCCTTGGATTTTTTGAAATTCCATTAGGGTTTAGATCATTAGATTGTCAACAAATCAACACGTAATTACATTTCGATTTGGTATCTTTAGACCTTCAATTACTCAACCATACTTAACCCCAGACCTCCAAACGGTCATGGGTGACCCCCAAACGGTCTGGTGACCTCCAAACGGTCTCGAGACCATTCGGGCTCAATCACCCAAAAATCTAAGTCAACCAAATTAAATTTCAGCACTTAACCCGATTAGGGTTTGCTAATTGATTAACCTTCAAATAATGACCCCTTTGGAATTAATCAATAAAATTAGGTGAGTATTTAACCATCATCATTAGGATTAACATTCCCAAACGGTCAACCCTAGTCAACTCTCCCAAACGGTTTGAAACTATTTAGTTTCAAACGGTTTGATGAAACTGTTTGCTTTCAAACGGTTTTGTTGAAACCGAATGAGCAACTTAGTTGAAACCGAATGGAATGCAATTTCTTTGGGAAATATGTCCAAGATGATGTAATAATCATCTACCTTCGTCCCTGAAGATCTTAGTACTTATGATTTCATGGAATTATCAATTTCAACCAACAATTAATCAAGAAGATGAAGGAATCAACGAAATTGCAAGATTGATAATTGAATAACAATGTAGAAGGGTTCAAGTTATATAACCCGCCTTTAAATCTGATTCCAAGCTTCAAAATCCACACCTATAATGGTGGGTGAAGCTTTGAAAACTTCCCAAGGTCCGTTTGCAAGCTTTTGGATGAAAGAGTTGGCTAAAGTTGGAAATCGAGTGAAGAAAATAAGAAATCAAGCATTGATTTTCGGTTTTCACCATGAAATCAAGGTGAAAGGAGGTCAAGAACATACCAAAAGGTTGGGGGGGTCATATTTCTCCTGCTCCTAAGCTCTCTGAGGTCGGCCAAAGCAAGAGGAGAAAAGAAATCCGAAAAGAAGTCCATGTATGGGTGGAAAATGGGATATGTATAAGGAAATCCAAGTAGAGAGAAAATAGAATTAATTCTTTTAATTTCCAATACTATTGCCACATTTTCCCCCTCAACTCCTTGGCCACGAAGCTATCTTATTTTGCTTGCAAAACTTCATCTTTATCCAAGAATTAAGGGAAAAGAAATTAAGCACCTTAACCCTTATAATAGTAATATCCATATTTGAGTGGAAATTCTTTTTCTTATAATAAGGTGAGTGGAGTTTTCACCTCCTTGGGTTATTTCATGGTCCTTGAAAAGCTCAAGGACGTCCACACACATCGTAATCCAACCATTTTAATTTTGGTTGAAGGCCCCTTTAATTATCTTATTTATTTTTGTATTAAATAGGATTAAAGTTCCATTTATACTTAAATCTTGATTATTTTAATATCAAGATTCGCTCACCTCCAACACAATTCAAATGAGGTGCCCCTCTCATTTTCATTACTCTACATGATGAAAAGAAGCATGGGGGACCCTCTAGAGGTGATATTTTGCATATTGAACCCTAGGTTTTGGGTAAATTGCACATTACCCCAAAACTAGGTTTTAATGCACAAACATTGTTTAATCAGCTCTTTCTATGTACCCAGGCTTTCACTAGCCCTACCTCTGCATCATCTTCAGTACCATGATGCTTCAACGAACATATTATCATGTACAGTTTGCAATTTAACCCCTCAACTTGGGTAATTTGCACTTTAGTCCAAAACAAGTAAAATATCATTTCAACATTATTCAAAAAGGACTAAAATTGAAATATAAGTTCCTCTTGAGCCTTAATTACTTTTCAAGAAATAAGAGCAAGCATCTAATCAACTTTATTATGCAAAACACCTAGGGTTAAAGCATAACCCAGGTCAGGGATGTTATAGTTGTATTCCTAATATTGTATGTAGATGACATAATATTGATGGGGAATGACATCTCTACTTTACAAAAGGTAGAGACATGGATGGGAAATATGTTTTCCATGAAAGACTTGGTTGAAGCATCCTACATCTTGGGGATCAAGATCTATAGAGATAGACCTAGAAGGCTTCTTGGACTAAGTCAGAGCACATACATTAACAAAGTGTTGAAGAGGTTCATCATGGAGAGCTCAAAGAGAGGAAACCTACCCATGTGTCATGGAGTTACCATCTCTGAAGCGTAATGTCCCCGTTCTTGTGAAGAAAGGGAACACACGAGTATGATTCCATATGAATCAATAAATGGATCACAATCATGTATGCAATATTGTGTACCCATCTCGATGTCTCATATGCCTTGAGCATGACAAGCAAATATCAGTCAGATCCAGGTGATTTTCACTGGATAGCTATAAAGAACATCTTTAAGTACTTGAGAAAAACTATGGACTAGTTCTTGGTCTATAGCGGAGAGGAAGATTTGATGGTAAAGGGTTACATCGATGCAAGCTTCCAAACTGACAAAGATGAACATATATTACAATTTAGTTTTGTGTTTTTGATAAACAACGAAGTAATGAGTTGGAAAAGTTCCAAGCAAGAGATAGTTGTCAATTCTACAATAGAGGTTGAGTATATTGATGCATCAAATGTATCAAAGGAGGTTTTTTGGATCAAGAAGTTCATCTCTAAACTTGGGGTAGCCCCTACGACATAATTGAGCTATATTGTGACAACAATGGAGCTATTGGACAAGATAAGGAACTAAGATCACATCAATGTTCCAAGAATATACAAAGACATTTCCATCTCATACGAGAGATGGTACAGCGAGGAATGTGAATATTTGCAGGGTACCGACTGAGAATAATGTTGTTGACCTCTTGACAAAAGCACTTTTGTAGAAGAAGCATGAAGGTCATGTTAGATCACTTGGAATAAGATTCATGGGTGATTGGCTCTAACTGCAAGTGGGAGTCTCTTGGTATGTATGCCCAGAGAAACAATCATACAATGATTGTAATGCCATAACTTGTAAATGATTTGATCAATAATAAAGGCAAGCTTCCAATTTATTCTATTTTATTCAATTTTGAGGTAATGATGTAACATAATAAATTTTTAGGGAATGATATTACTCGATGACATATGTGTTCAAGTACATGACTTGAACAATGAGATCATGCAAATGTTAAGATTATATACATTCTTGTTATGTCCCTAGTCAGATGTTATTATGGAAGGCTGATAGAGAATAATAACACATAAGACTAGAGTGTGTGTTGGTTGATGTCAGAATCTCATCAATCATGATATGTGATATCAAACCAAGAACATAGATACTTGTTGGAGATCAATGTATTGGTCAAACCCACCATAAAAGTGATACATGGAAACCATAATTGGCAGTCAAAATCATCTCTTATAGTATTAGTGGTGATTGTGGTTCTTAGACCTGAAGTCACTACACTCATCACATGGCGTTCAGTATACTTTGACATCATCCACCATGATCCTGAATAAGGGTTCTCATAAAGGTGATTATTGGGTGTAGTGTGACACATGGGGATGAGTGTGAGTGATGTAGATGGGATTTATCCTTCCTATAGAAGTATGATATCCTGGCCACTTGATAAGTGAGACTGAGAAATACATGGCCATGCACATGTGAATCAATATGTGATATTAAGCTTACATATATCTCAAATTGTAGGCTTTGGTTCAAGGAACATGGATTGAATGTTTAAGAGGATGATTATTCCAAACCTTGAGTTCAATCTAGATATTAGTGACAAAGGAACTATACAAACACTATAACACATATCACAAATTGTAGGTTGAAGTTGTTCTCCAACCTTCCATTTACTTGGGTAGCAATGATGTGTGACTAGGCACCACTCTTTTCTTGTGATGTCATAATTGGTTATGGACATTCACTACCAATGTAATATGGGACCTATAGGGTCACACACACAAGATACACCTAGAAGAGGAGTTTTGATCACTAATGATAATTGAATTGATTATTAAAATATTTAGGTATTCAATTCAAGAAACAAATGAAGTGATTGGACTCCCAACCAACCGGTTGGAGTGTCAGGTGGATTGGATATTGCATTGGCTGAGTTTTGGATGAGATGGGGAGCGAAACGACTAGTTTTCTTAGCAAACTGATTGGTTTGTGGTTGTGAGCCGACCGTTTTGCGTAGCGAGACGATTGTAGTACAATTCGATTGTATCAAGGATTAATGTTGATGTCACATTGTGCATTAATTGGAATAGAATAGGAAATTCATATGCTATTGTGAAACATGATGAAATGACCAGTTCACCCGCATCGGCTTGCATGCCAATCGATCAGTTCACTTAGCAAACTGACCATTTTGATTGTCGCAAGTTGTGAATTTAGTGAGATTTTGGTCCCTTCCACTCCCACAAAGACTGGGAACCCTCACTCTAACCCTATTATAAATAGATGGGCACTGTGGGCTTTTCAGACACATCCATTGACTCTGAAAATTGTTTGTATTCTCTGGTTGTAGTAATTGAGGGAATCCGAGCAAGTCCTACCTGATAAAGGGAGGGATATCAAGGGAGAACAATTGCGGGAGAGCAAGTTGGTGACTAGTACACCAACGAGAGGGACAACTCCTTCATGTCTATTCTAGTAGAATGACATGAGTTCTAAACGGTTCGTGTGGACTTCCATAGAGGCATGGAGGTTGTTTCCTACCACTAGGAGGACAACGTCAGCCTCCTATCCATGGTGAAGATCAAGATCTACTACAAAAGCCATCCCAATGCAACTAGAAGACAACTGCACAACTAGAATGATGAGGAGATTGTCGATCGATTTTCTTTAGGACCGGTTATATCCTCAAAACCATCCTTTCTAATATATAGTTGTTGACGCGATCCACTGGTTTAATGGGGAATATGGCAGTAATTTTTTTTGTTTTGGCTACCTATCTGATGCCATATTTCCCTACATGTGTGACCTTCCTCATTCTCATAGGTTTGTGATGTTTGCATGACCTTCTCGTACTAAGTGAATTTTATTTATAGGTTTAGTACTCTACAATATTCCATTTAGAGTGAGGTTTAGGCATGAAAGCTTTTATAATCAGTTGTATACATTGCTTGATATTTTGACATACATGCTCAGTCTTTAGTGCCACAGTTACACAACTTGTAAGGTTTTCATTTATGTCTTGTAATTAATATATTTGTGAAGTTTTGGCAGAGACAACCACATATTGTGAAACATATGAGAGTTGTGATGAAATTTTTATAAAAGGTTAAGGTTTTATCATATGACTTTTCATTGATAAATGTTTTTTGGACCCATGTTCTTATGATGTGGTTAGTGTGTTGATGACATTTATTGGTTCAATCAAGATTTATTTTGTATAATACTTGTCTTGCGGTGGTGGGACATCACAAGCAACCTATGGATAAGTTACACTTGGGATGCAAGGGAGGGATGTAGAAGTCTACAATCGAAGATCATGTCAATGTGTGGTGCTATTCGTCATTCTCAGAACTTTACTAGAGCATTGGGATGTCCGATCAGGCATTAAAAGTCTCCCTATAAAATAGACAATATCTAGACTAGTAGGTGCAATTAGAAAAACCATGTGGAGATTTCGTGTGCAACTAAAGTAGTAGATCGTGGAAGACATACACAAATGATATGTAATTCACCAACTCAATCACCATTATCATCAAAATAGTGTCCTCCAATAAACAACATTGTTGGAATGACATAGTATTCAAAATAGGATCACTACTAAAAGAAGTTTGTGCTTCAGCAAATGGTCGACGACTTAAGATAGATCAACTGCTATATGAAAGATGCATAGTAACATCTGACATGTGGTCTCGGGGCATAGATTTCCAAGCAAAAACCTGACAATATGGCTGGATGAATGATCTACCATGGAAAAGAAGTGTTGTAGATACACACTCAAGCAAATATTCTTAGCTTAGGATGCAAATAGAACTAAGTATATTATAATCTATTATCCTCTTCATGCACCCAATCCCCATTCCCAACGTTCCACAACAAACTAATGAACGGTTCCCTATCTAACAGAACATGCTAAAAACAAGCACCTTTTTAACAACCCTATGGTTATATAAGGAGATGTTGCACCAAGATAGGATACAAGAAAGCATTCTACCCATAGATAATATCCCTCAAGGCCTCTACCATAACAACCATGAGTTGAGGAGTCACCAAAAAGGGCTTCACCATTGAGTGGAACAGGATCATTCTAAGCATGACATTGAGACCATGGGTTAATGCAAGGCATAGTGTGGGTGGCTGGGTGCCTAATGGGATGGGATTTGAGGTTAATGCATGTGCAAAAACATCTGCGGAGGACCAAAATAAAAGTACCCTTACAATAAGGCAATCTCTAACTGGGCCTCCCTTGGAAAGCCATGTCATATGATAACCTCCCATTTTGTGATGTTATCTTACTAGTTTTTCTTATTTTTCCATACTATTTCTTAGTTAAATTAGATTGAATGCTTAACTTTCTAGCTTTATTGTGAATATACCAATAGATTGATATTTCTCCTTTTCTTCTTATAGATAAACCAAAAAAAATTGCAAAAGTCCAAACAAAAACGGTCCCAAGACTGTGAAGGTCCAACCGGTCCCAAGACCGTGAGGACCCAAACGGTCCCATGAACGATACATATCCCATCGGTCCCAAGACCGAGTGAAAGCCTACCGGTCCCAAGACCGAGCGAAGTCCTATCGGTCCCAAGATCGAGTGAAGGCCTATTAGTCCCAAGACCGAGTGAAGACCCATCGGTCCCAACATTGAATGAAGACCCATCGATTCCAAGACCGAGTGAAGACCCATCGGTTCCAAGACTGAGTGAAGGCCTATCGGTCCCAAGACCATGTAAATGCTACCGGTCCAAGACTGTGAGGATCAAAATAGTCTCCAGACCGTGAAGATCCAAACGGTCCCGGGACTGTTTAAGACCCCCTTGGAGCCTATAAATAGGACTCAAGGGGTCCTCATTTGACATCAAGTCTTAGACGCCCAAAGGCTACCTCTATCGCTCCAGAGCTACTTCATCCTCCATTCTTCTCCCCAAGGCTGCCGGTCTAAGATCCACACTCCATCCATAAGCCTACTCTCTCTCTCATCGACATAGAAGGAGGGAAGTTAAGGATTCATCACCAAGGAAACCACGTAGTGTGAAGATAGTTGTTCTCTATTCTAAGGGGTCGATCTTCCTGCCTCCTACATGGAGATGATGTTCTGCTTCTCTTCTCCTATTACCTTCTTTGTTCTTGCCATGAGCGAGTAGTTCTATACACTAGGATGCGGGGAGTATCCCCGCTACCCATGTTTTAATTCCATGCATTGTAATTCATGAGTTTGTAATAGAAAAATACTATCTTTTAAGTTCAACATCAATCTTTTAATGAATGCTAGTTGCTTGATCACCAACACGCATTACCTTTTATTTGCTAGTACAAATTTTCTATGTTTGTGCTTTTAGATTTGATTATCGATTGCATTTGGGTTCTTGATGTATGCAATCACCATATATCTATTTCGGTATCTAGGAGCACTTTTCAAGGAGTAGAGTAAACTCACCTCCATCGTTGCACTTTCATACTATGAAATGGAATCATGGGATGATGGTGCAAAAGGGTCAAAACACTAGGAAACTAGGGTTTTGGTGGTTGAAATGGTGAAATGGAGTGGAATGGAGGTGGAAATGGAGTGGAATGGGTGGAATGCAAAAATGGGGAGTTAAGAGGTGGTATAAGGTAACCCGGGGTGGCCAAACACGAGCTCCAAGCACTCCCAAGGTTTATATAGGGGGTCTAGGGTTAAGTGGCGGAAATATGGGTAAAGAAGTACAAAAATAGGCTAGGGTTGATGCCCACCACGGGGGTGGTGAGTCACCATGGTCGTGGTGGTTGTAGGGGAACATGACCTTGGTGTATGGGCATAGACAAGGTGAAAAATGGCTAAATATCATACGAAATTAGTCTTGTACATGAAATGCCACGGCCGTGGTGATGATGACGACCATGTTGGAGCTTGGTCACCACAGGGGTGGTGGTTCACCATTTGGGTGGTGGAAAGTAGCTTCAAACTTGCACTTTACTGTAACATGGGGCATTTGTACCATGGCCATGGCCGTGTACCACAGTCATGGCTATGTACCACTGATGTGTCGGAGCTTCTTCCTTGCACTTTGACCTTCAACTTGCTCATCTTTGATGCTCCTTGCTTTGGGTTGACTCTTGACCACTTGGGGTAGGTTGGGGAAGCTCTGCGGCTCTCTGTAGGCTCCTACAAGGGTGAAGAAACACTTATATTCTTGTATGGAGTTGGATCCCACAGGGAAACCACTCCCTACTAAAATAAAAAAGGCAACATCCCAAACCAAACATCAACATAAAATTTTTGCCATCGGGATGAATCCAATTTATTCAACATGAATGCATCATAACACCAAAGTTTAGCAACGAAATAAAAACATTAACTATTTTCAATTTATCATAAGATTACAAAGTCTTTCCACATCATCTCTGATAAGGGTTTACATAAATGGTACATTGCAATGATCTAGTAGAGGGAAGTCTAAACCATAACAACTTTGTCTCTAAGCTTTAACTCCTTAAGTTATGTCCAAGTCTTCATGCCATGTCATCCAAGTCCTTCACCTAGGGTTGGAAGCATACCCCAGTAAGAAGGGAAGAATTGATTACATCAAAAAAGGTTGGTATGTGCATACTAAATAAAACATTGAGCAATTTAAAATAATAAAGCACATCAAAATAATAGGCTTCCCATAGAGAAGTAAGTACTACCCAATTGGGAATAAAATAATGTAAACAATAAAATAAGAATGAACCAAAAGAGTATATAATCAAGGCATCCATGTGTTTCACCTATGGCAAAACAAGATAATATAAACACGCAGGTAGGAAATAACACATGTACCAAAAATATGAGGTGAGCGTGAACTGTATACATCCACTCTAAATATAGAGTGGGTAGGAACTGTATACATACACTCGAGCAGGACAGCTTACACATCTGCTCAATTATATATTTTTTCATATGTAGGAATTATCACCTCTCCACTCATATGTGGGAATATTCACATCCACATAAAATAACATGTAAAATTATACCAGAACTCACCACATGATGCATAACAAAACAATAAGAAAGTATAAACAAATAAGTAGGATGAGAACATCCATCAAGTATAAAGTGGGATCAGAGTATCCATGCCATCAAATAATCTTCCATATAAACATCCACTATCAAGGTGGGTAAAGAATCACATATTGTCAATTAAATCCAGCATGAGCAAAGCATAAGAGAGAGTACCAAAGAATATCCATGATCAAAAGATCAATATCAAATCAGATAGTTCACAAGAACTATTATTTCAAAAGAAAAAGAATAATGTGTAGGCTAATGTCCATAGGACCAAGAGAAAGAAGAAAATAGGTTATTACTCAATATAGAAGAATAGGGGATGCAAAACAGACCTTAAACATGTGTCCTAGAAACACTTCTCACCAATCTAGTTGACTCCAAGATCAACTTTGCCTAATTACAAATTATTCACATGTATTAGGGTTTGTCATATGCATTAATGTAAAGAAAATCCTAGTTTTGGACTCCTCGCATAAAACTTTGATTTAGACTATGAAAACACCATTGATATAGAGGTTCTCCTGATTAATAAAATATATAATTTTGCATATTTTGGAGTTATGATGATTAAAGTGTATTTTTGGTGATTTTTAAGTAATTAAAACATTTTCTAGAAAATCACCTGTGATAAAACTCGAAACCAAGCCATGAAATTATTTTATTAGAAACATCATTTTTTTCTGAGTTCAGAACATATTTTATTTTTATTTTTGGACAAAGGAATAAATAGTTATGATTTTTTGAATATCGACCAATCAAAGGTTTATACCTCAGAAAACCCGTTCAAGAGAGGCGATGAGAGATGGAGAGGGTGTCGACCTGTGACTTGGCCTAATGAAAGGCGGCCAAGTCACCAATCAATGCCTCATCGGTGGTGCATTGACCCACTTTAAAGCAAGGAGAACTTTGGGATAAAAGACGATCTTGCCCTCGGACGAGAAAATGAAGAAGCAAGCAAGCAGAGGGGCAAAACTGAAAAATCCCATGGGGAGTCATCCCCTTCATCCCTCCCCTCCATGGCTGGATAGAAGCGAGCTACTGGTCAAGCCCAGAATTGGGCAAATCCTTGATTCGAGAGCAAACTTAAAACCGACACAACAGAAAGCAAGAGTAGAAAGAGTCAAACTCACTATAACAAGAAATTGAGGCAGAGATACATGGAGGAGAGAGGAAGGGGCGTCGCAAACTCCATGGGAAGTTCCATTCATCATGGGATGTGCGAGGAAGTTTGAAGAAATTGGAGCGAGAGAAAACTTGCATAAAGCCTTACGGATGTTTGGGTACATATATATATATATATATGTATATATATATATATATATATATATATATATATATATATATATATATATATATATATATATATATATATATATATATAAGTTTGGGAGTAATTCTAGGGATCCACACGAGGGGTTTTTGAGATCCATGTCGATCTATTTGGGAAAATCACTAATACACTATGAGAGACCATGAGTTGTTGGATTCAGAATCAAGTTTTCAATGTGTGAGCGAAGAAATCGTGCAAAACAATTAAGAAACGAGCGACAAACTATGATTTAAAAATCACAAAAGTGGGGTGCCTACTCTCCACTCTGACCCGAGCTAGGTGATGAGGCACGAGCCATTGGATCATGAATCTAACGGTCCAGATCGTGCACATCGAGTGACATTCAACTATATTGCAAATACAATTTTAACTATAGTGTCTTATTTAAATATTTATCCTTTTCTCACGCTTCTTTTGAGGGTGCAAATGGACCCCAAACTAAATAAAATTTGACACCCAACCTATTTTTGATATGAAGAATCCAAATATGAAATTAGATTTTCTTTTTAAGAACTTTTGATGTGTTAAATAAATCAAATCTTATTTTCTCTTTTCTCATGTATTAATTGCTTTAGGATTCTCCAAAATTTATGAAACTTCATCCATAAGTCATATTTAATGTGTTGGATACGAATTTGACATTAATTTTACATGTTAGGGTTGTTTGTATGTTTATTTAATATCTTAAAGGCTATACACACTTTCTATCTCCTAAATCAACCTTTTAATCCAACATCTTCCAAATTGGATGAAAATTCACACAAAGGCTATATTAATTATGTAGATTACGAATCCAAGACTGTTTTCCTCTTTTGGAGTCATTTATTATTTTATTTGATATTTTGGGTAAAACATAGATCTTATCTTTCCAAATTGAATTGTTCCCAAGTGTCTCCTTGATTTACCACCATTCTAAACATTCAACCTCCACCACACGCCGAGAACATGAACACATGATCCTTTTTCGATATCATATATGAATAATTTACTTTTAATATTATTCCACATCCATCCCAAAAGTAAAAAGTTGGATGGATGTGTTGATTTACATTTCTTACCAAATGGACCCATAATTTGGGGTTGTAACATCTTTCCCCTCTTATAGGAATTTTGTCCTCAAAATTCTATCAAGCAAACAAACAATTCAGGATAAGACTTTTCCATGTCCATCATTGGTCCCTATGTGGCTTTACCTTACCCGCGACGCTTTCAACGAACCATTATCATCACATATTCTTTTCTCTGAGTTCTTTCATCCTGGCGTCTATAAATTGCACAGGTGACTCAGGCCATTTCAGCCTCCCTTGGGGCTCACTAGGTTCATTGCTCAGCACATGGTCGGGGTACCTCACATAGTGCTCTAAATTGGACACATGGAACTCATCACACATTACTTTATCCTGAGGGGTAAGGTCAAACTTAACCTTCTCCACCAATCCATCTCAATGGACCCATGTATCAGGGACTCATCTTTCTTAGCTATATCTCAGAGGGTTCGGATTTTCATGTCACATATTTTCCATTGTGAACTGCATGTCAGTCTACTTTGTATCCTCTCACGACTCTTGTCGTCTCTAGGCTCCTTTCAGCCATTGCACGATCAAAGTGACTTCATCTACACACATTGTGGTCCTTTTCTAACCATCACGTGGTCCCTTCACCAACATCACCTTACTGGAGTGGTGACCGACACAACCTCTCTTACAGAGCTTCTTTAAATCCCGATACTAGCTATGGTGGTTATCTTCACATCTTTCATAGGACAAGAACTGTCCCTAGTCATCACCCTGAACGAGCACATATGCCCTCATCAGACACTTTAGTCTGGATCATACTAACCATTAGTTAGGGGTGATAAACTGTACTAATATCGAGTCCTTCATGTACCTACTTCCACCTTTTGGAATGGAACCTTTAGGTCAAACTCAAGAACCATTGAACTCGCTTCATGGTTTAGTTTAACCATCTCTCTCATGGGTAGTTCAACCAGATCTGTCCCTTGACAGAACTCTTTCTTTCTCATGTCATCTAGGTAAGGCGATCTACCATAACCCATTTTACATCTCGACCTTCCTTGATTTAGGGGAGACTTACAACATCTATTGTGATGAACTCCCTTTCTCATTTGAGGAATCTTTATCCTTTTATCAATGCACGGGGTTATGGTGTTCGTCCTTCACCCTTGGCTTGCATGGCCATATACCACATGCAACTTTATCTTAGGTATCTAAAATACCACTGTTACTCATTATCTTTGTACTACGGTGTATGGTGATCTTAAAATCATGATCTCCTATATGTCAATATTCTTCAAGATCAATTCCTCGGAAACCCTAAACCACTCTAGTCGGGGTTTCATCACCTTCCTTTCCAAAGAAGTGCATCTGAGGTTCTACCACCATCCTTTCATTGCATCAAGGACTAGATTGGTTAACCGAACAACCATTAATTGGTTCAACAGATCTCATTACATCAGAGTATTATCCAAACATATCTCTTTTCCAAACTTAGGGTTAGCCTAACAACCTCTTCTAGCTTCTAGGAAAACTAGTCAGATACATCTCAACCAGAACATCCATTACCACCTCACATCCTTAGGTATTAGGTAACATTGAAGACATACACTCCCATGTTTTTCACTTATCATCTCAACCTCAAATTCTAAGTTTGTATTCATCAAGTACACTCTCTGATCTCATCAACATGGTGATCAAACTCAACCTTGTAAGACTCACCTCTTGGTTTTTGAATTTAACATGGTATAACTCATAGCTCATGCTAAAAACATCCTTATAAGATGACTACCTTATTTCTCTTTAGCGTTTGCAAACCATCCATGTATCATTCACTTTACCAGGGTATGTTATCTTCTCTATCATCATACCTCATAGCAACATTCCAACTCACATCATCTTTTATCCTTGGTGTATGGCATGCATACTGTCCTATCTCTCACTCCCATAACAAGAGGAAATAAGCATTTGGCTGTAGTCCAAATACAGAGTTCTTCCTGTTCCAAGAGTAGAGATGGTACATCCCACCTTGCCAGTACACCTTCAAATCTAAATCGAAACGTGTCATTTATGCCTCTATATTACACTCATCTTACTATCAAAGTCTCCTCCATGGAAAACTGGTCTCGAACTTACTTGGGTTACCACACAATCCTTGGTCCTCTCCTCTAGGTCTATAGGGTGCCGGCACTTTTGGGGTCATCCATCTTCCCTTATGCATTTACAGAGTGCCCTACTCATCTACCCTTTGGGTCCCATGAGTTCATGAAGGTGATCAATCTCCTAACCCATGGCCCTCAAACAATGATAGTTGTTACCTCCCGACCCTATGGTCATGTGCAACTTGGGAATTAGGCAACTCCTACTTCCATCAGTCTTATCCCTACCTGACCCTAGGATGGACTTAGGATTCTCTTATAATACATGTTCAACTTAGAACCTTACCCAAGCCTTCATCATCTCTCTCTCTGCATTCATGGACTGACTTTTATCCTTTCATAGGGGTCATGGTGACCTACCTACCTTGGTCAAGTCCCATACTGGTTACCTCCATGGTAACACATCCATATGCACATAGAGATTGCTATCTATGGGTCTAGAGGTTCATCCTCATACCATGTACTTTTCACTTAGCTTCTCAAGATCCTATGAGACCTCTTTAGGTTAACCAACAAAATTGGTATACCTCCTACCAAAGGGTCCCTCTCCCAGGATGGGAGGAAACTATGACCATAAGGTCACAAACATCCTTAGGGTTTTCATCAATATGAGCCTACTTAACCCTAGCAAGCTATTAAGGCACAACATATTGCCTACCGAACCATGCTAGGTCATACTTGTCCTCTTTCCTCCATACTAGATCAAGGTCATACCTTCCTTTATCATCAACCTAGCTGTGGGGGGCTCATCAAACACACCTTAAACTTAAGGGGTTTCCTTTTTCCTCTAAACATGAGGAGTACCATGCTTGAAACTATAGCAACTTAATTCTCATCATGAGCATTAGGTACACCACTTCCCCTCTTAGGCCTAGGAACCCTAGGTTCACTGGTAGGTGTCCAACTGCATGCTCTATCTCTTAACCACGAACAAAGCATGCAAAAGGCATGACACGCACTTCTTGTCATCCTTCAACTCGAGCAACACTTAGAGTTGGGTCCTACTTAAGGACAACCAACAAGGTACAATGCCTCATAACCTGTTCCTAAACCTTTCTAGGTCTAAGGAACTCTTCTTCCTACCTTAGAAAGTAAACCCCTATACCGTAGGCACATAGGTACCAGAAGCTTCATCTTATCTTTCTAGGTCAACAAAGATATCATCAACTTCCAGGGATCGATCATGAGGCAACCACTATCATCCATTGTTCCTCATATCTCGGGGTTTTAGGCTTCCAACCTTCTTGTTGGGTTTCCTTCTCTCTCTCTAGAGCTAACCCTACATCCAACCTCACCATTAGAGGTCCTCTCTTCATGAAGGATCAACCTCAAAAGCATGCCCTTACCTGGATGAAACTTATGTTCACTCAAGGTTATCCATAGCTCTTTATGCTTATTTCATAGGCCATCCTTCCTACTCTCCAGGTCAGGGTTTCAACCCTTTTCTCACACTACTAACGTACCCTGGGTGCATTCTATGCCCTACTCGCATAAGCCCATAGGGTTTCTAAGGTCCTTCTCTAACATCATCATCTAAGGAGATATCCTTTACCCTAACATGTGCGATCCTTCCCGAAGTTGGGTTGCAAAAGGTGCTAGGTCACCCATGGATCATATGGCATCCCAAAGGCATGTCCTTTCAAACACCTGGTCTAACTCATCTCTCTCTAACCTTCACTTAGGGTTAGGGTTAGCATCATCCTCAGAGGATATGCCAGGTCTCTACTTGCAATGGAGATCTCGATCTCCAAGACTAACTTATCCTCCTGACAAGAAGGTCTAGCCTCAAGTCTCTTCTGAGGACATGACAACTTATGTCATACGACCTAAGCATGTATCTATTCTTTAATTTGCGCTTAATCTATTAAGCTTATGTCCATGACATTTTATTTACATGCTTTTCATTAATTTGGTGGAGGATTCCTTAAACCTTATTAACCTTACCCATACCTCAAGAGGGTGAGGAGAAGAAAGAAAACCCTAATCCTTTAGGTCCTTATCAGAATTTTATGATGAGAAGGGGTGAATAAGATGAGAAGTCCTAAAAGTATCTTATTTCGATTCATACCCTGAGACTTTAGCTAGGAAATCACACGGATCCAGGACTCCTTGTATTCTGACTAGCGGTGCGGAGGAAAATATTGCCAGCCCCCGGTCATGATCCTTTTCTAGACACCTCCATCTTTCAGATAATCCTCTAATAACTCCCTTGGGTTCTACGGAGTTTGTAAAATTTAATAATTATTAATGGTTAACTAAGGAACCTACGCTCTGATACCAAATGTTACGACCCCACCTCCCGATAACCCCGAATTAAGGGAGACCGAGAGGTCGAAGCCGCACCAGTAACTTCCAGATCAAAGGTTTGACACTTAACTGAGAACAATTATTAAATTTCTAACAATCTATACTGAAAAGCTGTAATAAATTTTTTCATACCTTTTGAAAATTTTGGATTTCTAAACTTCTATCCATGTATGTATTCTACTCTAATTAATCCTCCTTGCATTCTACTTCATGTATTTCGCAATATGACGATTTATTGTTTGTCCTTTTGGCTTGTACCTAAAACGCTGACAAACAAAATGTCAGTCAGCCGAAGCTGGTATGTGGGGGAAACAATAATCATGCAAATATGTTAACAATGTAATCCTTCAATTAATCATTTAACAACCAAGATTACGTTTTAAGCCACACTACTCAATCCTTACCTATCCCCTAACTCTGTGCTATCCTTGCAGTAAACTTGTATGCTACCTCTCTTTAGGTAGATTCTTACCCCCATGGACCTACCTTACAGGTAGCTAATACCTAGGGTAATAGAGTCGCATGGCACTACCCGAAGGTAGCCCAATATCTAACTCATGATGACTTGATGGTCCTACCCCATTGGTAGCCATTTACTAAGTCATTTAATGACCTGATGGACCTACCCCATTGGTAGCCATTTACTAGGTCAACTATTAAGCCACAGAGGGGACCAAGATCTGAGCTAGTAGGCACATATCTTAGGTGATAGTCATATCCACATTATAGTTTGCATGAATTAAAATCATCCAACAATTAATTCATGTCATCGATGAAAACTTCGGTAAACCTCGGAAAACTAACTCGATATATTCATAAGCGTAACCACATAACTGTATTACAGATTTAGATACATAATTAATCAGAACATAGAAATCCCAATCAAGCAACCAATCATGCACAGAATCCTGAAATAAATATACCAATTTCCTTTTATTAATATTTATCCAATATCATTATCATCCTTAGGATTTCTATTCCAATTTTAGGGTTTCCTTGGGAATTAGGGTTTTACCTCCATTATTAGTTATTAAGAATCCTAATTCATCAAATATACTTAAAACCTTTAAATTCTCTCCTTTTTTTATATTCTTAACAGTCTTAGGATCATCATTTAGTAATTTACTCCCTTAATCCGAAATATCATGGTTTTCCTCTTCTTTTACCCCAATTAGGGTTCCCATATGAATTATTCTTCATTTATGGATTACAACCCTAAAACTACCAATTTTGTATTCCAAACGGATGAAAACTCTATATTATTAATCAACAGGTTAATATCTTTCAAATTAACCTATTAGTCTTCAAAGATGTATCCTTTATATTCAATTTAGGGTTTCTAAGGTTTCCTACAAAACCCTAACCATCTCAATTATCTTCATTAAGAATTATCTAATCCAAACTATGTTCAAGAATCATTATATTATAGTTTTATTCTTGCAATATCATGTTATGGCCACTAAAACTCATATTTACTCAAATCAGGGTTTTTAGTCTATTAAACCATGTTCATGATCATAAAACCCTAAAACCAACATACTAATCATATTTTTATGATTTTACCATTCCTCAGGTTAAGATTGATCAAAACACATAAAAGATTCATCATGTTCGTTTTTACATCATTCTAGGGATTTTCTATAAATTAATGCATCAAAAGATGTAAGACCCTATACTTTTTGAGTTTCAAGCAGAATTAGGCTTCATACATAATTTCTTTGTGTTCCAATCATTATGAGGATCAATTTTCATATAGGACTTTTATTAATCCGAGTTTCCTAGAATTAATTATGATTTTAGCAAGATTTTACTTAATTGGCCAATCAGGTTGTGCCATGTGTGTGCTCCATGCAACGTTGCCCTTTGTTTTGGAAAACATAACAAAATGGCCATTATGCCCTTGGTCGAGCGCCTTCAGCCCACGGAGGTGCAGTTTCGTCCACGCGCCTCTCTCCCCTTCTTCAACCTTGGGCAGCACGACGACTGTTGCCCTAGCCGCCGATCTGCAGCAAACGGGAGTGCGCCCCCTCCTCTCCAGAGTCCGACGACCACCAGAGATACCTCCCCTACCTCCGCCATGCTCATGCACGCGTGGGGTACCTCAATGTTGCTTTTGAAATGGCCCGTCCGAGTTGCCAAGCCTGCAGATGATCGTGGACCTGTTGCAGGCGTCGCGGCGGGGTCTGGGGTAGCAGGACTCCTCTCCTATCAGTGTGGGAGCGTCGTGCCTCCCTCACATGATGGCTCCTCTTCGTTCCAAGGGTCATGCCACTCTCCTAACCTAAGGATTGAGGGAAGAAGATGAAGAAGAAGTAGAAGAGAGAGAGAGAGGGATGCAAGGATCTCCTTGGGCTCGACCCAGGGGTTCTAACCTTTTATAGAGGGGGTATGAAGCCCTAGGTGGGTTATCCACAAGTTACCAAGCCCTTTTCCAAAAGAAAGTCTTTTCCTTCCATGTGAAGCAAGTGTCTTTTTCTCCTAATTATCTTCTTTGATAATCATTATTCCATGGATAATTAGAAATATGAAAAACCTCTCCCTTAATCTCTTTATACTTTCCCTTTAATCCATTGGTCATGAAATTATATTTTCATTTAATAGAAATCACTTCCTTTTTCACAATGCCACCAAAATCATTAATAATGTATCATATTATCTTTTATTTTTCAAATTTGGCATTTTCTCTTTCTTTCCTCTTTATTGGGGCTCCTTGGACCCCAAGAAACTCTATTATTTCGAAATCTTTTTTATTGGATACTCATCATACTTCTTTTTTTTTTGGGAAAGTCAGGCGATAATTTTATTCATCTTGCTCACCTCTTGCAAGCATATTCAAAGGAAAATTACAGATTTGAGTTATTTGCATAGAATTAAACATGGTAGTACTACTACCATTATAGAAACGGATTTGTCCAGTATCAATGACATCCTTGGGGGGTATATCATAGTACCAGACTCCAATGTTGTTTTGGAAATGGACCTTAGCCAAAGCATCAGCTGGACCATTGTGCTTCCTCTCCACATGGTGAATTTCCGCAGTGTCTTCCAAAATCAATTGGATCCCCCTTATCATATTAGCATATCGAGAATATTTGTTATAGTCATCTTGTAGCATATTCCTGGCCGTCATACAGTCGGTAACCACAGCAGTGCCGTGCATCAAGCTAGATTTGATGAGCTTAGCAGCAAGAGCAATGGCCATAAACTCTGCCTGTAGAGGGCTATCTGTTGAGATCAGTTGCCCTACTCCTCCCTTCCATTGGTTATCTCAGTCTAGTATAACCACAGCTATATCGCCTTTGCCCTTCTTCCAGGAAGTGTCTACATGCATCCAAAAGTGTCTCATGATATGGGGGACATGCTGCACCGGTGTAGCAGAATTCTTCAAGGCTTTCTCTTTGTCCCAGGCTTCGAAGGTTCTCCTGGTTTCCAACAGGATTCTGTTCACTTGTTGTGTAACTGGGATTTCTTTAGCTTCAAAGACCTCCAAGTTACGTTGTTTCCAGATCACCCAACAAGCTATAAGAAACATAGTTCTGGTATCCTCGCTTGATCGGAGCCCCTGACTGATCCATTGCTCAATATTATTTGAAGACCAGAAATCCGCTGATACAGACCCAGCGTTCCCAGGCATGGAACCGGCGTGTAAGCGTTGCCAAATTGGCTTCACCTTCTCACAGTCTCTCAAAGCATGGAGACTGGTTTCGTCGACCTTATTACAGCGGCTGCAAACAGAGTTGGTGGTCATCCGCCTTCTTCTACGTTTCTAGTTTGTGAGAAGGGCTCCATTAGCAGCGATCCACATGAAGACCTTCACCTTCGCCGCCACCCGGGCACTCCAGATAATTGGCCATTGTCCTGGACGTTTAATCTCAGAGTTTGCCCGCAGCGCCGTATAGGCCGACTTGGCCATATAGCTGCCACCATTGTTGAGTTTCCAAACACATATTTCTTCAGCCTCAGTATCGACAGGCGGTTGAATGTTATGAATCTCCTGGGTTACATCTGCAGGAAGCCATAGATCTAGAAATTCTCGATCCCATTGGCCTTCTAGGTTCACCAGGCTACTCACTTTCAGGTCGCGCAGGTCCTCTGGAATAACTCGTCTAGCATGATCCTCTAAATGAGTGCCACTCGCGAGCCAGCAGTCATGCCACACATTAATGTTATTCCCACTTATAGGGATCAAGAACGTATTTGCTTGCATAAAGGGTTTCATTTGTAGCACAATTCTCACCAGGAGAGACAAATTAGAAGTTGTCCCTGGGGTGCTATTCATCAGTTTGTCATGCATGGCCGTGCACCATATAGTACTCCTTCCGTACTAGATATCCCAGCTGTGACGAAGCAGGAGCGCTTGGTTCCAGTCCTGCATGGCTTTGAGGCTCAGGCCTCCATGAATCTTCTTACTTGTAAGTCGTTCCCAGGACACAAGGTGTGTCCCTCTCCTGTTCCGCCCTCCGCTCCAAATAAACCGCCAGATTTCTCCATCAATTCTGTCACAGAGTTGTAGTGGGAGCTTTGAAGTTTGCATAATGTAAGTAGGAATGGTGGCGAGGGTGCTCTTGGCAAGGCAGATGCATCCCGCTAAAGATAAGGTCTTAGCAGCCCAGGAGCTAACTCTATTGGTAACTTTATCTATCACTTCGTTGTATGTCTTCTTGTTCACCCGCGTGTGGAGGATCGGGACCCCTAGATATCTCCCCAGGTCCTGGGTTCGTTGCAGCCTGCTGCGATTACAGATTTGGGTAGCTTCCTGATGGGAAACACTCTTGGAATAGAAGATCCTAGTCTTCTCAGCCGAAATGGCTTGACCCGAAGCCATCTCAAATTCCTTAAAGCAATGTAGGATTGTATCAATATTGGTAGTATTGCCTTTGGCAAACAGGAGTATGTCATCAGCAAAACAGAGATGAGCAATCCGCGAACCCTTTCTGCCCAATTTTATGGGTTGCCATCTTTTAGAGTTGACACACTCTACAATCATTTGACTTAATCATTCAATACAAAGAACAAATATATAAGGGCTTAAAGGGTCGCCCTGTCTCAGACCCCTTCTCGGTCTGAAGCTGGTCGAACTCCTGCCATTCCAAGTGATGGTAGAGCTACCGTTGGTGATTGAACTCATGATGTACTTAACCATGCAGGCAGGGAGGTTCACCCTTCTCAAAGTATCCTCAATGAAATTCCACGCCAATCTATCATATGCTTTCATAAGATTAATTTTAATGGCCATTGTCTTCTTGGAGTTCTTCTGTTTCATGGAATGTATAATTTCGTGAGCTACAGAAATGTTGTCCGAAATCTTCCTGCCCGGGATGAAGGCGCTTTGCGCTGGGTTAATCCAAACCGGTAGCCATTTCTTCAATCTTTCAACGACGACCTTTGAACAAAGTTTAAGGATGGTGTTATTAAGAGAAATGGGGCAGAACTGGCTTGTGAGTTCAGGTTTGGGAACTTTGGGAATAAGGACAATAGTAGCATTACAAAGTTGTTCATTCAGAATTCCATAACTTAGAGCCTCCTGGAAAGTCTTGCATATAGAATCTTGAAGGATTGGCCAGTTGGATAATAGGAAATGTGTGGTTGTGCCGTCTGGACCAACTGCTTTATATGGGTCCATGGATTTTTAGGATTTCATAAATCTCATCCTTTTGAGCTAGTTTAGCCAAATAGCTGTGTTCATCACCAACCACAGGAGAAAACCGCGTAGGGATTTTATCAATGTGTTGCTGACTGGTATTGCTGTTAGAAGTGAACAGGTCTATAAAGTAATCTGTGACCAGTTTGAAGATATCATCCTCGTTCGTGATCCATTCCCCAGATGGACTTTTGATAATTTGGCACTTGTTGGATCTTCTCCTTTGATTCACAAAGGCTTGGTAGATACAGGTATTGGACTCCCCTTCTCTAATCCAGTTGACATGGCTTTTCTGCTTCCAATCCTCCTCCTCTTGTTTAAGAATGATTTTGAGCTCACCCTCCATCTGAGTGCATAGATTGTCAGTAATGACATCATAATTAGAGGCTAAATTCGTTTGAAGAGTGTTTATGTTCCGTAGGAGCCGATCTTTAGTTTCTCTCTTCTTCTTGTTTTTCTCTAAATCCCATTCATTGATATGTTGTCTGGCGAACACAAGGGCCTCATGGAAAGGGAGATTTCTACTCCAATGTCGTTCAAGGCAGAGATTGAAAGAGGGATCCTATGCCCATGAAGCCCTGGTAACAAATCTCTTCTTACTGTATGAGCTCGACCGAGTTTGAATCAAAAGAGGGCAGTGGTCTGATTCAACCTTAGGGAGATGGGTCACCGCAACCTCCGAGAAGACGGAAAAGAAGTCATTATTTGCCAAGCCTCGATCGAGCCTGCTTTGTTTAACACCATGCATGAAAGTGAACTTTTGCCATAGAAACCGAGGTCTGTTAGGCCTTCTTCAAGGAGAGTAGCTGAAAAGAGCTGAGCCTCACAGTGGTTATAAGTCTGGTAGCCAACAATCTCATATGGAGAAATGGTAGTGTTGAAGTCACCAGCGACTATCCACGGTTCAGAGAAGCTATTGCCCATATCACTGATGTGCTTCCAAAGAAGATTGCGGACCTGAAAGTGGGGGTTAGCATATATGAAAGTAGCAATGTAAGACTTGTTCACTCGATAGGTTATAAACTGGCAGTGTGTTTTGAGGATCTGCACATCACATACAACGACATCCCAGCAGATCCAAATCCCTCCCAAGAAGCCCCGATCTTCAGAGCGATGAGAGTTCGGAAATCCAAGCTTCTTAATAGTCTGCGTAGCTTTATCTGCACTGATGAGAGGTTCTAAGATAGCAGTAATAGTAGGTTTGTGCGTATAGACGAGTTCTTTGAGAACTCTACATGTTTCATCACTTCCGATTCCTCTCACATTCCAGCACAACAACTTAGACATCACACAAGGATTATAACTGAAGGTTCTTTTAAGCGGGAAGTTAAGACTGATTTTCATTGGTCTCCCTATTATCTGCACCATTGTTTTCTGCTCCACCTAGCACGTCCAGAATGATTTCTGCATCCGCGCTTCCTCTGAGCCTGGGGCTTCTTCGGATTCCTTCCATTGTCGATTTTGCAACCCCCGACCGCTTCATCTTCGTTCCACTGCCCTTAAACATATTTCATGTCAAGGATTTTCTGGGAGTAGCAGAGGTGGCCGTTGTGGTGTCACTATCGCACTTCTTCTTTCTACTATGGGAGGTATGCATTGTAGCAGCAGTGGTCACAGGTTCCTCCACCTCAGGGATGATTTTGATCACCTCATCAATCACCGGGTTCACTACCATGTGGTCTGGTGTTTTATTGGTCTGCTCGCCCTGTACAAGGCCTACCTAAGGTTGTTGGAGATGGTTTGTGATGTCCCTTAGGACTTTCCCCTTTTGTTCAGCTATCTCAATATTCTCTGAAGTCTTCTTCTTCCTCCAGATTTTAGGGTTCTTGTGTCCCACAGGCTTTTTTGCCGGCTGCTTTCCCTCTTGGCTGGTGTTCGTGTTTGCTTCAGTCGATTCATCTTCAACTATCAGTTCATCAAATCGGTTCCTCGTCTGGGTGGCAGAGCTCATAGGCATTCCAGTAGGCTGTTGTTTCCCCTGGTATCCCCACCGGTGCTTCTGTGTTCTCCACTGCTTGTCAGAGTTTGTAATAGGTTCGTCCGTAGCTGGGGTTGGATTATTTTGGTTAGCTTCTGACTGCTCATTCCCTATGGAACATTGCACAGAAGTGTGGCCTTCTTCACCGCAGGTTGCACACTGAAACGGGAATCCTTTGTATTCTATTTCAAAGTCTAAACCATTGATAACAATACTGGCCGCCAATTCTGATGTGGTGTCGAGTTCGACAGCGAGATGAGCGAATTTGCTTCTGGTGCATTTAATGGTGTGGTCGTCAACCTTTACCAGCCTTCCAACAGCCGTACCTATGCAATTGAAGATTGTTTGGACGTACAGATGTAGAGGGAGATTCAGGATCCTGACCCAGCAAACAATCTTCCACAGCAAATCAGATGAAGGGATAAAGGAAGGATGTAAATCCCAGACAATTAGGTTACATCTGAATATTTTCCAAGGGCCACC
The DNA here is from genome assembly GCA_963693085.1 of Alisma plantago-aquatica. Lineage (NCBI taxonomy): Eukaryota > Viridiplantae > Streptophyta > Magnoliopsida > Alismatales > Alismataceae > Alisma > Alisma plantago-aquatica. The sequence goes on from OY856412.1 coordinate 1,492,906,825, forward strand.
TGTCATGGCCATGTCGTAATCCCGCTGGCATGAAAGTTGGATTACAAAATGATTCAGGTCTAGTTCGTATATGTTATACTTTCCTACTAGGCTCCACATGGCTCGTAGGCGGTCTCTTAGGGTCATATACCCTAGTTGGGTCCCCATGGCCTTCACGACGACAGCATATTGCCAAGGCCTAACAAGGAATTCTTCATACATGGGGTCGATCGTGATTTCAGGCTGTCCATCGGAGATGTAAAGGTTAACCTCCTCCGGATCAAGGTGCTCTTCGAACAACTTGTTTAGGAAAAGATCCATTGATCCGTTCGTCGCCGTTCCAGCAGTGGTTTTGGATCTATTCTGCCCCCACACGTTTGCAGGTTGAGGTATCGGGGGGGCCTGCGTCTCCTGGTTGCTTCCTGCAAGGGGTGGGAAAAACCCCAGTGGATGTGTTCCTCTGTCAGCTTCTGGGGTAATCGCAGCGCCGCTATCCTTCGGTACTCCCCCACTTTGATTCCATGTCTGGGATGATCCTCGCATGCCTCCATAATGGAATTCTATTCCCATATTCAGGATGCAGATTTTACCCATGCTCGTGGCTTCAATGCCTTGGTGCACGTTAGCGCCGCCTTTCCTCTCCCTTCCTGGACTCCTAGATCATATTTCGTGGCTCCGTTCATGATGTGGATCGCGGCCCATCTTACTCCCATCTTCTGGTGAAATCCTAGTCTCCGTAGAGACTGTACCATCTTCTTCTCCTGGATCGCCCGCCGCCGCCGCCCCCCACTCCGCTTCCATACCCTAGCTTGCCCTGAAAGATTCATATAATCTCATTATTTCACATTATCTTGTTCATTTCTAGAGACCACTCCGCCCCCCACTCCGCTTCCATACCGTAGAGACTGTACTCATCATCCTTCTAGATGCATATAATCTCATTATTTCACATTATCTTGTTCATTTCTTATTAAAATAACTCTTTTTGAGGTTTTCTCTTTATTTAATCTTTTAATTTCCTCATTGGTATTCATTTTATCATTAGGAATCCTTGGGATACGAAAATCCAAAAAGGATCACTCCATTATACCTTTTCCACTTATTTCTAACATTTTAACATTATTTTCAATTTCTTTCTTACTAAAGAAATACTTAATTAATCTTTTCTTTTCTTATTGCTTTCTTGTTGCAACTTTGGACTCCTTGGAACCCAAGGAACCCAAGAGGCACGAAATCCATCCTTGGATTGCATCTCTTTGCCTTCTAGATGTTTCTACCTCTTTCTTTTTCTCAAATATTCAATTATTCATTTACAAATTGAATTTTCTTGTTATTTGGGCCCAATAGCGAATAAAGCCCACAACACAATTATCAAGGCTATTGTAAACAAAATCCATTTAATTGAACCAAATTATATCATTATTTTTTTAAATATCTTTAATATGAGAAATTACATTTCTTACCAAATGAACCCAAAATTTGGGGTTGTAACACAAACCCTAATTGATGATCAATTGAGGGTTAATTGAGGATCAAATCTGTTGAAGGATGACCTAATTAACTCAATTGAAGTATGGTGATGGGTCCAATTGATGATTGGTTACATGAATTCAATAATTGAAGGAATCAACATTGAGAACCCTAAATCAATTTGATAGGTTGAGACCATCTTTGGTCTGTGCGGTTTTGAGGAGGTTTGGACCAAACGGTCTCAAGACCGTTTGGGACCAAACGATCCCAAACCGGTTGATCCCATGCGGTTTCAAAAGGTGCTTTAGCAAATGGTTTCAAGTACTTGCTTTAGCAAACGGTCTCAAGCACCACCTTTACCAAACAGTTTCAAACCGTTTGAACTCTGAAAGACCAAGACCGTTTGGGGCTCAAATAGTCAAAGTCAATTGAGGATTCAATTGGTTAATCCACTTGGACACTTATTCTAATTGAAGATTCAATTGGTAAAATCAATTGGATACCTTATGTGATGAAGGTCCAATGTGATTGAATCTCTTGAGAATTAAGATGATGAATGATCCATTGATCCAAAGATGATTAGTAATGATAATCAATGAAGGTACAAAGGTTGAAACTCTAATAGTACCTAAGTGATGAGTGCCAATTAAGGGATGACCCTAATTTCTTATAAGAACCATGACTTGGTACATTATGTTAATCATAGTTGTATGTACTTGATTGAAGTGTTGATGTAACCTAATCAAGTTGAGAGGATGATGGAAAGGAATTCATACATTAGTATTGATCATGTGATGAACAGGGTATGATCCTTAATAAAAAGGTCATGAAACCCTAATCAAGAAGGTTGTTGAGCCCTAACCTAAATTCAGAGCAATATCATATGTAACCAAACCCAGGGTAATGTAGTGACTCTAAACCAAGATAATAAATTTGAATCCCTAATTAAGGATGATTCCATGTAAATCCCTAATTGAGGTCGATTCCATAAGAAACCCTAATTGAGGGTGATGCTATGAGAAACTCTTGTTGGGATGAATAGTAAACCCTAATTTTTAGGCAATAAGATGTGAAAGCCTAATGAAGGGTAACGTTATATGAAATCCTCACCCTAAATGAAGTATGATAGTATGTGAAACCCTAAACCCTATTAAAGAGTAATGATATGGGAAACCCTAATCTGAATAATGAAATGGTAACTAATACATTGATGGGGGAAATACCTAAAGTGATTGACTATATATACCCTTATAGAAAGTAATGCTTTAACTTGATATGAGCCCATATCATTAAATATAGTTGGACCAGTCATATGTGTAACCTATGCACTTCATGGTAAGAGTGATAGGTTAGTGGATGAAAGGATGAAGATGAGAAATACCTTAATCCAAGATAAGTTGATAACTCAAGAAAGTTGGAAGTAATGAGGTAAGTGATACATCAAGATATCAAAGACTTCACAGTTAGCATCTCAAAGTTGATATACTTTGATAACTATGAAATCCTAATGTGAGATGGGAAACCTTAACCCTAAATTGGGTAATGGGACATGAGAAATCATAATATGATATGAATAGTAAGCCCTAACCCTATTGAGGGAATAGAGGTGTTACTATTGTATTACATGAAGTAATATGTTATGTTGCCTAGTGAGAGGCGACAAGATGCTTTATGGGCCTTATGAGCCATGAGGATGGTTGTTGCCTAGTAAGAGGTAACAAAATGTTTTAAAGGTTACGCAAGATTGATATGGATCAATACCTGGAATAAAATCACAGGATTGAGATAGTTCAATACTTGGAATAGAGGCACAAGATTAGCATAGTCTAATACCTAGAATAACAATTGTATAGGATTGGTTAAATCCCAATATCTGTAATAATAACACAGGTTTGGCTAACTCCCAATACCTAGAATGCACAGGATTGGCTATCTCCCAATACTTGGAATAATAACACAGGATTTGCTAACTCCCAATACCTGGAATAATAATACAGGATTGGCTAACTCCCAATACCTGGAATAATAACACAGGATTGGATAACTCCCAATACCTGGAATAATAACACAAGATTGGCTAGCTCCCAATACCTGGAATAATAACACAAGATTGGCTAACTCCCAATACCTAGAATGTACATGATTGGTTAAATCCCAATACCTAGAATAATAACACAGGATTGGCTAACTCCCAATACCTGGAATAATAACACAGGATTGGCTAACTCCCAATACCTGGAATGCATAGGGTTGGCTAACTCCCAATACCTGGAATAATAACACAGGATTGGCTAACTCCCAATACTTGGAATAATAACACAAGATTGGCTAATCCCAATACCTGGAATAATAACACAAGATTGGATAACTCCCAATACTTGGAATGCACAGGATTGGCTAAATCCCAATACCTGGAATAATAACACAGGATTGGCTAACTCCCAATATCTGGAATGCACAGGATTGGCTAACTCCCAATACCTGGAATAATACCATAGGATTGGTAATAACCCATAACCTGGAATAGTTGCACATGATTGACATTGATCAATACCTGGAATAGTTATATAGGATTGACATAGATCAATACCTTGAATAGTTGCACAACATTGACATAGTTCAATACTTGGATTGGATACACAGGAATAATATAAGTCTAATGCTTGTACTAGTTGCACATGATTGGTGTAATCCAATGCCTGGAATATTTATACAGGATTGGTATAGACCAATGCCTGAATAAGATATGATGATGCACACTCTAATGTCCAATATAACCAAATTCTGTTTAGCAGATTGGCTTAGGCCAATAAGTTGAGACAAGAATGTCTCATGGGTGACATATCCAAAATAATGAGTGTCACAAGATAAGTTTGACATAATGGTATAATATGGAGGATAAATGATGTACATGTTCTTTCTATTCTTTATTAAGAGAAAATTTAATCTATTATTCTATCATTGATAGTTATAATGCTTTAAGATGAGAATTCTTTAACCTGCATATCCTCTGTCCAATTTATGTATATAACTGCAATAATAATGTTTTGGCGGAGAGTTATATCCCCTACTGGGACAATTTAAAATTGTCTCACCCCTGTGGGATCCAATGTTTTTAGGTGGACGTGGACAAAGAGGTAGGAAACCTTTAGCAGAGAAAGAACAACAGCAGTAGCATCAAGGACAGTAGTAATATCTCAGGTGGAGATATTGCCTATCTAGTCATATAGTTAGAAAGTCCTATGTGTCGTCTCTGTACTCTCAGGTCCTCAGAGTCAGTAGTCAGTGTTTTTATTGAATCGATCCGAGATTTTGGCTTGATGCCGTGAGGTTTTATGATGTATGTATATAATGTTGAATAGGATAGCTGATGTTGTAATCCTCGAGAAGAGATAGTACATGTTGTGTGCTTATGGAACCGAATGTAAATATTATACTTTGGTCCTTGATGAAAAAGATTTCCTATGTATGGATCTCTTTGCAAAAAGTTTTAATTTTTAGTGATTTTCAGTAATCCGTTCTTAATGAATCGCTTCCGCTTAAGTAAATCTTGTTTTATAAGTTGGATGCCACAGTAATGGAGACCCATGAAACATTTCCCCTGGTAGGGATGGGTAAGACGATGCCCCTGCAATGACATATTCTTTACTTTTTAGACGGCATGGCTTCAACCCCTACAAATTTGTGTAGAGAATGTTATATACATATAGACATATCATCTTGAAAACATATCATCTTGAAAAGACTAGTTACTATGTCATAAAAATACTTACAGCGGATGTGCTAGGTGGTGGGTCTACAAGAATACTACTCCCAACCTCTACAGTAGGAGTGGAGCGGGACGCCATAGGTACTGTCTACTGAGTGGCAGTCAGAGATTCCTGCCACTTGCTCATTGCTTCATGGAGTGTCTTATCAACTGCTTCCTTGATTCTCTTATCAACTACTTCATCGAATCTCCTATCAACTATCTTATCTACCTATACATGGATAAAAGAAACGTTAGCTTTTGATTATTGAATTCTCTTTTACAGTAACATTCTAAAGAAAGAATAGGTTACCTCTTCTTGTGAAATTCCTGGTTTTGGGACATGTTTGTGCTAGGATGGCCCAAAGAATGCTTTGATGCCCACACGAGTGTCTGCAACCCTAACACGTCGAGGATGCTCTGGGTTACCCAGAGCAACTGTAAATTCATCCCTTGTGCCCTCAGGGATGAACTTGCCTTGTTTCCTTAGCTCGTGCAGCTCCCGCTAATCACCAAAACAAAAATTTGTAATTAAGTAAACACCACAAATAATCAATATTCGAATGATTACTTTAAGAGTTGTATTTTACCATTTTTGCAGCCGCCTCAGCAGTTGCGGGCTTCTTGATTTCTCCCTTCTTATTTTGCCTCCCAGCTATCCAGACATCATGGTGAGGCAGAGGTGTGGTACCTATAGTAGAGGATTCCTGAGTAGCAGCAGACTGAGCAGTAGACTCAGCTTGTAGTCTTTGGCAAATGCTTGCATACCCCTTTAGACCCATTGTGTGGTCGTGCACATTCAGTGCAAACCTTTCTCTTTGCACCTCACTGAGGGCCTAGTTAGTATTCACATTAATGATTTGGTTAGTAACACTAAATGTCAATCTTGAATAGGTGAATACAATGTATATTAATTAAATTGGGAGTGACGCCTAATACCTTGAATTCATCAGTTTTTCTTGAAGCAACAAACGCGTCCCATTCTTCTTGGTCCTGCAAGTTCCACTGTTCAGTGGTTGTCTTCTTCCTCTTGTCACCTTCTTTTATGTATTCTCGGGTGAGATTTGTCCTCTAGTTCCTTAGGACTCTCCCACATCATTGCATCATGCATTTATGATGTAGCTTTTCATCCAAAACAAATATACTCTATAAAATAGAATTGCTATCAACTAGTATCCAAAAAATTAGTAATCTACAAAATAGAATTGCAAATTAATAATAACTCACACATAAATCCTTCCATATTACGTCTTTCTTCCCCTTAGGAACTTTATGCCAAGAATTTGTCTTATAACCGCAATGGCTATGAGTAACATACCCATGATATGAAACAAACGAATTGCAATTCACTCCGATTGCATTTCCTGCATTATCAAAATCCACAACAAGTTTGGGTCCATTGCCCCTTAGCGCTGTTAACTTCTTCATCACAGTGATGCCCCTTCTCTTGTCAACTTTTTAGTGTTGCTCATCAAGTGCCTCAAGTACTTCAGAGGGTACATGTGCATCATCAACCTAAAATTTGAAAAAATAAACACACTTAGAGGATACAACTATAAATGGACATATATATATATATATATAAATATATGATATACTTTTAAAACTTACATTGTGAGGCGACACATTGATGTCCTCACCCTCACGGTAATCATCAGCACGGTCATCAGGAGAATGCTCAGCCATCTGAAAATTCACATTTGCATTGTAAAGTTCACATTGTAAAGTAATTCACATTGTAAAGCTCACATTGTAAAGTTCACATTCACATTGTAAAGTTCACATTGTAAAGTAATTCACATTGTAAAGTAATTCACATTGTAAAATTCACATTGTAAAGCTCACATTGTAAAGTTCACATTGTAAAGTAATTCACATTGTAAGATTCACATTGTAAAGTTCACGTTCACATTGTAAAGTAATTCACATTGTAAAGTTCACATTCAGAAAAATAAAACATATAAAAAATATAAACATGCCTTTAATATTGTGATTTTTTACCAATTAACAATCCTTCATTGTGATCTTCACACACATACAAGTCATCATTAGCTTCAATATTTGCTGGTGTTGGCAACCCAACTGAGAATGGACTAGAGTCACCACACTTATCATAGTACTCTTTTTCATGTATATGATCTTCAATGAACTGTCTTTTACCATGAAGAACAACCGACCATTTATCATTTGCAGGATCATAGATAGAAAATACTTGTTTCGCCTGTGATGCCAATATGAATGGTTCACCCTTCTCGCCAATCTTTTCAAAGTTCACTAAAGTGAAACCCAATTCATCCATTATAACTCCTTTGGTGTTATCAACCCAATTAAATTTGAAGAGCGGAATTCTGAAATCTATGTAGTCAAACTCCCATATGTCTTCAATGACACCGTAATATGACATTTTAGCTTCACGTGGACTCTTATCCTTTGCACTAGCAAAAAACATAGTCGACGCTTGAAGGGTGACCCCACTGTTTTGGACAACACTCTTATCATCTTGTCACTTTGTACAATATGTGAATCCATTAATGTCATACCCTTCATAAGAGATAACATTCAATTTTGGTTTAAAGGTGAGGCATTTGATAGTTTTAGTAATATCATCTGGTGTTTGAGATAGTTGATGTAAGGCTTTATCTTCAAACCACTTAATAAATGTCTTGTTATGCTCTCTAGCAAGCCACATTGTATTGGCTCAAGGATATTGTCTGTTGATGAAATTGGTATGTTCCTCGATATAAACACTCACTTCATCCATGTTGTGTAAAATATACAAGTGACCTTGTTCCAACTACTCACGGCTGATTACTTTCACCCGTGATCCCAAAATTCCTTAGCCAAATTGCTCCTCAATATTCTTGTCATTACCAGGAGTGTCATTACCACTGAGAAAGTCATTGCAAAAATCCATAACCTCTCTCGCCACATAACCCTCAATAATACTCCCTTCAGGCCGATAACGGTTTTGAACATCACTTTTAAAAACACTCATGTATCGTTCAAAGGGATACATCCAATGCAAGAAAATTGGTCCCAACATTTTCACTTCCCTAGTCAAGTGGACAACAAGATGTACCATGATATAAAAGAACGAAGGAGGGAAATACATCTCAAGTTGACATAGGGTAACAACCACTTCTCTTTGCAAATTATTGAGAGTATCAGGGTCAATAACTTTACTGCATAGACTGTTGAAAAGAAACAAATTCTGGTGATTACAAACCTTACATGCTTCGGCAATATAGATCGAATTGCCACAGGCAATATTTGTTGCATTAGAGTGTGACAATCATGAGATTTAGGACCTATAAACTTCAGATCTTTTATTGATACCAATCTACGGATGTTGGATGAGTAACCCTATGGCACCTTAACATTTACCAAACATTCACAAAAAACTTTCTTCTCCTTTCTAGACATTGTGTAACAAGCGGGAGGTAAGTATGTTCTCCGATTTCCCATTTCACGTAATTCTATTAATTCTGACCTTATTCCCATTTCACGTAGGTCCAGTCTGGATTTTATCCCATCTTTTATCTTACCTGGTATATTCAACAAAGTACTAATGACACTATCACAAACATTTATCTCAACGTGCATGACATCGATACAATGCCTGACTGTCAAAGAACTCCAATAAGGAAGATCCCAAAATATTGACTTCTTCTTGAATAAAGATTTGTCACTCCGTGTGACCATAGTACATTGTGATCTCTTACCAAATTCATTGACAAAGTCTTTTACTCTTTCATAAACAACCTCCCCTGTATAGGTTTAGGTGCACTCCATTCCTCATTCAATCCATTGAATGCTTTGCGCTTCCTATGATACAGACATAATTTTTTAAGAAACCTTCAATGACCGAGATATACAGTCTTACCGCCATGTTTTAGTCTTGTTGAATCAGTGTTCTCTTCACATATAGGACACAGTTTAGCTCCTTTGACACTATATCCAGACAAATTCCCATATGATGGAAAATCATTAATACTGCAAAACACCATAAAATGCAAACAAAATGTCTCTCTTCGTGAAGCATCATATGTCATCACACCTTCACCCCATAGTTTCTTTAAGGCATCAATCAGAGGTTCAAGATAAACATCGATATCATTTCCAGGTTGTTTAGGGCCCGATATCAACAATGACAACATTACATACTTATTTTTTGTATACAGCTAGGGAGGAAGATTTTATATAACAAGCATGACTGGACAAGTGCTATGTTGGCTGCTCAATGTCCCGTACAGATTCATCCCATCTGTACAAAGCCCAAGTCTTAGATTCCTGACTTCTTCACCAAATTTAGGGTACAATAGATCAATCTTCTTCCACTGTGGGGAATCAGACGCATGTCATAGGATCCCATTATTATTTTTCTTAACATCTGCATGCCACATCAAAATTCTTCGCATCTATCGGATTGGAAAACAAGCATTGAAACCGTGATATTATAGGTAGATACCACATCACCTTGGCAGGAGAACCAGTTTTGGACTCCCCCTAAGTCGTCAATTTATACCGTGACACACCACATTTTGGACAATCTTTCAAATCCACATAGTCCTTTTGAAATAATACAGAATCATTCGAGCATGCGTGTATCTTTTTGGCCTCCATTCCCATTGGGCACAATAATTACTTTACCTGGTATGTTGAGATTGACAGCTCATTTCCTTCACGAAGCATTTCTTTCAACAAAGACAACAATGACATGAAGCTTTTATTGCTCCATCTATTGTTAGCTTTCAGCTTATACAATCTCAACACAACGCTAAGCTTCGTAAACTTAGTACAGCCTGTGTATAACGGTATCTCAACATCATTCACAATGTTTCTAAACATGAGAGGTGGATCAGTGTGCTCTACCCCACAACTATCCAGCATCGCATCAACGATGTCTACTAGAACTGGTTCATTCACATCTACGTCATCAGAGGAATTTTCTTCTTCCACACAAGCACTGCTATCGACATCCAATGGTTTCGGGTTTGAAATCTCTCCATGCCATTGTCATTCTGTATAGCCTTGTATAATCCTGTTGCACATGACATGACTTTTGATTTTGTCACCAGTGCTGACTTTCAAGTTGTTACCGCAATGCCTACATGGACAGTAGAACCTATCTCTAGGTTGTTTCCTATGTTCCTCGGCAAATCTAATAAACTGGTCAAGACCAGATATAAACTCTGGGGTGCAGTGATTGTGAATGGACATCCATGATCTATCCATTCTATGATCAAAGAGAAAACCAGTATATATTACAACAAGATTAGGGTCTAGGGTTAACAGATTACAGTTTTTGCATGGTTAAAACTTTAGGCCAACAAATACATGTGTTGTCATTCTTATATATAATAAATGTATACCTCCTATCCCATTCTTGAACACCTAATCTCACTAGTAAGTGTATAATGTGTATTGGGTTTTCAAGAAAATTTTGACAACATTTCCCCGCTGTTCTATAAGTACATATGTACTTAGAGAACAAACGGGGAAATGCTACCGAAATTTTCTTGAAAACCCAATACACATTATACAATTACATCTTAAGTGAGATTAGGTGTTCAAGAACAGTCCCAAACCAGGGACTATCTAAGATTTACTCCTAATGAGTAAATCTTGGATGGGTTTCTAGGCCAACAAATACATGTGTTGTCATTCTTATACCTACAATCCTAGTTTCATCATTCATATCCTATGTTTTGTGTAACATCAATTAATCATTCTTGTCAGTAAATAATAAATAGTAAATAAACCATGATTCCATATATCAAAGATTTGAATCAAATGGAGCCTAATGGAACATTGGGAGAGTGAGAATATTATACCTCACTTGAAGGCTGAAGAAGAAATATATGCAAATCAACAACAAGTCAACAACACCTGCAACAACACAAATGCACACAAATGTAGATGCATGTTCATCATCAAGATAATCATTACACACAAATGTAGGTGTCCGATCATAATTGAGTAATATAGCACAAAATCAGCCACCACGTCCGTGCTACCAACACGGTCGTGCTGCCCAGCACGGCCGTGCTAACCGGCGATTTCACAACATGCACCATCATTGGTCGCAGAGCAGGGTACCTTCTTGTGGGAGGAGGAAGAAGAGCAGGAGCATGTACCTCCGGGCAACTGGCAAGGAGAGCAGGGCAACCGACGGTGGTGCGGGGGAGCAGAGATCGGCGAAGAGACCAGAAGCATAGTAGGAGATCGGCGAAGAGACCAGGAGCAGAGCAGGAGACCGACGGCAGCGTCGGCGAGGAGAGAAGTAGCAGCGAATGGCGGCAGTGCGGGGGAGAAACGATGACATGATTTCCATACCTAACTAATCGACCAATGAAACAGAGAGATATTGGGGAAGAGTCTTTCACATGGGGGCTATTAACTACACCATCGATGTCAGTTGTTTAAAAAATCGACACCTAAGAACGGATGGCGTTGGTTACCAAAAAATAATGACACCTATGCTCAATGATAGTCATCAGTTTGAACAAGAAAAAACCGACGTCTATCTACATATGAGAATTAAAAAAATTGTTCTCGATTAATTACCATAGTCGTCAGTTTCTTTACAAAACCGACGCCTAAGGGGTTTGAAAGTTTTCCTGGGAACAACGCGAGAAAACCCATAGGCATCGGTTATTATAGTAAAACTGATGACTAAAATGAGCCCAATTTCTATCTCGTGAAAAACCTTTCGTCGTTGGTTTAAGAGTTAATAACCGACACCATATGTTAAATTTTGGAGGTAGTTTTTTTCACTGGAAATTTTGGATTTGGCGGTTAATATTAGGCATCAGTTTCTTATTAAGGAACCGACACTGAATAAAAGCGATACCCGTGTCTGGTCGCCCTTCATAGATAGATGTCAGTTTCTTTTTTGAACCAACACTTTATATTTTAGGTGTCAGTTTATTTATACAACCGACGCCTTTAAAGGTGACGTTATAAGTCATTTCTATAGTAGTCACTGAAACGGTATGATATGCTTCTCTTCAACGTGAACCAAAAGAAATATTAGTTCCAAAACCATTACCATATCTCAAGCAACTCTTAGAGGGTCAGAAGTACAAATTCCTTGACAAAGAATAGAGAAATCTGGTGGTCATTAATGCAAAAATTCCCTTTGATTATTAGGAGCAACTATTTTCTAAACTGAAATACTGGAAAAAGGATCTCAGATACTCTACAGATGATATCAAGGGTCTCAGTCCAGCAGTGTGTATGCATAGAATGAACCTCAAAAATGACACAAATCCATGAGTCCAAGGTCAAAGGAAGTTGACTAACAAAATGTGAGAGGTTGTACGCAAGGAAGTCATAAGCTTATGGATGTAGGTATTATCTATGCTATCAGTGACAACAACTGGGTTAGTCTAATTCATGTGGTTCCCAAGAAAGGTGGGCTGACAGTAGTAAAGGACAATGAAGGAAAAGAACTAACCACACACATAGTGATCGACTGCGTAGGTGCATAGATTACAGACTACTGAATGCAACAACACACAAAGATCATGTGGGCTCCGATCTCCAAACCACGAATTAATCCCGATTTAAACATGTGCGGAAGCATCGATTAAACAGCGGAAGATAAAAATCACGGGAAATTAAAACTTTTCGAGATAAGAGCTTGAAACCACAAACCTTTTCCATAGAAAAAGGATTTAACTGTTTCCATTACTGACAAATTACTTCTTGAGTAATTATATACAACATGGTACAAAATCTCTCAAGAATTCATACTCAAAACATTCCAAGACCTGAGAGTACAGAGGACACATAGGACTTGACTCTAACTACACCATAAAGCAGGCTGAATCTCCACCTGAGATTTACTGCTCCTGATGCTGTTGTTGCTGGGATTGGTCACCTGTGTTCTTGTTTCTCCGTCTTCGACGACCACCTAAAAAAAGTAGAAGTCTATGGGGTGAGACAATTATACATAATTGCCCCAGCGAGAGTTATAACTCTCCACTAGAAGCTTTATAAGCAAGACATGGAATAACTAAAGCAATAAAAGCCTTCAAGATATTCACTTGCAGTTTTGATGATAAGCAAGAGTTCAATCAATATTAAAATATGAGAACATCTATACTATTCAAGGTAACATCAATCAAATAACTCGTAGATACTCTAACAGATATACTACGTTGTTGATTATGTTTTTCAAACATTATTGTTATGCCCTGTGGAGATGAGGCTTACCACTCATACTCCAACTGATCGCTAAGAAGTCACATCAGTATCATACATAGGTCATTAAAAGAGCCGGATTCTTATGACCTTCACCTTCCTCAGTCAGTTAGAGGATTGTTTGATAGACATCTGGCGGGATGTCCTTTAATAATAGCTCTCCAGGGTAAACTGGACCTTCGCTATTTTTAGAGTTACAGTGGCATTCTGTACCCTCTTCGCCATCGGAAGATTTCTTGTTTATCTTTCACCGATGCGGTATTTGTGTCTTTAAGGGAGTGTAGAGATACATCTCACCTTTTAGACTTTGTGGTGGGGTTTGATGGACTACTAGAATCTACATCAAATCCTCTCACCCTTTCTCTCTTAGTGAAGGTATGACAGACTACATGAATCTACATCAAATACCTACACTAGGATGTAAGGTTCTACACATCCATGTACCCCACATACTCAAAAGTATGTGATCCAGGAGTTCCCTGGGGAAAACCTGTTTTACCATCATTTAGACTCTGACAATGATGGTTCTATGATCAGGGCTCTACATTTCACTTGATTAGTTAGGTACATTCAGTATTCTTAACATCATACATTGTTCTTCAAACAATAACAATAGCATCACATCTTTATATAAGAATACAAAATGTACATGCCTAACTCTTTTCAATCATCAGTTCTCAGTCATCTCATCACAAGTCATCTGTCAAGCATGACCTTGATGGTGTTTATGGCTCTTACAGCCCATAAATCACAAAGGATGTCACTTAGCAGTGTATCAAGGTAGTTCACTATTCATAAAGCTTAAGGCATGCTTTCAATGAATATAACATGGTATTCCATACCTGGATATGACCATCATCTCATAACAACCTGCATGGTTAATTCAACAGATAATAGTAAACAATTCAACAATTAGGGTTTACTATTCATCTTACATGTCATCACCCTAAAATTAGGGTTTACTATTCACTCCATGGTGATTTGTACTCATTACATCATCATGTAAGAGAAACATCATCATTAGTGTTCTTAAATAAGATTAAGATTCATTAGATAGCATAACTAGGGTTTCCATGACCTCTCATAGGTGGGTCATTCCCTAATCATGCACATTCATGTGTAATTGAAGTATCTCACTTGAGTTTCCACCTTAAAAAGGGTACTTTCTCTCTCTAGGATACTTTCTCTCTCTAGAAATACTTTCTCTCTCCTCTCACTAGTAAATGGTGGCAACACCACTCTAGATCAGGTGGAGATAAGTCTCCATTGACTAACATAAGTCAAAACATCAACATCATGTGATTAGGGTTTGATTGGAACAAGGTTTTATCTCTTTAGACCCCTCAAGGGTATTTTGGTAATTTGCCACATGATCACCATCATGGGTTAACTTACTAATCACATAGTCCCTTAATGACCTAGGTTACCATTAGGGTTTAGATTGGATCACCATTGAACTAATTACACCATCAAATGGTTAAGTACAAACCATCACCAATCTCCAAACGGTTTCAACCTTCAAACGGTCTTGAGACCGTTTGGAGGTGAAGACCGTTTGGAAGGTTTGACTTCCAAACCGTTTGGAGCTTCAATCGGTTTGAAACCGTTTGATCAAAATTACTTGAGATCGATTGGACCAAACGATCCTGAGGTCGTTTGAGCCCAAACGGTCTTGAGACCGTTTGGCCCCAAATGGTCTTGAGACCGTTTGGTCTCAAACGGTCTTGAGACCGTTTGGATCCAAACAGTCTTGAGACCGTTTGGTCTAAGAAGGGCTCAAACCGTTTGGACCTCCAAAGTGGTTCAAAGGTTACCAATGTTCATGGATATGTGTGTTGAAGCCCTCAATTGGTCAAAGCTATGCTAACCACTTATAAATTGAGTCAATTAGGGTTAGCCTTAGCCTATTAGACATCAAATTGACCCTCAATTGCAATCCAATTAGGGTTCAATCGTTCTCAATTAGGGTTTCAAATCGGATGGTCATCAATGTTCAACAATATGAATCAACTCAAGGTTGAACCTATCAATTGACCTCCAATTGGGCTCAAACTTGGCC
Source organism: Alisma plantago-aquatica (assembly GCA_963693085.1). Lineage (NCBI taxonomy): Eukaryota > Viridiplantae > Streptophyta > Magnoliopsida > Alismatales > Alismataceae > Alisma > Alisma plantago-aquatica. The sequence continues at coordinate 1,492,922,289 of OY856412.1, forward strand.
CAAACGGTCTTGAGGTCGTTTGGACATCATCCAAACGGTCTTGAGACCGTTTGCCCAAAGTTTGACCAAAGTCCAGGTCGTTTTGACTAAGGTTGAAGTCCAATTAGGTCAAAAATCAGCAACTTTCATCAATTTCATCAATTTCCTACAATTGGACCCTTAAACCATTAGATTAACTCAACCCTAGATCTTCAAACGGTCTTGGGTTGTGCCCAAACGGTCTTAGGAGCGTCTGGAGGAATCCCCAAACGGTCTTGAGACCGTTTGGATCCTTCAACCCAAAACTCAACGAGATCTATATGTCAAATCAGCACTTTTTCACCCGATTAGGGTTTCATGTTGAAGTGCCTTCAACTCTCAATTGGTTAAGAATTAGACTTTGATTCTTTGCAGAGATGAAATTCAATATATTAGGAACAGACCCTCAAACGGTCGTCCCTTGGTCAACTCTTTCAAACGGTCTTGAGACCGTTTCAATCCAAACGGTCTTGCAAGACCGTTTGAGAGCAAACGGTTTGAAACCGTTTGAACCCAAACGGTTTGCAACCGTTTGGACCAAAAGGGTCCAAGGTCATTTGAAAAAGTGACATAGGGAATCACGCCCCTCATCTTCAACCTCTAGCAAGGTCGGTTTCTCCACTGTTTTGCTTGCAAACGTGCAAGGAAGAAGGGAGGTAGAAGGAGATTTTACCAAGTAAATTGCAAGAATTAAAGCATGCATATAAAGCAAAAGTTTAGAGTTATAAAACCCGCCTAAAGGTTGATCTTAGAGCTCCAAGCCTTCAAGCTCCAAGCTTTAATGGCGTCCTTGAGCTTCCACAACTTGGTCAGAGGTGAATTCTCCAAGGAAACGTTGGTTTGGTTGGCTAGAACAAGAAAACTAAGTAAGCTAACCACAAAACCAACCTTAGAAAGTGAATTCCTCCATGAATTCGAGCTAGAAGGTGGTGTTTTCTTACCTAGAATATGTTGTTCGTCCCCCTGAGCTCCAGAGCTATCCTTGGCCGTTTGAGCAAGAAGAGAAGAGAATGAGGGAAAGAAAAGATCGTTCACTTATCTTGTAAAGAGGTGGCTTATATACTTTAGCCCCTTTTACACCCTAAGGACCTTACAAGATTGGAAATCACATCTAGGTCCCTCCTTGCTCAAAGGCACGTACAAACTCATCTATCCTTATGCAAATATCATGAAATCTCAAGATCTAAGGGTAAGGGAAGCCAACCTACAACTAGGGTACATCCATGAAAGGTTTCTATACCCAAACTAGGTGTCTTTTACCACAAAGTTCATCTTTTCTTATCTGATCAATCTTTGATGTGCCCCTTTCATCATTTCCACTCTAAATGATGACAAGAGTCTTAAAAGATATTTTAGATATTAAGAATTACAACTTGGACCCCTCAATTTGGGTAAATTGCACTTTACCCCAAATTAGGGTTTCTAAGCATGGGAATTGCTTCCACAGCTGCACCTTGGTGCTCAAGCTTGGGAAATCCCTCAAACTTCATCATAACCATCCTCATGATGTTTCAACATCAGAGATACATCTTATATTGTGAATTTTGCAAGTTCAACCCTTAAACTGGGTAATTTGCACAAAGGTCCCTGCATAGAACACAATGCTACAACTTTATACAAAAATGAGCAAGATTGAAAGTAAATTGTTCCTGAGGAACTTAATTACATGCCAGGGAGTGTTCACAAGTATATTAATTACATATTTAGGCAAAACGTTCAGGGTTAGGTCATAACCCACGTCAGGGGTGTTACAAATTCTTTACCCCTTCAAAAGGATTTCGTCCCCGAAATCGATAAAGCATATTATAAGAAAAGAGCAGGATATTTTCTTCTCATTTCATCTTCTAGTTCCCAAGTGGCTTCTTCAACACCACGATGGTTCCAAAGGACTTTTACAAGGCTTATATCCTTCTTCTTTAACTTTTTAGTTCTATTATCGAGGATTGACACTGGTCCCTCCTCATACGTTATATCTTCATTCAATTCTATTTCCATAGGTTGTAGAACTGACTCGGTGTCTGGGTGACATTTCCTCAACATGGAAATGTGAAACACAGGGTGCAACTTCTGCAACTCCTGAGGTAACTCTAGTCTATAGGCCACCTTTCCAACTCTTTCAACAATTAGATAAGGTCCCATAAATCTAGGAGCTAACTTTCCTTTCTTTCCAAAACGAAGGACTCCTTTCCAAGGTGAGACCTTGAGATACACTCTGTCTCCAGCCTGGAACTCTAGGGGTCTACGACGTTTATCGGAATACGACTTCTGTCTATCTTGTGCAGTCTTAAGCTGTTGTTGTATAACTTTAATCTTTTCTGTAGTTTGCTGCACAAGATCAGGGCCTAACAACTGGTGCTCACCAGTTTCATACCAACACAAGGGTGATCTACAACGTCTACCATATAAGGCTTCATATGGTGCCATATCAATGCTATGTTGATAGCTATTGTTATAGGCAAACTCTATCAAGCTTAGATGTAGATCCCAACTCCCGGTATACTGGAGAACACATGCTCTCAACAGATCTTCTAAGGTCTGTATAGTCCTTTCTGACTGTCCATCAATCTGGGGATGAAAGGCTGTACTAAACCTTAGCTTGGTGCCTAGGGCTCTGTGTAGTTGTTCCCAAAAGCGACTTGTAAACTGGGGACCTCTGTCAGAAACTATAGTGACAGGAACTCCGTGCAAACGCACTATCTCTTGAACATATAACTGGGATAACCTTTCAGCAGAATAGGTTGTTTTGACAGGTAAGAAATGTGCTGTCTTTGTCAACCTATCAACAATTACCCAAATGGAATCATGTCCTTTGTTTGTCCTGGGTAGGCCAACAACAAAGTCCATGGTCACATGGTCCCACTTCCACTGTGGTATGGGTAAGGGTTGCATTGTTCCTGCAGGTTTCTGGTGCTCAGCCTTGACTTGCTGACACACAGGACACCTCAGAACAAACTCAACTACATCCTTCTTCATTCCAGGCCACCAATACATATCTTTCAAGTTTCGATACATCTTGGTGCTCCCTGGATGCATAGCATACATTGAAGAATGAGCTTCTTCCAGGACTAATTTCCTTAGGTTATCCATATCTGGCACTATCATCCTTCCATGATAGCATGCCACCTGGTCATCTGACTCATGAAAACCTTCTCGCTTCTCATCACCCAACTCAGATCTAATCTGTTGTACAAAAGCATCTACTTGTTGTGCCTCCTTTATCTGTTCTCTTAAGGTAGGTTTAATCTGCATCTCAGCTAACAAACCAGCTAACAATGATGCCTTCAACTGCACATTGTCTTGCCTTAAAGAGATAATCATATCTCTTCTAGAGCATACTAAGGAACTTAGTTGTGCCCTATCCATGGTTGATGTTGCTGATTTCCTACTCAAGGCATCTGCAACCACATTGGCCTTGCCTGGATGGTAATCAATCGTACAATCGTAGTCCTTGATTAACTCCATCCAGCGACGTTGCCTCATATTAAGCTCATGCCGAGTGAAGATGTACTTAAGGCTCTTGTGGTCTGTGAAAATCTGGAAAGTTTCTCCATAAAGATAATGTCTCCAGATTTTCAAAGCATGGACCACAGCAGCTAACTCTAGATCGTGTGTCGGATAATTCTCCTCATGTTTCTTAAGCTGTCGGGAAGAAAAAGAAATCACTTGTTTATCTTGCATCAACACACATCCAAGTCCATTCTTGGAGGCATCACAAAAGATTATATATTCCTTTCCTTGCTCAGGTAACACAAGCACAGGTGCACTTGTCAACCTCTCCTTCAACAGCTGAAAAGACTGTTGACACTTATCACTCCAAGCAAAAGGAACATCCTTCCAGGTTAACTTGGTTAAAGGTAAGGCTATAGAACTAAAATTCTTAATAAACCTTCGATAATAACCAGCTAACCCCAAGAAACTTCTAATCTCTGTCGGTGTCTTCGGTTGTTCCCACTGCAGAACAGATTCTACCTTTGTAGGGTCAACACGAATTCCCGAGGCAGATACCACATGTCCAAGGAAAGACACTTCAGATAACCAAAACTCGCACTTGCTAAACTTAGCGTATAGCTTATGCTCTCTTAGCAAGGTCAAAGTCTGGCGAAGGTGTTGCTCATGCTGCTGAGCATCCTTACTATAAATCAGTATGTCATCTATGAAGACGACAACACACTGATCAAGGAAAGGTCGAAAGACTCTATTCATGAGTTCCATGAATGCAGCCGGTGCATTGGTTAGTCCAAACGACATAACCGTGAACTCATAGTGACCATATCTTGTCCTAAAGGCAGACTTAGATATGTCACTGTCCTTAATGCGGAGTTGATGATATCCAGACCTTAAGTCTATCTTAGATAAGACTGTTGCACCACGCAACTGGTCGAAAAGATCATCAATCCTCGGCAAAGGATACTTATTCTTTATCGTTACTTTATTGAGTTGTCTATAATCAATGCACAACCGCATCGATCCATCTTTCTTTTTAATAAACAAAACCGGAGCACCCCAAGGTGAGGTACTCGGTCGGATGAAACCCTTCTCAAGTAACTCTTGAAGCTGTTTCTTGAGTTCTGCCATCTCAGCAGGCGCCATCCTATACGGAGTCTGGGCTATGGGTTTCGTATCTGGGACCAAATTGATCTCAAAATCAATTTCCCGGGGTGGTGGTATACCAGGAAGTTCTTCGGGAAACACATCCTCGAATTCCCTGACTATCAGAACTTCAGCAGGGCTGGATCTCTCATTGGTAACATCTACCACATGGGCTAAGAATGCGTAGCATCCTTGCCTCATCAACTTATCAGCAACCATAGCTGATACCAGACAGGTGGGCAGAATCTTTCTTTCACCTTGAAAGATCCATGTGTTGCTTTCATCAGCAAACACTGCCAACTTGGACTCACAATCCAAGACAACTCGATACCTTTCCAAGGTATCCATCCCTAGGATTATATCAAATCCTTGCATATCAAGTGGTATGAGATCCACTTGAATGCGATACTTAGAAAAGAAAAGTACGCAGGGAGAGCATACTTCTTACAGAACAACAGACCCACTCAACGGAGTCTCCAACAACAACTTATCTGCCCTATGACTAGTTGTCATATTGCAGTTACGAATCACTCTTCGAGTGATGAAAGAGTGCGTAGCACCCGGGTCAATCAAAACAGATACTACACAAGATTTAGACATATCAGAATATACAAGTTCCATCTGACCTGTTACTATTTGTGGATTGACCACTGCCTCTGGTGGGTTCATGGCATAGAACCTTGCCGTAGCCTGTTGTTGAGGTGGTGCTGATGATCCAGCTTGAGACGCTTGTCCACGTCCTCGAGCTGCTCCTTGATGTTGTCTATTCTGAGATCCCTGTTGATTCTGTCTCGGGGTTTGTTGTGTCACACCGACAGCCCTAGAACGGCAATCCTTCATCAAGTGTCCCACCTTACCACAGTTGTAGCAACTCTTCTCCTGTTGCTGTGGTCTGGGTGGTCCAGTAACTGACACAGATGCAGAACTGTGCATCCCTTGAAGCGGTTGACTTCGTCCTCTACCTCTGCTTGGTGTCCATTGAGTTTGAAAACTAGATCTAGATGGTGGAGGGTTAGGTGCAGAGAATCTAGGTTTCTTGGAATCCCTAGATGAAGAACCCTGGAACTGTGGATATGTTTTATGGGTTTGTCTTTTCTCAACCACAGATCTCTCTATCCTTCGGACTGACTCAACGAAGGTAGAGAATCTCTCTCTGTTTTCTAAGGCAGACACAAGGGTTGACATATCAGAATTCAGACCCTTCTCGAATCTTCTGATTCTTTCCTCATCCGTAGCAGCCATGTGCGGACAGAACCGCAACAACTCCATAAACTTAGCTTCATACTCACTAATGTTCATCATACCCTGCCTTAGTTTCTCAAACTGAGAGATCTTCTCATCTAGGAAGGTCTTTGGAAAATATCTATTGATAAATTCCCGACGAAACTCTTCCCATGAGAACTCTATTCCAGGTCTCTTCTGCTCTTCCATGGTCCACCAATGACCAGCACTTCCTTTGAGAAGATAGACAGCATGTCTAACCTTCTCAGCTTCAGGGATACTGAGGATCCTGAAAGCCTTCTCCAACTCTGTCAACCATAAGTCAGCATCTGCAGGGTCGGCAGTTCCGAAGTACTCGGTAGCTCTGACACGACGAAGTCGTTCGAATGTCTTACCGATACCTTGTGCTTCAGGCTGGGCAGGTGCCCTAGGTGCAGGAATGGGCATCCTATCAGTTATATGTGTCATGGCAGTCATGAACTGCCCGAACATCGTTTGTACAGCTGGATCACTCATGTCAGCTGGGTTGAACTGGGGTGGCTCTCTTGGCGACTCAGGTGCAGGTTGTTCTATTCTCGAAACTCTTGCACCGCCTCGAGGTGCACTAGCACTACTCTCTGCCACGTGCTCATTACGATGTTCTGACATTCTTATGTATCTTCTTCTCCTGAGGAGCAGAAGATTCTATTAGATGAGGAAGGAGTACTAAAAGTAGACTCGACATCCTAAGTCCTATGCCTCTGTAGACTCGACTGAACCTGGAGCTCTGATACCACTTAATTGTGGGCTCCGATCTCCAAACCACGAATTAATCCCGATTTAAACATGTGCGGAAGCATCGATTAAACAGCGGAAGACAAAAATCACGGGAAATTAAAACTTTTCGAGATAAGAGCTTGAAACCACAAACCTTTTCCATAGAAAAAGGATTTAACTGTTTCCATTACTGACAAATTACTTCTTGAGTAATTATATACAACATGGTACAAAATCTCTCAAGAATTCATACTCAAAACATTCCAAGACCTGAGAGTACAGAGGACACATAGGACTTGACTCTAACTACACCATAAAGCAGGCTGAATCTCCACCTGAGATTTACTGCTCCTGATGTTGTTGTTGCTGGGATTGGTCACCTGTGTTCTTGTTTCTCCATCTTCGACGACCACCTAAAAAAAGTAGAAGTCTACGGGGTGAGACAATTATACATAATTTCCCCAGCGAGAGTTATAACTCTCCACTAGAAGCTTTATAAGCAAGACATGGAATAACTAAAGCAATAAAAGCCTTCAAGATATTCACTTGCAGTTTTGATGATAAGCAAGAGTTCAATCAATATTAAAATATGAGAACATCTATACTATTCAAGGTAACATCAATCAAATAACTCGTAGATACTCTAAGAGATATACTACGTTGTTGATTATGTTTTTCAAACATTATTGTTATGCCCTGTGGAGATGAGGCTTACCACTCATACTCCAACTGATCGCTAAGAAGTCACATCAGTATCATACATAGGTCATTAAAAGAGTCGGATTCTTATGACCTTCACCTTCCTCAGTCAGTTAGAGGATTGTTTGATAGACATCTGGCGGGATTTCCTTTAATAATAGCTCTCCAGGGTAAACTGGACCTTCGCTATTTTTAGAGTTACAGTGGCATTCTGTACCCTCTTCGCCATCGGAAGATTTCTTGTTTATCTTTCACCGATGCGGTATTTGTGTCTTTAAGGGAGTGTAGAGATACATCTCACCTTTTAGACTTTGTGGTGGGGTTTGATGGACTACTAGAATCTACATCAAATCCTCTCACCCTTTCTCTCTTAGTGAAGGTATGATGGACTACATGAATCTACATCAAATACCTACACTAGGATGTAAGGTTCTACACATCCATGTACCCCACATACTCAAAAGTATGTGATCCAGGAGTTCCCTGGGGAAAACCTGTTTTACCATCATTTAGACTCTGACAATGATGGTTCTATGATCAGGGCTCTACATTTCACTTGATTAGTTAGGTACATTCAGTATTCTTAACATCATACATTGTTCTTCAAATAATAACAATAGCATCACAGCTTTATATAAGAATACAAAATGTACAGGCCTAACTCTTTTCAATCATCAGTTCTCAGTCATCTCATCACAAGTCATCTGTCAAGCATGACCTTGATGGTGTTTATGGCTCTTACAGCCCATAAATCACAAAGGATGTCACTTAGCAGTGTATCAAGGTAGTTCACTATTCATAAAGCTTAAGGCATGCTTTCAATGAATATAACATGGTATTCCATACCTGGATATGACCATCATCTCATAACAACCTGCATGGTTAATTCAACAGATAATAGTAAAAAATTCAACAATTAGGGTTTACTATTCATCTTACATGTCATCACCCTAAAATTAGGGTTTACTATTCACTCCATGGTGATTTGTACTCATTACATCATCATGTAAGAGAAACATCATCATTAGTGTTCTTAAATAAGATTAAGATTCATTAGATAGCATAACTAGGGTTTCCATGACCTCTCATAGGTGGGTCATTCCCTAATTATGCACATTCATGTGTAATTGAAGTATCTCACTTGAGTTTCCACCTTAAAAAGGGTACTTTCTCTCTCTAGGATACTTTCTCTCTCCTCTCACTAGTAAATGGTGGCAACACCACTCTAGATCAGGTGGAGATAAGTCTCCATTGACTAACATAAGTCAAAACATCAACATCATGTGATTAGGGTTTGATTAGAACAAGGTTTTATCTCTTTAGACCCCTCAAGGGTATTTTGGTAATTTGCCACATGATCACCATCATGGGTTAACTTACTAATCGCATAGTCCCTTAATGACCTAGGTTACCATTAGGGTTTAGATTGGATCACCATTGAACTAATTACACCATCAAATGGTTAAGTACAAACCATCACCAATCTCCAAACGGTTTCAACCTTCAAACGGTTTCAACCACCCAAACGGTCTTGAGACCGTTTGGAGGTGAAGACCGTTTGGAAGGTTTGACTTCCAAACCGTTTGGAGCTTCAACCGGTTTGAAACCGTTTGATCAAAATTACTTGAGATCGATTGGACCAAACGATCCTGAGGTCGTTTGAGCCCAAACGGTCTTGAGACCGTTTGGCCCCAAATGGTCTTGAGACCGTTTGGATCCAAACGGTCTTGAGACCGTTTGGTCCAAGAAGGGCTCAAACCGTTTGGACCTCCAAAGTGGTTCAAAGGTTACCAATGTTCATGGATATGTGTGTTGAAGCCCTCAATTGGTCAAAGCTATGCTAACCACTTATAAATTGAGTCAATTAGGGTTAGCCTTAGCCTATTAGACATCAAATTGACCCTCAATTGCAATCCAATTAGGGTTCAATCGTTCTCAATTAGGGTTTCAAATCGGATGGTCATCAATGTTCAACAATATGAATCAACTCAAGGTTGAACCTATCAATTGACCTCCAATTGGGCTCAAACTTGGCCCAAACGGTCTTGAGGTCGTTTGGACATCATCCAAACGGTCTTGAGACCGTTTGCCCAAAGTTTGACCAAAGTCCAGGTCGTTTTGACTAAGGTTGAAGTCCAATTAGGTCAAAAATCAGCAACTTTCATCAATTTCATCAATTTCCTACAATTGGACCCTTAAACCATTAGATTAACTCAACCCTAGATCTTCAAACGGTCTTGGGTTGTGCCCAAACGGTCTTAGGAGCGTTTGGAGGAATCCCCAAATGGTCTTGAGACCGTTTGGGTCCTTCAACCCAAAACTCAACGAGATCTATATGTCAAATCAGCACTTTTTTCACCCGATTAGGGTTTCATGTTGAAGTGCCTTCAACTCTCAATTGGTTAAGAATTAGACTTTGATTCTTTGCAGAGATGAAATTCAATATATTAGGAACAGACCCTCAAACGGTCGTCCCTTGGTCAACTCTTTCAAATGGTCTTGAGACCGTTTCAATCCAAACGGTCTTGCAAGACCGTTTGAGAGCAAACGGTTTGAAACCGTTTGAACCCAAACGGTTTGCAACCGTTTGGACCAAAAGGGTCCAAGGTCGTTTGAAAAAGTGACATAGGGAATCACGCCCCTCATCTTCAACCTATAGCAAGGTCGGTTTCTCCACTGTTTTGCTTGCAAACGTGCAAGGAAGAAGGGAGGTAGAAGGAGATTTTACCAAGTAAATTGCAAGAATTAAAGCATGCATATAAAGCAAAAGTTTAGAGTTATAAAACCCGCCTAAAGGTTGATCTTAGAGCTCCAAGCCTTCAAGCTCCAAGCTTTAATGGCGTCCTTGAGCTTCCACAACTTGGTCAGAGGTGAATTCTCCAAGGAAACGTTGGTTTGGTTGGCTAGAACAAGAAAACTAAGTAAGCTAACCACAAAACCAACCTTAGAAAGTGAATTCCTCCATGAATTCGAGCTAGAAGGTGGTATTTTCTTACCTAGAATAGGTTGGTCGTCCCCCTGAGCTCCAGAGCTATCCTTGGCCGTTTGAGCAAGAAGAGAAGAGAATGAGGGAAAGAAAAGATCGTTCACTTATCTTGTAAAGAGGTGGCTTATATACTTTAGCCCCTTTTACACCCTAAGGACCTTACAAGATTGGAAATCACATCTAGGTCCCTCCTTGCTCAAAGGCACGTCCAAACTCATCTATCCTTATGCAAATCTCATGAAATCTCAATATCTAAGGGTAAGGGAAGCCAACCTACAACTAGGGTACATCCATGAAAGGTTTCTATACCCAAATTAGGTGTCTTTTACCACAAAGTTCATCTTTTCTTATCTGATCAATCTTTGATGTGCCCCTTTCATCATTTCCACTCTAAATGATGACAAGAGTCTTAAAATATATTTTAGATATTAAGAATTACAACTTGGACCCCTCAATTTGGGTAAATTGCACTTTACCCCAAATTAGGGTTTCTAAGCATGGGAATTGCTTCCACAGCAGCACCTTGGTGCTCAAGCTTGGGAAATCCGTCAAACTTCATCATAACCATCCTCATGATGTTTCAACATCAGAGATACATCTTATATTGTGAATTTTGCAAGTTCAACCCTTAAACTGGGTAATTTGCACAAAGGTCCCTGCATAGAACACAATGCTACAACTTTATACAAAAATGAGCAAGATTGAAAGTAAATTGTTCCTGAGGAACTTAATTACATGCCAGGGAGTGTTCACAAGTATATTAATTACATATTTAGGCAAAACTTCTAGGGTTAGGTCATAACCCAGGTCAGGGGTGTTACAGATCATTTCCCCGTTCCCTTTATTGACCAAGTTCTGGAGAGGCTAGCACATCATTCATATTTTTGTTATCTATATGGGAACTCTGGATTTTATCAGATTTCCATTCATCCAGAAGATCAGGAGAAGACCACATTCACTTGTTTGTACAGGACATATGCCTTTAGGCACATGCCATTCGGTTTTTGCAACACCTCTTCCACCTTTCAGATGTGCATGTCTGCTATATTTTCTGATTTAATAGAAAAGATCATGGAAGTCTTCATGGATGACTTCTTTGTGTATGGGTCATCTTTCAAAGATTCTTTAAATATCCTATCCCTGGTCCTCAAAAGACGTGAAGAAAAGTAGTTAGTTCTCAACTGGGAGAAGTTCCACTTCCTGGTACGTGAAGGAATTGTCCTAGGACACAAACTGTCCAAAGCCGGTGTAGAGATGGATAAAAGTAAGGTAGAAGCAATCTCTAAGCTTCCACCCTCTTCTTCAATCTCTTCTGTCTGTAGTTTTCTAGGGAATGTAGGATATTACCGTTGATTTATAAAAGATTTTTTAATGATTGCAAAGCCCTTATCCAAGTATTAATAAATGACACTCTGTTTGTCTTCGATGAAGAATACCAGACGACCTTCCACACCCTGAAAGATGCCTTGACTATTGTCCCCATTCTACAAGCTCTAGATTGAGATCTCCCCTTTGAAATAATGTGTGACACCAGTGACTATGCAATAGGGTCTGTCTTAGGAAAAAAGAAAGACAAGAAACATCATGTCATTACTACTCCAGTAAAACTCTTCATGAGGCTCAAATTAATTACACCACCACTGAGACAGAGATGTTGGCCATCATCTACGCCTTCGACAAATTCAGATCCTATTTATTAGGTGAGAAGCTGACAATCTACACTAATCATAGGGCAATCAAGTATCTAATGCATAAAAAAGATACCAAACCACTTCTCCTCTGGTGGGCTCTTCTTTTACAAGAGTTTGATAATGAAATCATTGACAAAAAGGGGACAAAAAATGTCATTGTCGATCACCTCTCTAGAATGAATGTAAAGAAGTGAAACACCTCTTTACTAAATTTGGTAAACAAAATCCAATGAATAGTAGCGGAAGTTAAAACCTTGACTATATTCAATTTAATAAAGTGTACATAAAAATTTTCCCAATAAGGGTGTACATGCTTTATCCAAATAAAGGGTCTAAGTAGAGGGAAACTCAACTACATCATTATGTCTCCACAAAAACAACTTAACAATTTAGTCCATGATGGAAGGATGAACTCCTTCTCCTAAGCTTAGGCTGGTTCACCATACTCATATTGCACACTCTGGTCCTAAACCTGGGTGGTTGGGATCACCCAATAAGAGGAGATAAATATTTATGTGACAAATAAAAGAATAAGGACAAATATAAAGTAAATTATTGCATGATAAAGATTTACTATGCTAAGAGTTGTCAAAAGTATGAGGCAAGTAAATACATAAGAATTTTGCCAGGTCAAATAATAGTGAAATTTGCATGCATGACATTTTTTTGAGGAAAGGACGGAGGATCCTATGATTGGGATCCCCCGACATCACATTAAAATGCTAAATCAGCAGCCATAAGGTCTACAAAAGTGGAAGGAAAAAATTGAGAAAAGAAGAAATTATCTATGGACCCCCTACGGGCCATACTAGCCGCTGCATGGGCGACTTTGTTGCACGTACGCCTAACGTATGAAATATTACAGAAAGAAAAATGGTGTTGTAGGAAACTAATGTCCTCCACGACGATGCCCAAGTAGTCCCTTCTTGGTCCTCCTTCACAGCATGCTTGGACTACCTCCAGTGAGTCAGACTCAGTTGCCAATCGCTCTATACCCCGGTTGCCTGCCCATGTCAATGTTGTCCTCAAAGCAATTGCTTCCGCCAGTGCCACCTTGTATCCATCACTAATATTCTTGCCCACAATGCCAATTGGATCCCCATCGTTGTTCCTCATCACCATCCTGATCGTTGTTGCTCCATCCTCCCCATACGATGCATCTACATTCAGCTTCACAATGCCTGACACCGACTTTGTCCACCTAGGATGATCATTGCTAGGTAGCTGCCCGCCAGGACTACTACATGCTCGCCTCTCCCTTTTGAAATTTCTAATCATGGCCAAAGCTGAATGAAAGAGATACTCGTTGTGAACTGCACTGCTTTGGAAGACACGCATGTTGCACCCCCTCCACATAGTCCACATGGCCACGATGATCACCTCCCTATCTTCCTTGGACGGTCATTCCAACACTGTCCTCATGCTTGCGCCAATCTGCTCGTCCTTTATTTCCTCCACCAGGCTTCACACTCCTCCTTGCATTTGATCCCGTACCTCCATCATGTTTGGGCACTACAATATCATGTGGGGGATGGACTCCTTTTCGGTCTTGCATAATGAACACATTCCTCGGGTTTCTAGGCTGCCAATACAAACTCTCCAGAGGAAATGGGCTATTTTTGGCATCCACTCCGCTTGCCATATGCTTTTCCACACTTGGTCACCTTGCTGCTGAGATGGTTGTCGGGCTTCCTCTTCCCCTAGCATCCCCAACCAGTAGGCTGAGCGAACCGAGTATAAGCCTTTCTTTGATGGCCACCATGACCACGTGTATTCCGTATTTCTCATGCTCAGTGGGATGGCATATATACTCCTTACATATTCCTCAGGAAAACACTCTCTAACCCTTGGTATATCCCATTCCTTTCCCGATGGTGTGATCAGGTCCTTGACTTTGGTATAGGGTGGATTGTCATCCTCTTTGAAACACGCGGGAGTGTTGTCCTCCTTTGGCAGCCATAGGTCATTCTAGATATTCACATTTTCCCCATTGCCTCATTCCACGCCTTCTTTCAGTAGCGCTTTGGGTCCCCATAGGCTCCTCCAAGTGTAACTAGGATCATGACCTCTTCTAGCTTCCCATACCGACGTTTTGGGAAATTCCTTGCTTTCATAACTTTGCCCACAAGAGAGTTTGGGTTCTCCACTAACCTCCAAATATGTTTAGCCAACAATGCTTGGTTAACGATGTGAAAATCTCTAAAGCCCACTCCTCCTTTCTGTTTCAGTCTGCACACATTGTTCCAACTCATCCAGGATATCTTCCTTTCTTTATCTTTGGCACCCCACCAAAATCTTTCTATGATGCTTTTGATCTCATCTAGAGTACCAACTGGTAGCTGGAAAATACTCATCACATAGGCCGAAATAGCCTGTGCCACTTCTTTGATGAGGACCTCTTTCCCGGGCTTGGATAACAGTTTCTCTGACCAACCTTGTAGTTTCTTCCAGATTCTCTCCTTTATAAAACTGAAGATCTACTTTTTTGACCTTCCGATTGATGTTGGGAAGCCTAGGTAACTTGCATGCCGATTGACTTCTCGCACATTCTAAAAATTCTTGAGTTCCTCCCTTTTTTGAGAGTCTATACCTTTGCTGAAAACAACCTCTGTCTTTGAAAAATTTATTTTTTGTCTGAATGCCTATTCGTACTGGATGATGATTTCAGCTATCTTCTGGCATTCTGCATTGGTTGCTCTAGCAAATAAAATACTATCATCTGCAAAGAAGAGATGTGAGATATTGGGCGCCCCCCTACTTGGCTTAATGCCATGTATAAGGTTGTCCCATGCAACAGTAACAAGCAGTGTAGAGAAAGCTTCCGCACATATGATAAAAAGATACGGGGAAAGAGAGTCACCCTGGCAAAGTCCTCATGATGGTTTTGTCTTCCTGGTCCGGTCTCCGTTGATGGCAAAGGAGTGCTGGACAGACCCGATACAATCTTGGACGTTCTTACCCCATTTTACCCCAAAACCCAATTTCTCCATGACAAACAACAAGAAACCCCACTTGACTCTATCATATGCTTTGGACATGTCCAACTTCAAAGCAATATTACCTTTCTTTCTTCCTTTATCCCGTTTAATAGCATGAAAGAGTTCATAGGCAATAAGGGCATTGTCAGTAATCATTCTCCCCGGGACAAAAGCACTTTGGTTCTCTGAGATAATTGATGGAGCTAGAACTTACACCAAAAGATTACTCTTCCAATGGAAGTCCTAATATGCACCAAAAACCCTAGGGAGGTGATGTTCTCTCTAGGTTTACCTACAACTGGTGCTAGATAAATGCTCCAACCCCACAAGAGTGTGGAAGCCTTATCATAGTACAGATTTAGGATCAAACCCAAAGGACAACATTAAGAATCTGAGTGTCTTTTCCTTGTTTCGTATCAATCTAAGTTAATCATCTAAGACCAGAAGTTTGATTTGAGTTATTTAACCTAAACATGCAAAAGTAAGGGCAAGAATAAAAACTAGTTTAATGATTAAAATCTAAGATTAGCAAATGATGATGGATCACTGGGGTGATGCGGGTATTCGCCACCACTACACATGAATTGTACTTGTACCAAACATAGCAAGACTTGTAAGAAAGATACATGGATGTTGTACAATACCGATGTCTTATAGGACAAGAGTAATGCACACATCCTTCACGGGTTGAGTAACTCTCATTCGGTATATATCTACAAGTCAATGAAGATATGTAGTCTCCGAAGAGAAAATCTTACTCAACATCGTGAAACGTGCATCGGAAAACTAACAAGCGAGCGATAATTACCAAATCGATTAGTATCCTTATATAGTATTCCTCTTTCGAGGATATAGCTACGAGGAACGTGAGAGTGTTGCAACGTCAGCCATTCTCGAACGAATGGTCAAGAACTCTGCACCACTCTCTCCTCAGAGTGTGTTCCTCGACCTGTCAAGGTTACACTTTTGTACGTCAACTGATTCCATTTCATAGTATAAAAGTACAACGATGGAGGTGAGTTTACTCCACTCCTTAGAAAGTGTCCCTATATACTGAAACGGATGCGCGGTGGATACACACACCAGAAACCAAAACTAAATCGGTATTCGAGTCTTCAAAGAGGTCGTAGACAAACCACAATGAAATACAATAGATGCATACAAGAACGCGGCCAACATTCAAGCATGTATGAAACGATTTAGTATTGAATCAGAATGATAACATCTTTTTAGTATAAGTTACAAAACACGGGCAGTGGGGCTAGTCTCCGCGCCCCAGTGGATGGAACTACTCGCTCCTCATAGAGGAAGAAACAAAGAAAGAGAAGAGAG
Source organism: Alisma plantago-aquatica (assembly GCA_963693085.1). Classification (NCBI taxonomy): domain Eukaryota; kingdom Viridiplantae; phylum Streptophyta; class Magnoliopsida; order Alismatales; family Alismataceae; genus Alisma; species Alisma plantago-aquatica. Next base: position 1,492,938,560 of record OY856412.1, read on the forward strand.
AGAAAGGAAGCATCGTCAGAGCAGAAGAGTAGATATGTGACATCCCGGTGTACATCGTCACAGTTTTTGGGACTTCTCTGTTGTGGTCGATGGCGTCCGTCTCTCTACCTCGATCGTCGTGTCTACCTCCGAGATTGCACGGGTAGAATGAGGTAGAACGATGGTATAACAAAGGTGGTAGCAAGATGGCAATGGAATAGCCTTCTGGATCTGTCCCCAGTCTGGCAGCATACCGGATCTGGACTCAGGCCGGGATCCTGGGGCTGTGGGTAAAATTTGGTCAGAAACGGTGCTCGGGCAGTCTGGCGGTGTCCCAACACTGGTCCCAGTCCAGCAACCTTGGGCCGTAGTGAGATGGGATCCAAATGAGGACCCATGGGGTCCTATTTATAAGCACAAATCCTGATAAATATCTTGCTCATGGGGTTTGACTTTGCACTTACTTTTCCATGCAGTTTGCTTTGCACTTACTTTTCCATGCGGTCTTGCTGCACAAGTGCTCATGCGGTTCCATTCATGCATGATCATCACGTGAGCTCATGCGGTCTTCTTCACATTGCTTGCTTCATGCGGTTTCGTCATTGCTACTTTTTCATTCGGTCCTTGCATTGGCAACCGGCTATGCGGCCTTGCGGTCCTCATACGCAATTCCATGCGGTTTGGTTGCTTATGCGGTTTGCTCCGCAATTTCCCATGCGGTTTGCATGGCAGATCAGCAACTGGTCTTGGTGTGGGCATGATAGCTGTTGGCCTCATTCACGTGCATGCGGTCCTGCTAATGCAAATGCTCCATGCGGTCTAGTTAATCCATTGAAATGCAGCGCTCCATGCATCACGTGAGCTCATGCGTTCTTCACTTCCAATTTCCCATGCCGTCTTGTTGCACTCATCAAACAGTCTTGCCTTTTTCTTTTCACGATCTTGAACTGTGCTCTTCACGATTTGGAGCATTCACGTGGACAACTACTGGTCTTGCTGCTTACTCGTCCTGCACTCACGGTTGTTGGTGTAGGTGATGACGACGGCGGTAGGGAGAAGGAGGAAGGGAAACAGTAGGTCGTCTTGGGCAGTTGGCTATCGGAGAGAGGGTTCGTTGCTTCTACCGAAGGCCATCAAGGACAACAATGGTATAGGCGAGCAGGTTGCAGGCACTTGCTAGTGTGAGGAACATCGCCGAGGTCTGCTGCGGTGGAGTGGATGACGACGGAGTAGGTGCTGAACTCTGCGATTGGAGGTAGACGAGCAAGCGTCGTTGCTGCTGGACAGCGCGGGAGACACCATAATTGCTGGTGTAGGGCCTTAGCGGCGTGGCAGTGTAGTTGCTGGTTGCGGGTGCTGCTTGGCGGTGAGGAAGGAGGTAGAAACACTGCGATGCAGGTGCTGCCGGGTGACGCTAATTGGCGGCGCTACTGCTGTGTCGAGGTGGATGGTGGTGGCGCTGCAAGTGCTATAGCACTGCTGTTTGAGTAGGTGAAACACGTTTTGGTATAATTGAGATGAATCCAGCTGGGCAGCTTTGTCCAGGGCTCTCAAAGTAGTAAAAGATGTGAGCAGCTAGATAGGAAGGGGAGTTCGAGTCTTGCTGTAAAGTTCCTAAGTTTGTGGATCTGATAAACAAGTGGCATGTTGCCGCAAAGCCTCTCTTCATCTCTTTCGTCTTTCTTTCTGTTTTGTGTTTGTTGTATTAGACATAGCGGCCTGTGTTCTCTGGTTCAGTTATCACAACGCAATCGGCACAGAGAGGAGACACCACAGATCGTAGCTACTGTTGGTGAGGAAGACGACGCCGGCGGTCATGGCGTGCAGGCCATCTTGGGCAGCGGTGGTGTCGGCGAGCATGCTGCGGGTGCTGCTGGTCGTGTAGGGTGTAAGTGGAGGACGACGGTGCTTCTGGTGAAGGCGGATGATGGTATCACTGCTCCATTCATGTGCAACGAGTATGAGCAGGGGAGACGATGGTGATCGGGTGGTGTTGCAGGTGCTCGCACAGCAGCAGCTCATCACAGTTTGCAAGTGGAAGCATCTCCATGCATGTGCGATGGTGGTGGAGGAAGGTTGCTGCAGGTGGGTGATGAATTTGGACGGCGGCGATGCTCATGGTTTGAGATCGAGAGAGCAAACGGAATGAAGGTCAAGACCGCATGAGGTCAAGACCAAGTGGTTGGATGAAAAGGAACTGTTGGATCTCGATCAGATGGTTGAGAGTGATCTGTAGAGGGAAGGGAGAATGTGTAAGAGATAATAGCATCGAATAAACTAGTATTTAGAACTATTTAAGCATTATTTGCAGGGAATTAGTGAAACACTCAAAGTAAACCAAAGCAAGGGTAAATCAGTCAATATGAGGCACAAAAATCCTTAGAATTGAAGAATGAGAGGGTGAATCTGGAGGATTCATCACCACACCGAACTTAAGCGTTGCTCATCCCGAGGAACGAAAAATCCCAAGACAGTCGCCAAAACACATGCATGTTGGTCTCGTAATTACCTCACCTTCGTGCAAGTGTCAGAATTTTCACAAAAAAGAGAAAAGGAAAATGAGGCGAAACAAAGTTAGGGAAAAAACATCAGAAATCCTTTGAATTGGTGACTAAGGATGAGTCTGGAGGATTCATCACCACACTGAACGTAAGCGTTGCTCATCCCGAGAAACAGAAAACTTAAAACAGTCACCAATGAAATCGTTCATCTCATGATTGCCTCATCCTATTGTCATATCGTAATTTTGTTCATAGCTCAGATTGATACAACATTAAAGATTTCTTAGATCACGGAATACATCTTATGATATCCTCATTTCTGAGTTCACTTTATTGAAGTATTTCCTTCTCACTCTTTGTTCTATCGGTCATGTTAAAAAGTTTTGTGAGACTTTGAACAGACCCACAGAATCAACATAATGCATATGATCTGTCACTGGTAAAAGTAAAGGGAAGAATGGGGGTATGATCAAGAGATAAGAGTCTCTCCTATGATTGATTCAAGACTCTTATTATTAGTTGACTCATCGAGATACTTTGAATGATTTATGCACAACTCTGGTTGACTTAGCCTTACACCCGATTTTTTTTTCTTTTCTAAAGGTAACTCAGAAGTGTGTATAGGTTGGCTTAAGGCTTTTGGCTATTTTACCTCTTCGAGAGGAGGTAAGGGGTTATTTTTGGATCCTTAGAATCTCACTACTGGTCACGATGCATCTGCCTTTGTGAGGGTAGCTAATGTACTGACCGGGCAAGACCTTTATCGGTTATCCTGATTCAGGGCACAACTCTCATGTTTTTATTCACACTCTGGCTTTTATTCATTCTCACCTGGCTTAGGAGAAAGGGTATTTTTGGATTTTTGCATATTTGGGCTGCCAAGCCTCTTTTTGGAATCGGGGTAGATTTTTCACCAACCTTGGTATGTGCACAATCATCATTGTATACTCTTTGAAGTGAAATGAGAAGGTGGTACACCCCTGTTATGTATTGAGGGGGATGGAAGAAGCGGTAGTGGAAAAAGAGGTGTGGTGTAACACACCGAACTTAGAGTTTTGCAGAGGTGTGGTTTACCACACCGAACTTAAAGTTCGGCAATGTTCTAGTTTTCACTAGAAAGGAGTGTGGCGTGCCACACCGAACTTAAAACTTTGGCATGGTTAGTGAACAGAGGGGTATGAAAATGAAGGAAGAAGTGTAGAAGAGAGTTCGGATCATGATGCAGTTTTCTTAGCGATTCCATGCGACGAGTCTCTTTTCTCCATCACACTCTGCTCAAAAAGAGACATGATGAAACATCAAATGAGAAATCCATACAACAGATCCATTAATCAGATAAAGGCGTGATGTATTTGGTCTATCTCAGTCTTATTGAAGTGTATCATCTTTTCCTGTTTGAGGGTATGACGTTAGGATTCATAGACTATTCAAGATGAAAAACACGCATTGGCTAATTTTAAGCATTCTTTTCTTGGAAATTTGCAACGAAAAGAGGTGATGATCACATATTTGAAAAACAAAAGCCGACTAGATAAAGGCTTTATTTTTGGAAGACTACAGAAAGGCAGAAAAATTATGAAAAAGAAACTAGAATGGAAAAATAGGAAGCAATAAAGATAGAGGGTGGAGTGAAAGTCATACCACCCGCCCTCCACCTTGAACTCATGAACTTGCTCTTTTTTTGAACAAATATTAGGTTTGAGGTGGAGGGGAAGGGTTGCACAATGTTAACCAGGCGGTCCTTGTAGTTGGAAGAAGGTGCGACAAAGATGTCTCGCGATAGCTGGTACCGAGAATGAGGAAGTGGCCCGAACAACCTGTTGACTGGGTGGTTGTGGCAACTCAAATGAGTCTTCTGGACGACTTGGATGCATATTTCTTTCGCCTCGTTGTCCTCCAGAAGAATCCAGAGACCTTCCCCCATCAGCGAGGGAGGTGAAATATAAGCAGTCAAAACTGGGGGACTAGGTGTATTATTAAAGTCATGCCTATGCGTGTCCTCTAGTTGTGGCTCGCCCTCGAAGTTCAAAGTAAAACTACTTTCTTTAAAATCTAGAGTAGTTGATTGAGGGTCAACCACTTGAACTTCCTCCTGTCCGGGATCAGGTGGTGGATCCGGTTCCGGCTTCATTTCATCAACTGGCTTTTCTTATGTGGGATATGGTAGCCAGGATGACGTTTCTTCATCAGAGGAGTTATTTTGAGAAGTATCATCATCTTTATCAATGTTGAAATTGGTAAGAGCGTCATTCTTCTTTTCAAGGTTTTGTTCAGAATTTTCCTCGTAGAACATCCTTAGTTCATCTAAGTGACTAGAAGATGATTTGACTGTTAAAATGAACTCTTGCTCGGGTAAGGAAATCATGGGATCTTGAGATAGAGGTTCCGATGATGTCTCTTCATGGGAGGGATTAGTCCATGACATGTCATTTTGAGGGCTAAAATCCCCAGAAGAACCCATTTCTTCGATATTGGGACTAATGTATACCATTTCTGAGTCACGTTGTTGTTCTAGTTCTTCTTCATAACACTCCTCCGGTTCTATTGAGTGCTCGGGAAGAGTTTCTATGGGAGAAATGGAACCTAGCTCAGGTAATGGACATATCTCAGTTTCTTGAATATCAGGAGGGGCTTCTTTAGAGGGATGAGTGACTATAGAGGGATAGGTTTGCGACTTGATGTCTTCCCAAGGGTCCTTTTTATCATTACAAGAATTTACAGTAATATTATATTCCATTCCAAAATCAAGAGGTTGTTCATATTTCTCTTCATAGTGCACTGTCAACTCGTTCAAGTGACTAGAAGGAGATTCAATAGAAAGATCATGCTCTTGTTCGAGGACTAGCTCCGTCTGGACTTCTTGTGCTGGCGGTAACTCTGGTAACATCATCTCATGAAAAGGACCAGTCATAGGATTGTCATCTTGAGACCCGTCATCCCCCCTTGATTCTGTTTCATCAGTGAGAGTGGTATGGTCCATTTCTGAATCAAGATCTTGATCAGTCCCATCCTCGAAGTTTGTTTCTAGATCAATCGAATGATCATAAATTTCTTCATAAGGAAGAATCAGATCATGTTCCAGAAATGGAGTCATTTGAGTCTCTTGCATAAAAGACATCTCCTTATCTGAATCAGTCACATATTCATCTAAGTCTGGCTGTGAAGGAGTGTAGGGTTCTTGTAACGTAGACCCTTCTTCATTGGAATTCAATGACAAGACAATTGAAGTTGAAGAATATTTGTCATATAAGGAGTCAATCATTGTTGGTTTCCCCTCAATCTGTGTGGTTGGATATGGGTCTATGGGGGAAGAAGATGGACAGGAACCAAAATTTATCCCCAATTTATCTTCAAATTGTAGAAAATCTTCATATTGGCTACTTATTCTTTCATCTAAGAGCATAGTGCATGAATCATTATCCGAGTCAGACCTTGGCTCAGAAAATGATTCTTTTTCTTGTGATGTTGTGAAGGAATCATCTTTGAATTCAGTCATTAACTCAGAGGGTGATTCCCCACCCTGCACTGATGCTTGAAGATCATTGGAAGGCACCTCCCACATGATATCGTAATCATCATCATAATCAACATGTGGACTAGGGATGTGCTTAGTTAAAATTGGTGGATGTTCTACATGTTGCTCAGGAGCATTGACAAGTTGTGTAAGTTGATTAAGATCAGATATCAACTTCTTGGTCGCGGCTGTTTGTTCAGCTAGTTGTTGGGACACCGATGTCTGTAAGGCACGTAGTTCTTCCATTAGTGTACCTTGATCTCCATAATAAGGCTCGTCACTGTATCCATTGGATTGATGTTGATAATAGCTCTCCTCATCATAGTATTGATTTTCATTGTTTTCCAGGTTCCCTCCTACATTGTAGTGTACGCCTTGAAATCCACCATAGTTAGGTTTCTCGTAGTAGCCCCCGGGGTGATACGGATTATAACCTGCGTTATATCCATAGTTGTATGGAGTGGCTACTATGAGGTTCCCAACTATACGATTCATGATGATTTGACGCAACGCCATCACGTAGTGAGGAGGAACATTGAAACAGTTGATCGATGCATGAGAATAGTCACCACAAAATTGACAACTATTGGTTGGTGGCACTGACTGCTTCATTTTGAAGAGAATTGGTACCTGAAATCCGAGAACGAATTTATCAAGCTTAACCAACCACTTCAAATCCAAGATGATATGCAAGATTAAGTCCTTTACTTTTTAGGTTTTTTAAAAAGAAAAATGAAAAACCCTAGACAAACCTAAATCGACATGAAATTCGAAAAAGATGATTCTTATACCGTTGCCCCGGCAACGACGCCATTTTTTGATGGAGCTAGAACTTACACCAAAAAATTACTCTTCCAATGGAAGTCCTAATATGCACCAAAAACCCTAGGGAGGTGATGTTCTCTCTAGGTTTACCTACAACTGGTGCTAGATAAATGCTCCAACCCCACAAGAGTGTGGAAGCCTTATCATAGTACAGATTTAGGATCAAACCCAAAGGACAACATTAAGAATCTGAGTGTCTTTTCCTTGTTTCGTATCAATCTAAGTTAATCATCTAAGACCAAAAGTTTGATTTGAGTTATTTAACCTAAACATGCAAAAGTAAGGGCAAGAATAAAAACTAGTTTAATGATTAAAATCTAAGATTAGCAAATGATGATGGATCACTGGGGTGATGCGAGTATTCGCCACCACTACACATGAATTGTACTTGTACCAAACATAGCAAGACTTGTAAGAAAGATACATGGATGTTGTCCAATACCGATGTCTTATAGGACAAGAGTAATTCACACATCCTTCACGGGTTGAGTAACTCTCATCCGGTATATATCTACGAGTCAATGAAGATATGTAGTCTCCGAAGAGAAAATCTTACTCAACATCATGAAACGTGCATCGGAAAACTAACAAGCGAGCGATAATTACCAAATCGATTAGTATCCTTATAGAGTATTCCTCTTTCGAGGATATAACTATGAGGAACGTGAGAGTGTTGCAACGTCAGCCATTCTCGAACGAATGGTCAAGAACTCTGCACCACTCTCTCCTCAGAGTGTGTTCCTCGACCTGTCAAGGTTGCACTTTTGTACGTCAACTGATTCCATTTCATAGTACAAAAGTACAACGATGGAGGTGAGTTTACTCCACTCCTTAGAAAATGTTCCTAGATACCGAAACGGATGTGCGGTGGATACACACACTAGAAACCAAAACTAAATCGGTATTCGAGTCTTCAAGAGCGGTCGTAGACAAACCACAATGAAAGACAATAGATGCATATAAGAATGCGGCCAACATTCAAGAATGTTTGAAACGATTTAGTATTGAATCGGAATGATAACATCTTTTTAGTACAAGTTACAAAACACGGGCAGTGGGGCTAGTCTCCACACCCCAGTAGATGGAACTACTCGCTCCTCATAGAGGAAGAAACAAAGAAAGAGAAGAGAGAGAAAGGAAGCATCGTCAGAGAAGAAGAGTAGATCTGTGACAGCCCGGTGTAGATCTTCGCAGTTTCTGGGACTGCTCCGTTGTGGTTGATGGTGTCCGTCTCTCTGCCTCGATCGTCATGTCTACCTCTGAGATTGCACGGGTAGAATGAGGTACAACGATGGTAGAAAAAAGGTGGTATCAAGATGGCAGTAGAACAACCTTCTAGATCTGTCCCTAGTCTGGCAACATATCGGATCTGGACTCAGGCCGGGATCATGGGGTTGTGGGTGAAATTTGGTCAGAAACGGTGCTCGGGAAGTCTGGCGGCGTCCCGGCACTAGTCCCAATCCGGCAGCCTTGGGCCGTAGTGAGATGGGATCCAAATGAGGACCCATGGGATCCTATTTATAAGCACAAATCTTGATAAATATCTTGCTCATGCAGTTTGGCTTTGCACTTACTTTTCCATGCGGTTTGCTTTGCACTTACTTTTCCATGCGGTCTTGCTGCATAAGTGCTCATGCGGTTCCGTTCATGCATGATCATCACGTGAGCTCATGCAGTCTTCTTCACATTGCTTGCTTCATGTAGTTTCGTCATTGCTACTTTTTCATTCGGTCCTTGCATTGGCAACCGGCTATGCGGCCTTGCGGTCCCCATACGCAATTCCATGCGGTTTGGTTGCTTATGCGGTTTGCTCCACAATTGCCCATGTGGTTTGCATGGCAGATCAACAACCGGTCTTGGTGTGGGCGTGATAGCTTCTGGCCCCATTCACGTGCATGTGGTCTTGCTAATGCAAATGCTCCATGCGGTCTTTCTAATGCAAATGCTCCATGCGGTCTAGTTAATCCATTGAAATGCAGTGCTCCATGCATCACGTGAGCTCATGCGTTCTTCACTTCCAATTTCCCATGTGGTCTTGCTGCACTCATCAAATAGTCTTGCCTTTTTCTTTTCACGATCTTGCGCTGTGCTCTTCACGGTTTGGAGCATTCACGTGGCAGCTACTGGTCTTGCTTCTTACTCATCCTGCACTCACGGTTGTTGGTGTAGGTGATGATGACGGCGGCAAGGAGGAGGAGGAAGGGAAACAGCAGGTCGTCTTGGGCAGTTGGCTATCGGAGAGAGGGTTCGTTGCTGCTGCCAAAGGCCGTCGTGGACAGCAATGGTATAGGCGAGTAGGTTGCAGGAACTTGCTAGTGTGAGGAACATCGCCGAGGTCTGCTGTGGTGGAGTGGATGATGACGGAGTAGGTGTCGAACTCTACGATTGGAGGCAGACGAGCAAGCGTCGTTGCTGCTGGACAGCGCGGGAGACACCATAGTTGCTGGTGTAGGGCCTTGGCGGCGTGGCGGTGTTGTTGCTGGTTGCGGGTGTTGCTTGGTGGTGAGGAAGGAGGTAGAAACACCGCGATGCAGGTGCTGCCGGGTGACGCTAATTGGCGGCGCTACTACTGTGTCGAGGTGGATGGTGGTGGCGCTGCAAGTGCTATAACACTGCTGTTTGAGTAGGTGAAACACGTTTTGGTATAATTGAGATGAATCCAGCTGGGCAGCTTTGTCCAGGGCTCTCAGAGTAGTAAAAGATGTGAGCAGCTATATAGGAAGTGGAGTCCGAGTCTTGCTATAAAGTTCCTAAGTTTTTGGATCTGATAAACAAGTGGCATGTTGCCACAAAGCCTGTCTTCATCTCTTTCGTCTTTCTTTCTGTTTTGTATTTGCTGTATTAGACATAGCATCCTGTGTTCTCTGGTTCAGTTATCACAACGCAATCGGCAAGGAGAGGAGACACCACAGATCGTAGCTGATGTTGGTGAGGAAGACGACGCCGGCGGTCGTGGCGTGCAGGCCATCTTGGGCAGCGGTGGTGTCGGCGAGCATGTTGCGGGTGCTGCTGGTCATGTAGGGTGTAAGAGGAGGACGACGGTGTTGCTGGTGAAGGCGGATGATGGTAGCACTACTCCATTCGTGTGCAACGAGTATGAGCACGGAAGATGATGGTGATCAGGTGGTGTTGCAGGTGCTCGCACAGCAGCAGCTCATCACGGTTTGCAAGTGAAAGCATCTCCATGCATGTGCGATGGTGGTGGAGCAAGGTTGCTGCAGGTGGGTGATGAATTCGGACGGCGGCGACGCTCGTTGTTTGAGATCGAGAGAGCAAACGGAATGAAGGTCAAGACCGCATGAGGTCAAGACCGAGTGGTTGGATGAAAAGGAACTGTTGGATCTCGATCGAATGGTTGAGAGTGATCTGTAGAGGGAAAGGAGAATGTGTAAGAGATAATAGCATCGGATAAACTAGTATTTAGAACTATTTAAGCATTATTTATAGGGAATTAGTGAAACACTCAAAGTAAACCAAAGCAAGGGTAAATCAGTCAATATGAGGCACAAAAATCCTTAGAATTGGCGACTGAGAGGGTGAATCTGGAGGATTCATCAATAATGTTGTCCATAAGTGGTTTCAACCTGTTTGTCATCATCTTGGAAGCAATCTTATACAAAACATTGCACATGCTAATGGGTCTGAACTCACCTACTGTAGTTGGCTTTTCAGTCTTTGGAATCATGACCACCAGTGTTTCATTGATGTCTGCCAAGCTCCTTTCTCCTTTCCACCACCCCTTGATATAGTTAGCAACATCATGTCCCACTATATTCCAGTATTTCTGGTAAAACATGCCCTTCATGTCGTTCGGCCCAGGATCCTTGTTGGGGTGCATCTGTTTTAACGCTAACCGGATTTCCTCATCAGTAATATCCTTTTCTAGATCCTCTCTCTAGGACTCATCTATCTGTCTCTGTATGCCCTTTGCAGCTTGCTCGAACCCTGAAGGATTGCTAGTTTGGAATAGCTGGGAGAAGTAGCTCGTGACTATGTTAGTTATCTCCTCTTCTTTTGTTCTAAAGACCCCTTGGTCATCATGGAGTCCTTCAATCCAGTTCTTGCGCCTCTTGTTTATGGATTTCTGGTGGAAATAGGCCGTATTGCGATCCGCTTCTTTGAGTTCCTTCACACGTGCCCTTGCAGCCCAATACTCCTCCTCCTTTTGCAGCCAGTATTGTAGCTCTTGTGATTTTTCCTCTGCCTTTTGTTACATTGCTTGATCCAGGGGAAGCGATTGGATTTTCTTTAATTCATTTTCCATCTCTTTTACTGTTACAACCCCAATTTTGGGTTCTTTTGGTGAGAAATGTAATTTCTCATATTAAAGATATTTGAACAACAAATGATATAATTTGTTTGGAATAAGTGGATTTCATTTACAATAGCCTTGATGATTGTGTTGTGGGCTTTATTGGCTATTGGGCCCAAATAACAAGAAAATTCAATTAGTGAATGAATAATTGAATATTTGAGAAAAGAAAGATGTAGAAACCTCTAGAAGGCAAAATAATATAATCCAAAGGTGGATTTCGTGCCACATGGGCTCCTTGGGTTACAAGGAGTCCAAAGTTGCAAAGAAAAAGCAATAGGAAAAGAAAAGATTAATTAAGTATTTCTTTATTAAGAAAGAAATTGAAAACAATGGTAAAATGTGGAAAATAAGTAGAAAGATGTGTAATTGGGTAATCCTTAGAGGAATTTCGTATCCCAAGAATTCCTAATGATAAAAGGAATACTAATGAGGAAAATAAAAGAGAAATAAAGAGAAATCCTCAAAAATAAATATTTTAATAAGAAATACACATGATAATGAAGAATAATGCATTTAGATGCATCTAGAAGGATACTGAGTATCCAATAAAAAGGATTTCGAAATAATAGAGTTTCTTGGGATCCAAGGAGTCCCAATAAAGAAGAAAGAAAGAGAAAATACCAAAATTGCAAAATAAGGAGATAATGTGGGTATACAATTAATGTATTATGTGGTATTTCTAAAAAGAAAGTAATTGCTATTAAAGGGAAATAGGATTTCGTTCCTATGGATTAAAAAGGGCAAGTATAAGAAGATGAAGGAGGAATTTTGAATTCCTAATATCCATATAATAGGGGATATTCAAAGGAAAAAGAGGAGAGAGAAAGTTTGCTTTCTAATGAAGGAATTGGATTCCTTTTGGGACAAGATCTTGCATCTTTGTAGATGCACATCTTAGGGTGCGAAAACCCTCCCCTATATAAGGGGTCGAGCTCAGGGACAAGTTCTGAGGAGTTTTTGCGTATCCCTCCCTCTCTTCTTCTTCTTCTTTGAATGAAAACCCTAACGGGGAGCGAAGCTCGTATCTTGGCGCTATGAGAGGCCATGGAGGAGGTGCGATGTGTGCATGTTGCTTCCATAACAACCTAGGAGGGATTGGAGATCAACCCGCGCTTCTATTCTCAAGCCACTCCGCCTGAAGGACTGCAGCACGACTGCAGGTGGCAGCAAAGTTGCAACCACGTTTGCTTCAAATACCCGCCACCTCGGCGGTGGCTTGGAGAACTTGAAGGAGCGGTGGAGACCTGTGGAGCAAGGGGACCTATCCACAGGGACCGTCGCGGTCCAGGAGAGGAAGAGGAGCGTCGTCCATGGCGCCTAGGGCAGCAGCCGCGGCACTGCAGGAGGTAGAAGATGGGTGAGGTCGTGTTGGACGAGTATACCCCTCAACAGGCTGAAGAGGAACCCACTTAACCAGGGGTAGAATCGACATTCAGTTATGTTCGCAAAAGCTAGCGTTGCATGGCAAGGGTGACGTGGCGCTCCTGGATTGGCCCAAAATAGGTAATTTTGCTAAAATCATATCTATTTATTCGTAGCTCAGTTTAGCACGTATAAAATATGAAATTTGCTCAAAAAAATGAGGGGAATCCATTAAAATATAGTTAAAGCCTGATTTCTCTTGTAATTCGAAAATTAATGGAAGATGTCAACTTTAATACTTTAATGTTTAAAGATCCCTATTTTGAGATGAATAATATATTTATAAGAGTTTAATGGATGATTAGAGTTGGTATTAACCTGTTAATGATGAAAGGGCACATTAGGAACAAAAAGGATGAACTTTGCATGTAATTCATTTAATTTCTAGTTTAATGCGCATGAATAATACTTTAATGAGCCTTGAAACCCTAATGTTGGTAAATTCGACTCTTAATAGCTTTAATTATTCAAAGTGGTGAAGAAAGATAAGATATAATGATTCTAAGCTATTTCGAGCATTAAAGTTCCTAATTTGTTGATAAATAGCCTTAATATAGAAATTAGGGTTTTTGAATGAATCAAGGTAAAATTAATGATAAACAACGTTCATATGAGTATTAGAGCATAATGAACTACAAATTGATGATAAAGGAGCATAATGACCTTGTCACGGGTTAAAGAGGATAAAAATGGTAGCTTTAATGAAAAGAGGCTTAATGGACTTATATAAAGGTTAGTTATGCCTTAAATCCAAAACCCAAAGATTAGATGTGGAAATAAGTAGGGTTTGTGATCAATTGCGTTAAATTAGGGTTTAAAATAGTAAAAGATGAAGGGAAGCCCTAATTGCAATAGAAACCCTAAAAGTGAATTAGAAACCCTAGGAAGCGAGCTAGGTTTAATGGATCTTGATGACATGAATAATAAAAAGGGAATTACGTGATTATTTCAGGATCTTGTTGAAAATGCTTTCTTGCTTGGATTCTTATTTGCATGGAAATTTCTGTTCAAATCGTCAGATCAAGTATGTGGTTAATTATGAATATCCGCCTTAGTTTCTCGAGGATTTTCTGGATGGTTAATCACATTGAATGCAAATTATCAGTTTGAATGTTCATACTTGCAAACTATAAAGTCACTATGATTATCACATTAATAATAGAAGTATGGATTCTCACACCTACATGCCACCCTGATGGATGATGCCAAAGGTCAGGCCCAGATGGGTAGACCAATGGACACCTTGAGTGGTGACCCCAGGCACCAAGCTCGGGAATGAGAAGGTGGCCTATGATATTGCATGACTAGAGGGCACCATGAGTGCTGACCCCAGGCACAAAGCTCGAGATTGAGAAGGTGGCCTTAAGTCATTAGCAAAGGAAACCCTAAGGTGGGTATGCCAGGGTTAGGGCAAAAGCAGTGGAGAATGTCATACTCGAAAATGTAAATTGGCTGGTTAATTAACTTGATTGTGATAATTAGATTGTTATCCATATGTGCAAACTTTTGGTTGTCCCCACATTCTAGTATATTTCGATATACTGACCGACGTTTTGTTTGTCAGCGTTTTAGGAACAACAATTGAAAGAACAAATAGTAAAGTGTCACATTGTGGAAATAAGAAATACAGTGCAAGGAGGATTAGATAGAATTATTCAAGCTCTGGATAGATAGATTTCCAAAGTTTTCAAAGGTAAGTAAAGTTTTAATTTTATACCAAATTCCAGTTAGTTAGTAGAATTTCATATTGATCCTGTTAATTGAATAACGGCTCTGACCTTCAGATCTCCCTTAATTGGGGGTTACTGGGAGGTGGGGTCGTTACATTTACTTTCCTCCTCCTATATCCAAACTTCCTAGTAGCCCATATGTTAAGATGTTCATTGCAAGCAGTTAGCTTCACATTAATATTACCACCCCCTATTGTTTCCCTAGCCTCTTTTATGCTATGTTCACAATCCTCCTCCCCTACCCACATTGGCTCGAATGTAAAGAAAGATTTCTTTTTACTCCTATTCCCTTTGTTGTTATCCACCATTAAAATGATTGGGGCATTGTCTAATTCAAAAATAGGCATATGGATGACCTTACCGTAGTTGAAAATATTTTTCCATGTCAAAGTAGGTAGAAATCTATCAAGATGTTCCTGCACTAGAATCCTCTCTGATATGCCCCTTTGCCATGTGTAGGTACTCCCTTCAAATCCTAGATCCAGTAACTCACAGTCATCCATAGCCTCACGGAAACTCTGTAGAAATTATTCTTCCTTCTGTGGCCCGCCCTTCTTTTCTGTATTAGATACAATCTCGTTAAAGTCACCAAAGAAAAGTATAGGTTCCTCTGCCTCATATTTTAGTTTCCTCATCAGGTCCCACATTTTTGTCTTGCTCTGTTGATTTGCCCATCCATATATACCTATGGCTCTCCATTTGGCCCCTATAGTGTCATCCTTAACTAGACTAGACACGTATCGGTTTGAGTTGTTGAGTATCTCCACATTCACATCCTTCCACCAGGAACCCATACCTCCTTCCCTTCCATTGCTTGAGATGTGCAACCCATATTTAAAACCACAACTCCTTTGAATGTCTTCCAGCTTCTGACCTACAATCATAGTTTCCATCACAAAAACTATGTTTGGGCGTTCTCTCCACGACCAAGACCAGAGAGATTTTGACGTGTCATGGTCGCCCAGGATTGGACACCGCCAATCTCCACTACTTGGGTCATAGTGACCCTGTGAAAACCAAACCCTTCTTCCATGGCTTGCTTTGATTTCTTTTCTGTTGTGCCCTGAGTTGGTTGATCATGCAACTCCATATTGCACCATTCAGATACCCTGGTCCTCTTTCATGTTGTTTGTTCCCATACCACCTCTTCTTCTAGTATGCATAGTCTTGCTCCCCTAATCTTCCTATACACCCATGGTTGATGCTTCTTCTTTGCACGGAATGCTTTTATGGCCTTCCTTGATCTTGACCCTGTTGTCTTCTTGCCTTGTGAACAAGTAACTGCCCCTCGTGTTGCTTTTTCTCTATCAACACAGTCATGTTCTGGTTGGTGTGCCTGACTCTCTCATGGCGCTCTTGGATGTTTTTGAGGTCCCAACACAGTTTCTTCCCCTACCTCTATGATCGGTGCCCTCTCGTCAATATTACTCATCACTTGGAGAGCTAGGAGTTCTTCTCTTGTGAAGCTAGTGACCTGCCTCACCTTTATGTGTCCCAACACTACCATTTTATCAGCATCACGAGATGCTCGTTTACAAGCATCTCCGTCTCCTGTCGTCTTCTAGGGGTTCCCCTCTAAACGAAGCGTTGTCTCTTCTTCAAATTCTTCCCTACTCACCTAGGTTGTCATCCTCCAGTGTTAGCTATGCCCCACCCATGGGGGCGTTGGTTGGGTCCGTCCTCAGACAGAGTTTGCTCACAGTTTCCGTGACTGACTCTGTCATTGTTGGTACCTCCGTCCTCCTTTGGAACCCACATTCCGGATACCACCTCGCCATCATCCCCCGCTATACTCACCCAGGATATGGCGTGCGATGTGTTGTCTGTGGCCTTATCGGTAGGGTGTTGTTTGTGACTGCCCTCGAACAGGTGATACTCCCAGCTCCCCCATCTATCCCCGCAACTGATAGACATCTGATCCTCCCACTGCAGCATCTCTCTCAATGTGTCATCACTTTTGAAGGTCAGTTTCCTCCGCGGTCCCCCATCGATCCATTTCCAATCATGCTCCATCCTCATTTGTTTCCACAATGATGCTCGCAGCCAGTTTCCCCATCGTTGGAACTGATCATCCCCTTCTGTGCCCAGGCAGTCCTTGTCGACGTGCCCTAACCTTCCACAATTAAAATAGAAAATTGATAGACATTCGTACTTCACCTCCACTTCCTCTAGGGTTCCTCCATTAACCCCGAATCGTCAGGGCCCTCTTCAAAGGCTTTGTGACATCCAACAACACCCTAACCTGGAGTGAAGAATCCCATCATGTGCCATCATTATTAGTCTTCAAAACCTCTCCCACATGCCCCGCAATCTCCCTGATCATAGCCTCCCCTCTATATCCCAGGGGTAGACCATACAACCTCACCTAGAAAGGGCTCCTATTAATGGTGATAGTCCCCGATTGTTCCTCTTTGCATATTTCTTTGAAAAGAAAAAGACGGTTGTCAAAATTACATGGTGCCCCATCTATTACTCATTGCTGATCCTTCCAGTGAGTGAATTTTATGATGAAGATCTCCCCCTCTATCTGCTTGAACTCAACCTTCTCTCACAAACTCCATGCTTGCTTTATGGTTTGTTCCATGGTCTTAAAGTTATAGAAATGGTCCATTAGCAGCCTTCCAACCAACGCTAGCTCCGTGTGATCCTCCTCATCACTACTCCCTATCGGTTGGACATCAATTGGATCCTCCTCCTCATCTTTCAGCTGTAGTCCTACATACCATTCTGCCAGAGCCGCCACCATCTTGGAGGCGAGACCAAAAAGGAAATACTAAAACATGAACCTATAAGAGAAAAAACCCTAATGGGTGGGTGGGGAACGTCCACAACCTGAAAACCCTAATCGCTAGAGCGACGACTTACAGGGGGACAAATTACTTACAAAGGATGTTTATTTTGCATGCATGACATAATATGACTACATTAAGCTAATATAGGGCTGAGACACCTACCTAACCTAAACCAAAACAAATAGGTGAGGGAGAGTGGTCACATTCCCAAACACATATAATAAATATAAAAGTGGGGAGAGTGGTCACATTCCCCAGGACTCATGCCCAAACTATGGGTGGTTTGTACTCATGTACACTACATTAGTTAATTAGTCATTTACATCATCATGCTAGAATAATTTAATGAAAGATTTAATAATCTAAAAAATTGCAAGTGGGGTCCAAGACCGTAGTATAATTAAAGTAAAGGTGTCATAAGAAGGCAATAAAGAGAATAAAGGCTAATATAATGCCTCAGTTGAAATATTAGGGTTGGATATCAAAATGCCCAACTTAGAGTTTAGAACACACATACCTCTTTTCACACATAAAGGTTAACTTGAATAGTATACTTTGGTCCAGAAAGTCAACTTTTCATCCAGAAACACATTATGTATATTAGCCAACTCAAGGTGAACATATTCATTGCTATTATATTTTTATATTATTCTTACGCAATTCCCGATCATATAATGTCATGTTAGGGTTTATGACCTTAATCTTTGCTGATAGAATATGTAATGCTTTATATATCACTCTTAGTTCTAGTTATCCATCTTTATTCACATAAGTCTATGTAACTCATATATATATATATATATAATAATAATAATAATAATAATAATATATTCTTCAAAGTTAGGTTTAACGATGTCATTTTCTTCTCTATAATGTGAATCCCTATTATTCCTAACATCATGCTTACCATGTATATAGGTGTAGGTATATTCCACACGAATATCTATTAGGTTCCCTAACATACACATGCTTTGATCTAACTAACATGTCATCTAGATATATGTTTATAGAAGTATATTCTTTTATAGGTGTAAGTATATTGCACACGAATATCTATTAGGTTCACTAACATACACATGATTTGATCTAACTAACATGTCATCGAGATATATGTTTATAGAAGTATATTCTTTTACACATTTTTATATTTTTCACCATTTAATTCATAATAGGACAATATAGTTTGATTCATTCTTATGCAGATTTCAAGTTCCCTTGGATCAATTTAGATGAAAGTGTTCCCTAGATCCATATGTATTTCTAATTATCATGTAATGTACCTATATATATATATAATATATATATATATATATATATATATATATATATATATATATATGTGTGTGTGTATATATGATTTCTAATGTAAAGAATACATTAAATCAAGAATACACTAACTAATGATTCTTAGGGATTGGTAAAGTATACAATAAGAAATAGGGTGATTCATAAATCAGTTCGGTTATCAATGTATTAGAATCAAACTGATCTAGATAAATGTATTCCCTAAATCCATGTTGGAAATTTAATTTCCATTAAATATGAACATATATAATATAGGTTATTATTCTAAACAAGATTGATTCATTGTTTATGTTGTACTCTTAGTGATTTCTGATTGTACATGATTTGTTAATAATGTAAATACACTAGTGCATCTTGTTACAATGTCATTTGATTGGTGAATTCTAAGGTTTAATACTCAAATCTATTGCATGACATGGGAGATGTTATATAGCACATGAGTATTTAGATTATACATCATGTAGGCTTAAGGAAGCATTATGTTTATACTATCATACCACCATGATAAGTTTTGATATAAATAAGTCTAGGAATCTAGGATCTTAACCAAGTTTACATAACTAAAACCATAAACATACTTACCATTTTCAATTGGTGGATTAAGAGTGGTCCTTGACGTCCATTCTGCAGTTGAGGGGTTCTACAGTTGCTGATGGAGCCTTGCATAACCATCACCATGCCGAGGAGATTTCACACAATGAAATGATCAGACAGAAGAAACTGATTCAATAAGCAATGAAGGGAGATGGGCTTTGGCATTAGGCTTTGGGATCTCACTCTCAGGTTTGGCATTCGTGCTCAATCCATCTCTCAACTAGGGTTAGGAGAATTGATTAGAATTTAGGAGGATGGGTAGCTAGCTAGGGATCCAAGAATCAGACCTAGGAGAAAATCCCAAAATTCACACATAAGTAATTTCCCTGAATTCCTAGGTGATTTCAAGCACAAACCAACAAGTAATTCATGTAGACTGAGATATAAATATAACATAATAATTAGCAAATGAAATTACAATGTATATATATTATTTCCCCCCAACATGGTATCAAAGTAACATATTTTGCCCTCAAACAGCCCACCCAAGGGGCCTAGCTATTCATAGCAATGAAAAATACAAAAAGAAAGGAGAAAGTGGTAGAAGAAGCCATAGAGCTTGGTGTAGAGGAAGAAATCCTCCACTTCAGCTACTGCAGGATGTCCTCCACTCTTCTCTAAGGTGCCCGTCATCTGCAAAAATCAGGTGTGTTTTGACTTTGATCCCCTGAACCTTGAATGGTTTGATTAGGTTTCTGGCTTCAACAATTTTAATCATACTGGTCAGCCCCTCCATGACCAAGGTGAAGAGGAGAGGAGACAGGGAGTCCCCCTATCGCAGACCGTTTGAAGCTTTGAACATACTTAATGGACCCCCATTAAGGAGAATTGAGAAGGAAGTTGTTGTGACGCATTGCTAGATGATGTTGATCCATGTCATAGAGAAACCCATGGCAATCATAATATCCCACATAGTGTCCCATCGTACATGATCATAGGATTTAGTTAAATCTATCATGCTTTGTCACTGGTATTCTAGACTTTGAACCATGTGAGAAACATCCGCGATCTTCCTCCATTTCACGAAAGCACACTACTCCTCGAAGATCAGATCAGGAAGGATGGTCTTCAGACGGTTCGATAAGATCTTAGCCCAAATCTTGTAAACAACGAAGCAACAAGCAATGGGCCGATAGTCACAGAACGCTCTTGTATCCTTCTTTTTAGGGATTAACTTAATGAAAGTGTGATTAGCAGCCCTCACCATATTGCCGCCTTGCATCATCCATTTGATAGCCTTGGTAATGTCTTCTTTGATATGATCCCACATAAAGTGAAAAAATATGTTGTTAAACCCATCGGGCCCAGGCACTTTGCTGGTATTAATGTCAAAAATGACCCTCTTCACTTCAGCATCTTCAATGTCTGCACATAGGGCCTCATTCATTCTCATATTGATTCTGACAGGGGGGTAGATATCCTCTTCAATGTGTCCACTACTGTCTTTATGGTGGTTGTACAGAGTCTTGAAGAATCCCTCAACATGGTTGGCGATGTCATCTCTGCTTTCAGTGAGTTGGCCATCGGCCTTAATAAGTTGATGGATCATCTCTTTCATCTCTTTCTTCCTAATAGCCGCGTGATAGGTTTTTGTATTAAGATCACCATCTTATATCCATTTCATCCTGCTTCTTTGCCACATGAAGGTCTCCTCGGCTTTGAGGAGCTTATTCAGTCTTTGATCTGATTTAAGCCATCAGTCATCCATATCATCATCGTTTGGGTATTCTCTAGCTTTCATTGATGCCTCCTTGTAGCTATGTCTCGCTTGTGGTCAATTTTTTCAGATTTACCACTTCCTTGGACCACTTCTTTATCACCTTCTTGCTGTTCTGTAGCTTCTTTATGACTATATAGAGAGGATTGCCTTCTATCTCCTCATCCCATGCTTCCTCTACCACATCTTTGAAACCTTCCCATTCACACCACCAATTACAAAACCTGAAAGGTATGATGACATCAGGGGGGTAGTGAGGTTCAACTTCATCCAACTATGGTCACTGAGTGGGTTGTTGCCATGGTTTATCACAGACCTGGGCCAAACCTTTAGCCATGCCTCATTGACAAGTCCTCTATCTAGCTTGTTGGATATTCTCCTTCCTCTTTATTGTTTGTTAGACCATGAGGTGATGCCCCCTACTATGTTGAGCTCCATTAGGCCTGCCACGTCCATGGTGTTGTTGAAGATGTCCATGAATCTCTCAGGAATAGGCCTTTCGCCATGTTTCTCTCGGCTCCTTCGGATGTTATTGAAATCACCCCACACCAGCCATGGGATATGGTCTTGGGAGCTTTCTTTTATAGCCCTCCACATTCTGGCTCTGTCCATCTCCAGGTTCTCCCCATATGCACTTGTTACTATGAAAGCCATTCCTCCTCTATTACAATAGCTTACGGTGGCCACTTGGTCTGTGACACTAATCTCATCGATATCCCAGATATCAGGCCTCCAACCTATAACAATCCTGGCGCCATCTCTGCAATGTAAGTTGGAGAGAAATGGCCAACCTATAGGGAACAAAGTAGTAACCCATTCGTTGACCGCTCTCCTTATCCTTGTCTCAAGAACAAAGACAAGAGACACTTCCTCTTCCTCAATCACTTCTCGCATCCTTCTTTGTTTCTCAACTAGCGATGCCCCTCACACATTCCATGCGAGGATGGACATCACTAACCTCTGTTGGAGCCGCTCCCTTGTCTGGGGCCACTCCTATTCTACTTCTTCTTGCTAGTACTTCTCGTCTTTCTCGGGCTTCTGCTCCTTGTTCCTCCAACTGCATCTACCTCTTCTTCTAGGTCTTCAAGGACCGCAAATTGGTTGGCAGTGGAACCTGCTACCTCTCCAACCGTGAAGAGGTTGGCGGTGGGGGTTGCTGCCTCTACGTTGTTCATATCCCCTTCAGGTATATGCACTATAGCCTCAACTACGATGGGCCCACCCAGTCACCAACAATGGTGACATCAGAGGCTGGAGAAAACTAGTCGGAGGCCAAGGGAGGGGGTGGGGGTGGAGGGGTTGAGTTGGTAGCAGCAGGAGGGAGTCGAGCGCCCCTGCCTGCCATGGAGTCACCCAGCTTCTAGAGAAAAGGCAGAGCGAAAACTAGAGAGAAAAACCTAGATTGTTAAGAATTAGGAAATAAAATCTTGAAAGTGGGTTAAATTGAAAATAAACTCAAGATTTGATATGTTACAATAAAGGTGGAAGAAAGAAAGCCCCTCCATACCAATGAATTCTATCAAGATGAATCATTACTTCTTATTCATTCTATTGATCAACTAACCCCATGGTTTGTTGATTTCTGCAACTACCTGGCATGCCAACAACTACCTCTAGGAATGACCTACAATCACAAGAAGAAATTCTTCTCTGACATCAAGAACTATTTCTGGGATGACCCCCTAATCTTCCAAAAATGCACTGATAATGTATATCTTCATTGTGTGGATCATGATGAAGCTCGCTCCATCTTAGAAAAATGTCATGCAGCCCCATATGGAGGACATCTTGGCACTGAGAAAATAGCTTTAAAAATCTTGAACTATGGTTCTTGGCCAACTATATTAAAGATGTACATGCCTTCACTAAATATTGCGACATGTGTCAGCGTACTAGAAATATAAGCAAGCGCAACGAATTGCCCCTTGCAGAATGGATAGAAGTAGAGATTTTTGATGTTTGGGGAATAGACTTCGTGGGACCCTTTCTATCTTCTTCTGGGAACAAATACATTTTGGTAGTTGTTGACTATGTCCCAAAGTGGGTAGAGTCTATACCATCATCAACATGTGATTCCAAGACGTTCATGCACCTATTCACCAAAATTATCTTTCCTATATATGGAGTTCCGTGTACTATAATCAATGATGGAGGGTCACACTTTGTTGAACGACAATTTGAGGCTCTGCTAAAGTGATATGGGGTGAGGCATAAGATAGCCACCCTGTATCACCCTCAGACTGTAGGTCAGGTCGAGGTCTCCAACAGACAGATCAAGCAGATTCTCAATAAAATTGTCAGCAAATCAAGAAAAAATTGGTCGTCTAAAGTCGATGATGCTCTTTCGGCATATCGGACTGCTTACAAGACACCCATAGGAACCATTCCCTATTGACTAATATATGGAAAATCTTATCAACTCCCAATGGAGCTGGAACACAAGGCCTACTAGGCAATCAAAGGCCTAAATATGGATGCTGGAATAGATAAAAAAAATCTTACAGTTATAGGAGCTAGAAGAACTTTGCCTCCACACATATGAAAATACACGAATGTACAAGGAGCGCACTAAGATCTTGCATGATTCTCATATAAGGAGGAAGGATATTTCACAAGAAGATAATGTTCTGTTGTTCAATTCTGCTCTACGTCTCTTCCCATTAAAGCTTTGTTCTCATTGGTCTGGACCATTCACAGTAATTACCATATACCCCTTCAGAATGATGGACATTCACAGTGAGAAATCAGGAACATTCTCAGTCAATGGTCACTGATTAAAGCAGTACTACAAAGATGAAGTCATCACAAAAAATGTAGATTTGGTGTTTCCAAATTCCCCTGAAGCAGATTGAGATAGATGTCCAAGAAGTCAAGATACATGACTATAAACAAAGCACTACTTGGGAGGCAACCCAAGCAATTTTCTTTACTGTCATTTAGATTAGTTTATCGATGATTTTTTTTTATCATGTAAAAACATTCCTTAAAGATTTTCCACGTACATTAAGGAGGACAATCATTTTTATTTTAAAATGATGATTGGAAAACAGTCATTTCATTTTGACCTATCGACCTAAAATCTAATCCGCCATATCACATATTACAAACTTGGTACTTTGTCGATCATAGTAAATCGACAACGGTGTCGATCAACATAGGTCAATAGGCCGATCAAACAACTAAAATTGATTTTCTATCGAATGACTGTCATCTTTGCAGTCGAAAGGATCGACACGACTCCTGTCGATGAGTTGGTTGACAAGGCCTTTATTGACTTCATGATCGACAAGTCCCATATCGAGTTCATGACTAATAGTCCTCACAATACATTCGACACGCCCACACTTAAGACATGTCGAACCTTTTAGTCGACACCCCTATCGATCGATAATGATTTGTTGGATCCAAATCCACATCTGTTTACCCGATCTCAGTTTCACCGACCTTAACGTCGACTATAAATACCTGGCCCAGTGTTAAGAAATTTTTACTGCTTTCTAATCATAGCGAAGCTCAATCACTCTGTCTGCTCTCCTATCGACCTCCAAGCACAGTCACTCGACAAGTCCCCTGTCGACACCCAGTCGACACTCCTGCTTTTTGTGTTCCTGTCAACTTTGTTCCCATTTTGACTGACAGATAGATTTATACGTGCATGTCAATACACATGTCGATCGACATCATAACTTACTTGGTGGTGTTGACACCCATAACACCGCTCGATCACCCTCGATCACCTTATCGACCATTTCATGTCAACCCTCTTAGTTGACACTACTGTTGATCGACAACGATTGGTTTTCCTTATATTATATTGATCGCTGTATCGACTCTGTACTCCCCTTTAATCAATGTCTTTTATGCACACTGTCGATGCCAGTCCTTGACAAGGTTAATACACACGTAATCATACCCCTTCCCTTTTTCCTTGTAGTAATGGTTCACCAAGGAACCACCATCCCATCAAAGAAGGGGGAGAAGTGATCTCTTCCTGAGTAGACCATAATTAAAGCAGATAAAAGGGCCAATACTACTGCACTAGCACCAGAGGCTCCACAAGGTTCACAGTTAGAGCTTCCTTACCAAGGAAACTTCAGTCCTCATAAAAAAGAACATTTAGAGGTGTTCAAGGCAATGAAAAGGGCAGTTTTCAAACCCACACACTTCATCTCTTCCACTGTCCTTGATGAGATCGGGATCTGGACATGCGTCGAGGGTATGTTGGCCAAAACCAATTTAGCTCACCTCTATTTTTCCACTCCATGAGCCTATGCAGAGGAAACTATAGAGTTGATGTCATCTATCAAGGAGGTTGCATCTACCAAGGAAGGGTACTCTAAACAGATACAAGTTAGAATCAACAGTGTTGACTATATTCTGACTGACCAACGTCTGAACAAAATTTCCTACAGTTTAGAAGACGAAGCTACCAGATCCTCTATTGGCCTCCTAGAGAATGAAGATTCTAGTTTTAATTCTTCTAAATATTGGGAAAAATTGATCGGTCAAAAGAAGTACCAATCTGGGCACTCCAAAGCACTTGTGGTGCATTCCAACTTCTAAAGAGTCCTGCACAAAATAGTAGCCAACATCTTCTTCACCAAAGAAGAAACACAGAGCATCTACCGTAAGGAGTTATATGTGCTATCTTTGATAATGGGTGATCGCCTTGTTAATATTTCCCATCTCCTAAATGATAAATAGTTACTTATCTGCTCCACTCCGCAATGAGAATATTATATGGGTGGTCTTGTCCGACTAATATTTTAGGCACATAGACACTCCCCGTGTGTTTCTTTTAAAGAAATAATAGGTAAACACTTTATCACTTTAAAGTACCTAATATCCATAGGTATTTTGGTACGGCGTGACAATTGTACCAGTTACATGTTTATGAGAACCAAGCTTTCTATTCCTTTACCCAGTCTGGAAAATTATGACAAGGACCAATTACTTTTTTCTGAGGAGGATATTGTTGTACTTGTTCAGAAGTTTCAACAAACAAACCAAGAAAAGCCAAGCACATCACACGGTCGGGTATGGCCAAAGCCTATCATTACAAAACAACCTAAGCGGCCGTTGTCTATGATATCAGAAGAAATTGATCAAAGAAGAGTCATCGGGTATGACATCAAAGAACTCCATTTATCACCTGAGCACGGCCCCGACTTCCTCCCAGTCCCCAAAGAAGATCGCCTTCCAGTTACTCCATCTACTGCTACAAGAAAGCCACCTGCAACTACCATGATCCTCCCCACCTCTTTCCCAATTGCAAATGCTGCTAACATACCTTTCTCTCTTCCCAGACAGACAATGCATGCTGTTCCGGAAAGCCCACCATGACGTCAAATGAGTTCCTATCTCCCCTTTTCTTCTTATCAGGACCCTAGGTCTCGTAATCATTCTTCATATTCTTCAGAAGTGGATACTTTGGGTGGCGCCTTTGGTAGTGAATTCAAAACTATACACAGAGTCACTGACGCAATCATGACTGCCTTTCTTAAGCTCTGAAAGGAAGTAACAAACATTGAACAACGAGTTCTAGCAATGGACGCAAGGGTCAGCCAGTTAAGCACCATTCCTATACAAATGGTGACCCTTTAACGCCATCTAGTTGAAATATTGAAGGTCTAACACCACCTCCTGCTCAACATCACTTATCAAGAAAAGGCAAGGCAGTGCCGAGAAGAACAACGTGCCCTGTGACGAGAACAAAGACGAGCGCATTGACATAGTTCTTTTGAAGCATCATCTTCACAGTATTCCCAGTCCGTCAAGGGTAATTCTTATCTCGTTGATATTATGAGTGAGGATGCTCATCGCCACTCTCGTGATCGGACCACTAGGTCACTACAAGCATCTATCTCCCACGTGTCTGAATCATTTTTTGGCTCTGCTAAACCTTCATCAAAGAATTACCTTCATATACCTCATCCACCACAACCTTTAATGGATGGCCTACCTCAGTTTGAGACAACATCTATTATCAGCCCTTCTGAGGATAGACCATCCAAAAAATTCCTTCTCCATCTCCACCATCATCTCAAGATATTTTTGAAAGGTAGATGAAATAGAAACTTGACAAAGTGCTTCTTAATCTAATCCCAATATGCTCTCTACTTAGTCTTCATATAGAGGTTGACATCTCTATTGGGGTATATACAATACACACAGACCTCAACGATGATGCTATAAGTCCTTCCAACAATGAAGAAGTTTCTTCTAATCATGATAATGATGGTGTCTCCATTTTTCTGTCAATCACACCTCCTCGTCTTTCAGAACCTATCTTTCTAGAACCTCTTTTGCCACTTCCACCTCACCTTCCTCTAAAAATGAGTGGATTTGATTTGGATTGCCTGAAGGGAATGTAGGTTCATGACGTCTTTGTCTTACAAGACATCCTAGACTATCAACGTGATGGAATCCACATTAACTATAAAAATGGTTCCATCACCGTCTCTTGAGATGATTTGCAGAATCGTTTCTGCAATCCTACCAAGGTCACCAGAAAAATGTTCACCACCCTCACATCGACTATCCTAGAGGATGCCATGCCTAGAAATAAGGAATGGCCATATTATAATGGCACTCCTTCTTTGGCAAGCTACTTATTTAAGAATTGTTTGAAGGCTTAATCTATTTTGACCTTACAGGCAAAGCTCGAACATAAGAATACACGGGTGATCATGTTACTCTTCCATTTCAGAGGATTGTGGCTCATGTGCATTGCTAACCTCAACAAGTGACAAATTACTCTATTCAACATGTGTGTTGAAATGCTTGCACATTCACATATGCAATTTTGAGACCACGAGTGACCCGTATTCCAATCTAACTTCAACACATCGTTCGAGAAGTCCCATATTATCATCCTAACTAGACAAATTATGTGATTGCACCGCTAGCCTTCCAGCACAATGATAGTGCTTTCATCATTCTCCACAAAATGGAAGCTCTCAATAGCGAAAGTCATGAGCCTAGACTAGATCCCATTGGATTTACCCCTCCTTAGAGACGTTACACTATGGAAGTCACTAATGATAGGCACTTCTTTCAGGACCCTGAACTGCCAGAAAACTTAAGGGATTTGTATCCACTTATTCCTTGACTTGAGAAGGAGGCCTTTCGAGATATCTTGTAGAAAGAAGAAGTAGAAGTAGGGAAGATCACACCTTGTCCTATTGTCACAGAACCTCCTACTATAACTACAACTATCAAAGTCAAAGAATCTGCACATATTCTGATATTTCTTAATGAGACTAAGACATTTTCAATATATGGCCCCATTACCAGTATAGAGCCAAGTTTCGAGAATTTTGACTGCAGTACATGTTGTGACCTTTCTCTTTCTGATGATGATGATGCATCGGGTCAAGCTATGTGGAAATCACGTCCTTTTCAGTAGAGATGACCTTTTGGTCATGAAAGATGACCTCCTAGAGACTCTTCAACCGCGAGGATGTTTATTTCACAGCCTCATGGTGGCTTACCAATCTCTTATCTGCTAGGATATTGATGACGTCTATATGGCCGGTCTTGATCTAGTCAACCATCTCTGCCAAGACTTTGATTCAGGAGAAAAAGATCTTCTACTTTGATGGTTACAAGAATCTATTCCATGCTATATTTTTGTACCAATTCTTCACGATGCACATTGGACTTTTCTTACTGCCTTTACTCGTGAAAGGGAGGTTGTTCTCTACAGTCGTTCAGATTCTTCTTTTGATCTTGAAGGCCCTAAATACTCAGTACTAATCCACAGTACACATGAAAGTATTACTGATGCATGTTCAAAGGCACTTATTCCACTGATCCACATGTTTGGAAGTGGTTATTCTTCTTAGGAACCAAGATGATGGAAGGTAACCAGATTTTGGCATCATTGTCCTCAACAATGTCCCTTGTCCAATGATTGTGGCTTCTATTTTCTATACTGGATGTACACCATTGGAGTTCTCCATGTTGTTGAAAAAACTCACAATGATAATTGTCATTGCCTTCGTGGAAAATACACTCTAATGTTGCTCGAATCTCCATGGGCGACAATGGAACTTCGATTACAAACTCACATGTTTACATTTTCTTTTATTTTCCTTATTCACACTCTATGGACAATGTGTGTTGTATGTTTGGGGGTGTAGTCCCATGAGTAGGTATCCATTGTATCACAAACTTTGCTTCTTTTTCCTTTTCCTTTTCCTTTTATTTTTCATAATTTCTTTAATTCCATTTACCAATTTACCAATTTAAACATGTTTGTGAAATGAAGTTGTAGTTGATGGAAAAACTCCCTCTACAAAGATTCTAGTTTGTCCTTGAACTATCCCCTTATACATGACATTTCAGAACAAAAAACTTTTGGTTACTGAGACAATTTTTATGTCATCGTCTTAGCAAAACATTATTTATCTTTTACAATTCATCAATTGTTTCTTACAAAAAGAATACAATTAATAAAGTCTAAGCTTGTCAAAGGAATACTGATACAAAAGTAAAGAAAGAGCTACCTTGTGCTATCTTTTGAATGTTTTGTCCTAAAAAGAGTAAGGAGTGAAAAAGAATCAGAGAGACATCCCACGAATTAGAGCTATTTGAAACGGTGTAGTGCTACGCTAATAAACACAGAAATGTCAAATTGATTTAGTCTATATAACCTCTACCTCACTCTAATGGAGTTCATTTAAAGGTATTCCAATCCGGGAAAGTGATTCTTAGGATGTGAAATCACTTCTCTAAAACCATATGGTTCGGAATGCATGGATCACTCACCTATCTAAACAGACTGGTATTTGAATGAACCAAAGGAAGAAAAGAATATCCTTAAGCCTACATAATTTCTCCGCATAAATACCTAGGTGAGAGTGGAAGCGACATTGAAAAAGTGACAGATACATTGGAGACAAGCTTTAGGCAAAACAAATAAAGAAAGAAGTCGTTGACATAATGACATCTTGGATTAAAACTAGTTTTGTTAAAAGCATTGTATAAACTGATGTTTTCAGTAAGTTCTAGAGCTTTCTTTGTTTGACTAAAGAAATAATGATTCCATTAGCTTGAGGAAAAGCTAAAATCTAAGTTTGGAGGAGTTGATAACATCAGATTTGGTTCAATTTCAATAGCCTTTTAGATGATAAATCACATTAGATATAATGTTTAGATTTACCCATTTTATTCTAGTTTACTTACATAATGAGTTCTAAGTCAGTTTTGGTAATATTTGAAGGAGTTGGATGCAAATAAAATAATATTGATGAAGTTTGATTCAATGTTCGAAAGACCTCACTTCATTCTATCGATTAACGGTCGACATGAAGGTCACACAGAGAGTATCAATAAAAGGTTGTCGATCCAAGCATGAAAGACTTATCAAATGTCAGATGATGAATTGAGGAACCTTGACAACCACCTGTGGAGGGAAGGATTGTCGACTAAAACAACAAATACTCTTCTCTGTCAAAATGAACGTCGATAGCCCAGTCCATCAACACCAACAAGCACATGTCGGTATGAAGCTATCGATCCAAGTACTCGACACATTTGTTGAGTAGAGGACCCTCGATAGTCCCATTAATTATTCCACTGATAGACTATGTCGACATCATTATCGACGTCTAAGGACCATTGTCGAGGAATCACCTCGATAGGCCTATTGACGAATAAGATCGACAGTTCATTTGTTAGTGAGAACTCTGTCAACCATGGAAAAGAGATCGATACTTCTGTCGATCGACAAAGATTGTAACAACCAATTGTACACCTGGATGTCAATGGACCTGATGGTAGGGAAAGGGGTCGACAACCATATTCCTATAAATACTCCCCATCATGGTCGTACAAGATATCTTGAATTTCTGGAGTTAGAACATCGAGAGGCAGACACCAACTTTCTCAAGTTCCAGAGTTGGAGGATGAGTCCTGTCAACCTACTGGAGTCCCTTGATCAAGTTTTGTCAACCTACTTCCCATCAGTTCCTTCGTCACCATCAAGAAGCAAAAGAACCTTCTTGCCTCAAGTGAAGATCAGAAATGAGGAGAAAGACTGTCGACCATCAAGCTGTCTACCGAGAGGTTGGTAGATCGATCATTCGATCTACCCTTTTATCGATCTCCTCTTTCTCTTTCCACATCATGACTTGATTTAGTTGTATTCTTTTTGTTTCTTCGGCCATGTGTGGATAAAACCCTAACTTGGGTTGGGAGTAGCCGTCAAGCTTTCCCAACCATATAATTTGTTCATCTTTCTATTTTATGGCATATGTTCTTTAAAGTTTTGTTCATCTACTCTTATTTAATTGCGTTGATTGATGATTATCGACCTTCCTTGAACGTTTGATATGGATATTGTTTGAGAGAACGAGTTCAATGAGATCTGGAATATAGGATAGCAATGATTCACGAGAGTGAGGAGTTTCTATAAAAAAAGGCATATTATCTTCCAATGATCTTTTGGTTATTAACTCAAGAGAGGAAACCTCGTTAGATAGACATCTACCCAAATCTCAAGAGAAGGAAGGGACATATATTTCCTTATGATTGTTTCCAAAAAAAGTAAAGAATGTATATAAAATAGGAGAGAAGGTTTTATGTGGTTGAGGTTGTCTTGATTGGTGAAACCCAATCCAAGTCCTTTCTAATCTTGATTTCTTGATTAGTCTATTTGTATTCTTTGATTTTCCATAATTCAGGTTCACTTTTTAAATCAGGTTAAATTCGTTCCTTAATCAGAACACCATGAGATTCCTTTCGGTTAAGATAGACTACACAAAGATTTCACTTTTTTATTCTGTTATTCTCCGTGTCCCTGTGTTCGACCCCGCACTACTACAAAGACTTCATATTTAGTTGTGGACGTCTCTTCTAGTCAAGTATAAATTTAAAGTCTAATTTCTCTGACTAGACAATTGTGTTTACACCTTTGACCCACAAAAAAGAGCGATCACCCTCCCCTCCCCTCCCCAAAACTCTCACTATTTCCCATTCATCACCACCTCCTCCCCTCCCTCCCCCTTCCTAGATGATGAGCTTGATTTTAAATTTAAAGACCACACTTTTTGCCTATAGAGAAAGACCTAACTTGATATGCTTGGGAGATCCATGCTCGTTCTTTTCCCTTATCTCCATTAATTTGTATTTTTATTTTCTTTGACCCTATATTTTACATAGACAAACGTTCTTAGATCTTGTAAGCCATCTCACGTGATCCACATCCAACCCCAATGAACTAGGGTAAACAATGACTCACATTTTTACAAGACGTGGAAGTGACAATCCCGTGAATGCGGCCACCCCATGCATATATGACCCACTATTAACTTGAACTCCTCACTTTAGTCTTTTGCACTCTAAATATGATCTCAATGTAGGATTGATAATATGTACTATGGATTCATCTTGCATTATTTAGGATGATTGGATTAAGAGGTGCATCTAGAATTGGAATCCTATGTCATTTACATACACATGGAAGATATACTAAACCTTGAAATAATTTTAGAAGCAGTTAGACAAAAAATTTGTAACAAAGACTTCCAAAATGAACTCTTATCTATCTATCCATTTGTTCTTTGTGTTCTCACTTGTTTCCAAACTTCACAAGAACAATTGGTGACTTTTTTTGGGTTTTGAGGTGGAGAAAATCAAAGCTTTGTTTGCATTGATTTGGTAAGGGCACATGTGGGTGTTCAATGGACATGACAAGTAGGAGGTTTTGGCCCTATTTTTTGAACTGTGGTATGCACATAAACCCCTCCATATTGAAGCTTATGTTATAAAAAAAATATATCTTTTCTAGTGCTAGCGTTTTAGTGAATTTATTTCCGTCTAGTCCATATTACCTCACCCTTATATAGTTGAAATGATTCTTTTTGGGTCAAACATTGTGTTTTGGTGATTTCCATTAATACTATGTTGTTTACTTAAGATAACTAGTCTAAAAGAATACAAAATTTTGTTTGATATTAGAATGTAAAAATTGCATTGTAAATTGAATTCCTTCTTACATGTCATTCCATGCTTTGCAACTAGAATTTGAGCACACAATACCACCTATTACTTAGCTTACTCAATATATTTTTAATATATAAATGAAAAATATATCCATTGCTATGTAGTCTTTAGTATTCTACATTTTAGGTCATAGTATTTAATGCTGACTTTTAGAATTTTTTCCAACATATTGGTGACGTGGCTCTTGGTTGGCAGTTCCTTATAGCCACCCATGCCTAGGAACCACATACACTTCTTGGGAGATGTCGTGGCGATTCTGAATGTGCCCAACACAATAACTCCATTGACACATGGTGGAGACGGCTTAGGCATTTCCATGTTTATTTTCCTTGGAGTTGGACATATTTTTTAAAAACCCATGGATTTGTAAGTACTTCGTACATTTGTTTCATCATAATAATACATGTTTCAAGACTACCATATACTTTTATTAATGCATAGAGGTCTCGATTTTAATTTGAATATGACTGATAAGTTGTATCAATAGAGAAATGCGCAATATAGGAAGTATTTGAAATGGAAAATTATCAAGGTAAGACACCATTTTCTTTATTATTGTTGTAAATATGGATACTTGCTTTATACTTACATGACCCTCTCCCACAAATTAGAGAAAATATGTGTTCAATTATGTACTATCTTGTAGTTTCATAATAACTTCTGACTTGACTGTAACATGTAGTTTAGTATGATATAAAACAATAACCATTGACTATATGGACCTGGTCACATCATAGACCCATATCTCACATGCATCAATTTATAGTTCCATATGTCAGATGCATGAATCCATCCATGATATTCTATATGAAACAAACATCATGTTAAATAGTGACCACTATTATTCATTAGCCTTCTACCATTAGAAGCATTATACACCACCCTCTTTTTGGGCTAGTTACATCCATATAGGAATGTTGGTTGAGTGAAGGATTTCAAGACATAAAGGCATGATATTGCAGAGAAAAGTAGTTAGATACCATAGAGAGGTACTTTAGTTCCATATAGGGTACTTTTGTAGTAAAATGGACTGATTACTATGAAGAAAAACATAGGCACCTTAAACTTGGGTTATTGATCAACCATCCATCATCATGTCAAATTATATCATTATTTAATTATATATTTTTTACTTTAGTATAAGTCTTTAAATATAACAACAAGCTCCAAACCAATCGTAAGATAAGAGTATTTTTATCCCATGCATGCATTGGCCCAAATGAAACTCAACCCTCCTACCCATCTAATGGGTCTATTTTTAACCCCTGCACTACATCTGTTACAACCCCAATTTTGGGTTCATTTGGTGAGAAATGTAATTTCTCATATTAAAGAAAAATGAACAAACAATGATGTCTTTTGATTGGATGCATGAATTTCGTTACAATAGCCTTGATGATTGCTTTGTGGGCTTTATTGGCTATTGGGCCCAATAACAAGGAAATTCAATTAGTAAATGAATAATTAAGTTTTTGAGAAACGAAAGGTGTGGAAACCACCAGAAGGCAAAAGAATACAATCCAAATTTGGATTTCGTGCCTCTTGGGTTCCTTGGGTCCCAAGGAGTCCAAAGTTGCACAGAAAATGCAATAAGAAAAGAAAAGACCAATTAAGTATTTCCTTGTTAAGAAAGAAATTGAAAATAATGATAAAATGTGGAAAATATGTGAAAAGAGGTATAATTGAGTTATCTTTGGTGGATTTTCGTATCCCAAGGATTCCTAATGTTAAAAGGAATTCGAATAGGAAAATAGAAGAGAGATAAAGAGAAATCCTTAACAAGAGAATTAAAAAGGAAAAGAAATTGATTAATAAAAGGGAAATATGAGAAATTGACTTTCAAAAGAAAATAAAGGCAAATAGATATTCCCCAATATGGGAATCCGTGCCTTTGGGATTTCTTGAGGTCCAAGGGACCCAAAATAACAAAATATTAGCAAAGGGAAAAGAAATACCGATTAATTTTGGATTAATTAAGAGATAAATTTGGAGAGAAGGAATCATACACATCCCTTGGAATTTGTTTCCCAAAATTTCTAGAAAACTAGATAATGTACAGAAAAACGTTCCCTTAAAATTTGAGTTAAATAGGAGTTATGGTTTGGGAGATATCAATTTTCCAAGTTATCTCCAATTTAGGAATCATTCTGAATTAAAGCAATAAATCTTTTCCCTTGTGTTTGATCGCAGGCGATGAGATCCGTTGGATCTTAATCCAACGATGGATAGTCATCATTTAAGTCCCAAGCGGACTAGGATTCTGCAAGTTCCAGGGGAACTTTCCCACCTTGTTTTCTCGTTATCATGTGGACATGCCATCCTGGTATTGGTCCCATTAGATTCGGGAGAGAGAAATGAAGGGATTCATCCCGGGTTCGATTTGGATTGGCTGAGGTTTTGGGAAACGCCCAAATCTCGCAATGCCTGCCCCAACCCTATATAGGGGAGGGTGATCTAAGGCACCAGCATCCCTATTTTCTAGTTCAATCATTGCGGAAGAGATCAAGGATCATCTTTGTGCCCTCAATTTCTCCAACCACCTCGACCATCGCCTCTGTTCCAGTGGTGTACATCGTCGGAGTCCGATGAGTAGGGGACGACGTCGGCGCATGATCAGTGATGAATTGAACCGATGATTGACTTCGACGGAGGTAGGCAAAGCTCCTTGGCCTATCGCATGGCTCGTAGGTGACCTAGGGCCCAGAGTCAACTCCTCAGTTGACCGCGGGGTTGCTGTACCTCGACGCAAGGTTGAAGACGACAGCTCATGGTCTTTGACCAAAGTGCCCCTCGCCCCATTCAGTCACGACAAAGTTAGAATTATCTTTCACTTATTTTATCGCTAACTAAGGCGCATGCATCCATGGCCGTTGGATCCTCAGTGGACCGCGGGACATGGAACGGGCGATCCACGGATTTTTTTAATTAGCCAATAAATCAATAAAAAGGAGTTTTCTTATAAAAATCGTACCTGTTGATAGAAAACTCGGATGAAGAAAGTTAATACATGAAAAATGATCATAAAAATATGAGGAATACAATAAAAATGGTTGGGACATCTAAATCAGTATATTTGACTCCCAAGCACCAAGCTTGGTATTGAGAAGGTGTCCTTAAGTCAATGGCAAAAGAGAAACCCTAGATGGGTATGCCAGGGTTAGGGCAAAAGAGGTGGCGAATGACACATTGAAAATGTAAACTGTCTTGATAAATAATTTCATTGTGATTATTAAATTGTTAGCCATATATGTGAAAACTTTGGATGTCCCCACATACCAGTATATTCCCGCATACTGATCGATGTTTTGTTTGTCAGAGTTTTAGGAACAACCCTAAAATGGACAAATAGAAAAGTAACACATTGTGAAACTAAGAAATAAAGTGCAAAGAGGATTAGATTGATTAATTCAAGCTCTGGATAGATAGATTTCCAATGTTTTTCAAAGGTAAGTAAAGTTTTAATTTTATACCCAATTCCTGTTTAGTTAGTAAAATTTATTAATTGTTATTGATTATTTGTCAAACCTTTGATCCTGTTAATTGGGATAACGACACCGACCTTTTGGTCTCCCTTAATTGGGGGTTATTGGGATGCGGGTTCGTTACAACATCACCATTCACAGACCTTACTATTTCTTATTACTTTATCACATTGTCATACTAAGCCCATATTTTAACATTTATGTTCTTTCTTCTTCAACTCTGAGTTATTATAGTGCCCTTATCTAAATGTTCATGTAGTTTCTTATACAACTCTCTCATTTATTCTAATGCCAATGGATACAATGTTAATTGTATATGTAATGTTCTAGATGTAAGGCTAATCTCATATTTTTCTCTATTGGTTGAGTAAACCTAGTAGTTCAATAAAAATATGTTATAATACTCTTGAACCATTAGCACATCAAAATGTTATTTCTATTTTCTCATATTTATTTTATATAGTGTCTAAAGTAGTCAAACAACAAATATTGTAGATATTATGTTATAAAATACATGAGACACATCGTTGGTGTGAGAATTAGAAATATTCTTAAATGTATAAGCTACTAATAATCATATTATTTTTGTTTGTTCAAATTTCCAAATACATTGAACAAATGACAAACTATTCATATATTTGATATATGAGTGCAGTATTATTCAAAGTATATTGGTCGTTGCTTCAACCAATAAGGTTTCGACGAGGTCTAAAATGATGTGTTCTTGAACACACATCAGATATGTGACATGAGGGGGAGTCATCTTTCTTTAGCATAATCAATGTGTGAAACATTTGTGGAGTTAATTTTCAGTTAAGATTCTAGAATGTGTACTCACTACTTTGTATTATTAAATATTTGTATGGATGATTGATGATTTATTAAATACAATCATGTTTTTTCAAGTTTTGATGAAAATTTTGTTCAATATTGTGCTTGTTTGTGAAATGAAATAAGTATAATTTCATATTTATTATATATATTTTTAAAATATGGTACATTTGATCAATAAAATTGGTTTGATATGACTTGTCAAACTCAAATTTAATACAACAATTAATGACATGTGATAAAAGGTGTGACACTACAACAAACAACACATGTTCTGTTATCTACACTTATTACAATGGGTGTGTCGGGAAAACAGACCCCTATTACAGCAAGTGCCTAGTGAACTACAACATGCACCAGACTGTTGTATAAAATGTGTATATTACAACAGACACACCACATGTGGTGTAAACACCTCTATTACAAGGGGTGTATTTATCGAAAGACAACATGCTTCAACTATTTTATAATATATATTACAACAAGTGCACTTCATGTTACAAAACAATCCCATTTACAACGAGTGTGTTTACTGAAAGAAAACATGCTTCAATTGTCATATAATATATATTATAATGGGTGCACCTGATGTTGTAAAAAAATCCCTATTAGAATAGGTATTCTAGTAAAAGACAACAATTTTTTACTATTTTATAAAATATATTAAAAGGGGTGCACCACATGTTGTATAAAACACTCATATTACAACAGGACATTCATTGAAAGACAACATGTTTTGACTGTTGTATAAAATACATGTATTACAACATGCACATCATATGTTGTATAAAGCACCCCCATAAGACCACACGATCTAATACAAATTCTTTCACTAATTAAATCTGTATAGTTGGTTTAATAGTTAATCCTTTGAGGATAGGTTATGGATGGTTAGATTTTGAGGAGGAAATCCTCTTTAAGGGGTGGATTGTTGTAGCCATGTTTATCTATAAGATGGTAATACCATGTTTGGAGTGATAATAAGTGCAAGATATAATTTTTAAACTAGTTTGTCAAATATGCAAAAAAAACTATATGTGCACATTTATGGACCAAAAATTCATAATTAATAAATACTTTTGTACACAAACTAACCCAATGTTTAATATAAAACACTCAGATAAATGAGGGAAACTTTTAGTATACCTAGAAGAAACTTATACAATATACACAATATATAGTAGTAATAGTAGTAGTAGTAGTAGTAGTAGTAGTAGTAGTAGTAGTAGTAGTAGTAGTAGTAGTATTAGTAGTAGTAGTAGTAGTATTAGTAGTAGTAGTAGTAGTAGTAGTAGTAGTACAAAAACTAACCCAAAGTTTAATATAAAACACTCATATAAATGAGGGAAACTTTTAGTATACATGGAATAAACTTATACAATATATGCAATATATAGTAGTAATAGTAGTAGTAGTAGTAGTAGTAATTGTAGTAGTAGTAGTAGTAGTAGTAGTAGTAGTAGTAGTAGTAGTAGTAGTAGTAGTAGTAGTAGTAGTAGTAGTAGTAGTAGTACAAAAACTAACCCAAAGTTTAATATAAAACACTCATATAAATGAGGGAAACTTTTAGTATACCTGGAAGAAACTTATACAATATACACAATATATAGTAGTAGTAGTAGTAGCAGCAGCAGTAGCAGCAACAACAACAACAATAGTAGTAGGAAGATTAAAAAAACATGGGTACTTATAAATGTTCCTAATAATGAGATATTGGTTCAAATATTCATAAACCATTTAGAGATATATGGGATGGGCATTGCCTACAAGTTGGGAAAATTATGATACCTTTTTTAGATGAAACTATTTTAAATGGGCATGATGGAGTGACTTGAGATTTTTAGAAATAATAATATTGGAGAGACTAACTCATGAATATGAATAATTCTAAAATGATCATAAATTTAAATTATTCCAACTAAGTGAGGTTTATATGCTTCTTAAGTAAACCTAATAAAGTCATGTATATCAAATGATCTTCTATAGAATATTAATACATGAAAATATGTGAAGATTCAAAGTTTCATTTTCATTGAACCTTTATTGGCCTTTCTAATAAAATAGGAAAGGAATGTGTTCAAAAAACTCAAGATATCAAATAAATTAATTGACATCGTTGATTTCCTGATTGTGTATAATTTGTTTTTTTTCAATAACCTTTACTTCTTTGACCCACTATGGTGTAGGGAATAGATGTTCTGACATCTTTCCCTATTTGGATCAACCCATTTTATTTTCTTCTTCTTGTCCTTCACGTGATTGATTGTATTTGTTGTCTCCTCAGTAGTTCGCTTTCTCTCCTACCACTCTCTCATATGATTTTTAATACACAATTTTATCTTACTAATCCATTTCCAAGTCTTATGACCCTAGTTTCCATATTCTTCGTGAGTCTTATCTCTCTAACAAACCCATCCCTCCTTTCTCTCTACGAAATGATCTCAAGTGATCGCAAGCCCTATTTGACACCTCTGTGTATATATATGATACCTTAAAAATAAAATGTGACCTTTTCATAAATTGTTCCTAACCTCCCCTTTGAACCTAATTGGTCTTGACATACATACCCAACCCTAATATCCAGTTTGTGTTACCTTAGTATGTTAGTGGTGTCCTTTCTCTCAAGAAGCTCATAGAAGGTCCAGTATCTCTCCTTATACTCTTGCAATGCCTTTAGTGGTTGTGATTCCACTACATTTGAGTTAATATGATATACCATCAATTTTTATGTTGGATTATCATTTCTTCTTAGAAATTTGGACATATTTAATTTATTATTTATTTTATATTTGATTCTTTACATCCACCTTCAGTAAGGTTTTAGACCATCAGGTCAATCTTGTCTTTTCTCTGAACCTGCTAGTTGCTAATTGTGAAACATTCCCTGGTCATTCCTTTTAAGGAGTGATGGTGTGAGGCTCTAGATCAGCCAATTTACCATTGCCTAGGGTGTTTGGGTTTAGGTCATCTAAAAAAGTCAACAGTGTTAATACCCCCCTCTAGTTCTTCTTAGTGCATGCGCCAAACCTTTTCCCAATAGCTAGATGTCATTACAAATCTTTTTGTCCATCATGTGATTTTGGTTTTGAAATCTAGGAAAAGAAAATCATTTTCCTTTTGACACTGGTATTAGTGTTTATAAAGTCTGTCATGAAAAAATGCCCAAGAACCTAACATGGGGCATTTCCATCATCTGAATTGATTTTGCAATTGTAAATCTAAGAAGTACCTTGTTCCTCTCAAATTCAGAACTATTAGTTGGAAGTTAAAAAATAAAAATATGTTTTGGAATTGTAAAATTATAAGCTACTTATCTAGTGAGATTTCACGACATAAAATGATTATGTATGAAAGTTCATTTTTAGAGTTTAAGTATATAATTGAGTTTAACCTTATGAATTAGATAAACATTATTAGGTAATATGAAACCCTTGCTAGAGCAAGGATTGATATTGGAGTTGGTGAACCTATTGTTAGGTATGTGCATCTCCCTATTTGAATTGAGCATTGGAATGACTTCAAACTCTTATTTTCACAAATCATGCATAATTACTAAACTAGATTCTATATTTCTTTTGATTTGGAAATTTTTTATTCAAAGATACTCTATGATGATCCATATTATCCATTCTTTGCCACTTAGATTTGTGGATTTTTTTATCTGGTCCTTCCCCCAAATAGATGCATCGATCTCTTTTGTACTAGAATATATATTTTTTTGTCTTTTGATCATGCAGGATCTAGTATGCATGTGTGGTTTTAACTAGTCATATCCATAAGCATATGCACCATATTTTTAGACAATGGGGTAATATTCCTCCTATCAAACATTGGTTTCTGATCCCTTAAGACACAATTTTATGTAGTTAGATATTGAAGTTGTAGTCCTCTTTCTAGACACTAAGGTTATATTCCTCATGTCATGCTATATTTTTCCACTGATGTTTTAATCCTCATACCAGACATTGAAGTTTTGGTACTCCATCTATGCTATATTTTTTGGCATTCAGGTTTTAGTCTTCCTAACCTTGGTTTGGTAGTTATGTGTCACATATCCATTTATTACCTTAAGTCCACACTCCTAGTGGCTACACAGCCAAAGGCGAGTGGACTAGAGCATCTGCCCCTAGAATGGATCTCATAACATATTTCACCCATGCAGTATAAATGTAAAAGTAATAACAACAAGATATAACAAAATACTAAACATGGAGATAAGAGGCATGTACCCATTTCTACTTATAGCATCCCAAGATGTTTCATATCTGATCTTAGAGTCTTCAAAGCAACAAATATTCATTTAGCAACTAAAAATTCGATAAACAAAACATATTAATGCTAGAGCATTAAGTACCTTATGAAAAGGCATATAAACAGTTTAAGATTAATACAAAACTTGCTGGGCTAATAACTGGATCATAGTCAAGAGAAGAAACAAAGAGAGAACACTTAACAACATCATTTTATACAAAGCATGTTTTAAGTTCCTTTATCTATTATGTCAACATTAGGTTGAATCATGGCTTTTTGTATATTATATTCAAGTTTTGTCAACGTAGAATACTCAAATATGGAAGTAGTAATTATAGGAACAATAGCTCAACCAAGTCAGTAAGTAGCCAAGCATTCATACGAGCATAGATAAAAGCAAGCCAATATCATAGTAGGGTCATGAGAAAAATGTGGCTTGCGACTAGATAGACATTCAAGGTTAAGCATTCTTGAGTAAGATCCTAGAGATTATCCAAACAAAGGGTACCTCACAAGGAAAAGATATAACATGGTGTCTTAGATCCAGAGGGTTTGATAATCTAAAATTTATATGATACATGTGGATGTTCCCCTAGATCTAGGTTTCAAGTATTTCAAACATAGTTTCAAACTTCCAAACATGCATGTCATTAACCAACATAGTTCAAGGATGAACATTTAACCCTAGGTCTAGGTGGGCCATCCACATTATGAGTACTACAAGATGGGTATAAGGTCTAATTTAGCAATAGGGGTAGCATGATATTTAGATTATCATCATGGTCTATTCATGTAAGATCATAATTGGTCATATAAGATTTGTTACATGCAATATCGTATATTTCCATGCCATGGAGGCACTAATTATATCAAGTTAGGACTATAAAGTAAATAGCATATTAATCCTATTGATTTGAAGTCTTTATGATAGCATAAAATACTATTAATCACGACTCAAGTAAGATTAAAGGCCTACTAACAACATGTGCATTATGTCATAATTCAAGTTAAGGTTAGGGAATTTGATCATATTAAGGCACAACTATGATCTACATAGCAATTAGGTATGAAAAGCATGATAAGTTACTTATTTATGAGTTTACATAATCATCTTGAGTCCTTCTAGGTCAACAAAAGTAGAAAGGTTATCATTCATCACAATTGTGCACATAAGGTCATATTAAGATACATTAAGTGTCAAAATATCATCACAAGGGTTCAAGAAAGATAAAGATTGTATTTGATGGTGAACTCTGTTGATTTAAAGCATTCATAGACATTTGAAGCACACTTGAATAAATACTCACATAAAAGAAGGGATATTTTGCATATAGGTCCATTTTAGGCCATTTAGGCAACATTAGATCATATTAGGATATAAAGTTAGATGAAGTCCAAATCTTGATGCACAAAGATATGAGGCACATTAGATCACATTTGAGCATTAAATAGGTTGAATCAAGAAAAAAGACATCCAAGTTCATTTTTAACACATAAGTGGAACTATGAATAGAATCAGATCATGTAACTATCACCACTAGATACATCTCGTCGAGAGGATCAAATTTCATATATTGTATGCCTCATTTGGGTAAAGGATGCCCACATTATCAATTTCAGAAGATTTGCATAAAAAACTTTAGAGAAGGGGGGGCGTTACCAAAATATATGTGGCGCTTAGGATCGTCAGATTTTGATCCCACAGACGTTCACGCTTAGGGCATGCACTCTCCGCCCACTGCTATAGGTCACACAAGCACGTTAGCTTGAGACTCGCACTCGGATTCACACGCTCTGACAGCCACACATCACCCTCGATCGCTCGGGTGGCGTCCACTCGTGACCTACCGTTGTTGGTTGTTGCCCTTCACCGCTGACCCAGGCCATGACCAGACAGTTTGAGCCTTCGGCTAGTCATCTATATGACTGGTGTGTAGTAGCTACCCTACCCAGTGCCACTAGAAATCGGGGCAAGGTGGCGTCCCCAAACCCCGCGGAGCCAGTGGCTGCCCTAGGTCCGTGCATAGGGGCATCGACGAGAGGATATGGGAGGTCGTTGGTGGTTGCACAGTCTTCGCTGCCCGGTCGTTATCTATGTTGTGTCGCTACTACACTATTTGTGGGCACATCTCCTGAGGTGGCTTCTAAGTACGGAAGTTCATCGGGCCGGAACAGAGAGAGAGGGGAAGAGGGAGAGTGGGTAAGATGAACTAACACCAAGCCATCTCTGTCCATCTGTCTTCATAATGGAGGGAGGGTTCTACAACCCAATAGGAGCTGGCGGCACCCGATGGTGGATGACAAGCATTAGAGGCGACACTTCTAGTATGGAGAGAGGAGCTAAAACAAGAAATGAGGGATTGGATGGGTTTATATAGGAGGAGGGAAAGCAAGGGGGAGGTTTTAGGGTTTAGGCGGGCGAGTAGGGTGGTGGTGGAAACCAGTTGGGCTTATCCCTCCCATCGGCGCCCCACTGCCAACCGTAGCTAGTCCAACGGCCAAAAGGGGAGGAGATGAGGAGAGAGGAAGTAAAGTGGAGGATAGGGAGTATCATGGGAAGCACCAGTCTTGTAAGACCTTCTACACACATGTGAGGAGAAGACAAGGGAGGTGACGGAAAAGAAGGGGTCATCCGGACCTGGGCTCGGTTCCTAACCGGTCCAAGGCCGAATAAAAGGAAAAAAAGTTATAGATTAGGTCTTATATTTAAATAGGTCCATTTTCCTCATGGAAACCTCAAATTGGGAAAGGAAGGATGTGTTGGAACCGTGATATCAAGCCTCCAAAATGATGTTGAAGTTAGGATAGAATGGGACTTATAACGAGGATTGGAAACAAAATTACATATCCATGGTGCAATAAAGCCTCAACATTAGTCAAGATGGCACATTATAACATTTAATTACTTCCAAAGTATTAATTGAGTATAGTGTGACTCAAAATCATAAAATCAAAGACGAGGAAATTTATTGAGCACCACCAAGCTTCAAACTTATCGAGGTGTCAAATAATTTGAGGAAATAGAAAACTAGGTCATCACATCCTCCCCACCTTAAAAGAAAATTTTGTCCCCAAAATTAGCACATTTCGTCATTCAAGATTGAGTTTTCATATTCCATATCAAATACTGTCATTAGAGTATTGTCATTACTTTCCATATCAATATCATTCCACAAAAGAGAAATTGAGCATCATGGCCAACACAGACACATTGATCATCTAATGGGGAGTATCA
This sequence comes from Alisma plantago-aquatica, assembly GCA_963693085.1. Lineage (NCBI taxonomy): Eukaryota > Viridiplantae > Streptophyta > Magnoliopsida > Alismatales > Alismataceae > Alisma > Alisma plantago-aquatica. The sequence goes on from OY856412.1 coordinate 1,492,983,062, forward strand.
TAACATGATTCAAAATTTTGGAGAGATTATCCTATATCCCCAAATTTGGAGAGATCACATTTTAAGTCAATCGGATAGAGATCAAGAGTAAAGCATAACTTTCTTTCCCAACATTTAAGGTTCTAGCTTCTACATTGACCTAGGTGGGGTTATACATCCATGATTGAGATTTCATATTTCAACAATTCAAGACAACATCATATTTCAACATTGTGATTTTGTACTCACAATTAATGGAAGGTCCCACCCTAGTCCACATGGAGATCCCCCTAAGTCATAAATCGAGCTAGTCAACATAATCATCATTTTTCATTTTCGAGATTTGGAAACATGAAAGTCGTTAGTTATACATCGAGGGAAATCTAAAGATCTAAATAGGGTGATCACACCAGTTGCATTGAGATCATCAATCATGTGTCAAGATTTCATTATTCAACATCGAGAGTCATGATTTCATGCATCAATAGTGAGAGTCATGTTTGGAGATCAAAGTCATAATTCCAAATGTTTCTAATATAGGGTTTAGGTTCCTATTTAGACCTAATGAGTGAGTTAGATTCCATACACATTTTTTTGAAGTTTCTCTACGATATTCGAGCACATAAATTTCTATATAATTCTTTAACCCAAATTTTTTTTCCATGTCTTAGGGTGCAACATCATTTGCTTTATGTCCCAACAATTGAGCTCATGGAGACCTTCCTTCCCAAGCTTGGTCTTCTCAGTGACCTTCCCTCCTGGGCTTGGTCTTTATATTTACCTTCCCTCATGGGCTTGAACTCTCGACGACCTTCCGTCTTGGGCTTGGTTTTCATGTTGGCCTTCCCTCCTGGGCTTGTCCTCTTAGTAACCTTCCCTCCTGGGCTTGGTCTTCATGTTGGCCTTCCCCCTTGGGCTTGGCCTCTTGGTGACTTTCCCTCCTGGGCATGGTCTTCATGTTGGCCTTCCCTCTTGGGCTTGGCCTCTTAGTGACCTTCCCTCCTGGGCTTGGTCTTCATGTTGGCCTTCCCTCCTGGACTCAACCTCCTACTATCACCCACATCCTTAATGACTTTTCCTTACATCCCTTAGAGATGGCATAGTTGGGTTCGAAGTTATACTCGACATGTTCTTTCATAATTTGCATACTTAATCATTCAAATTTTAGGTGGCATTTAAAGTTACCTTATCTCTTAGACCGATTGGTTAACTCAGCCTTCTGCGAGCGATCGTTCATCCATAAACAAAAACCGAGCAACTGTCAAGCGACATTTTGAGCATTACTCAACATTTCATGGCATCAATATGGAGTTAAAATTCATGGTGTCCGAGGTTGATGAATGATCTAGGCTTAGGTCTTCCTAGGATCTCAACCACTAACCATGGTCAACACTCATCATATTTCAAGATCAACATCAAATTGAGGTTCAACACCGAGTATCAATATCATCATGGATTTAACCTATTAGATACTTAGGTCCAGAAATTAGAATAGTATGAAAGGGGTCACCTTTCCAAGTTCTAAATAATCCATAAGGTGAGAATTTAGAGGTAGTCAAAATAGAAAGGTAGCCTAGGTTAGGGGAGTCATAAGTCAACTACCACCCTAATCTAGCACATTAGTCCACATTAATTATGAGTCATAAAGGATATCCAAATAGGGAGAGTATCAACTTTCAAATCATTTTTCTCAAGATCATGAGTCAAACATCAAGATCATAATAGGGCAACCATATTTCAAGGTTTTGTAAGATCAATGTTATGATACCATTCCATTCCTTGCAAGGTCAAAGTAAGGGTATATTTTGGAGGCTGAGAATTCAAATTGAGAACTCTAGGGCTTGAGCATAATAGTGCAAGATATGAATCTTGGTTCACCATGGCATTCAAATCAAGAACTTCCTCTACTACCTTCCAAGTGGTGACATTTTCAAGTATTGACCTTTCCTTGGGGATTTGTCTCTTTGTATATGATGAAATATACATAGCACTGCTAGTCCTAGAACCCAGATAGTTACATACTCAATTAAATCAAACATATATGTAACTAGAGAGTTTGGTGAGAAAAGAGGGAGATATAAGAGAAAAAATACAATTTTCAAATGTTCCATGACTAAAATTCAGTTAATGCCCCCAATCTTGATAAAAGAAAACAACAAATTCCTAGACATGTAGAAGCAGAAGAACAACTAGACCGTGAATCTATTTGGGAACATGATGGGACAATTTCCATATATAAAGACTCCACTCAACAACCCGACTGAAGTTATTTCCATGATGAGCATCCAACTACTATAGTATATGATTGCTAAGACTATACGATGTAGATGGTTTCTATGCCGATAATGGTTCTTCAATAATGTTTCTAGTTTTTGCCTAATTCCATTTTAAACAAAGAAGCTTGTGAAATCTCTTTGATTAGTGTCAACATAGTATTGCTTTTTTGTACATAGTTGTTGGGAGGAGAAATGGTAGAAGAATAGGAAACTATGGAAATGGGAGAAAGTAGAAAGGATGAAGAGATGACTCACATGATTATATTGAAACCATTCTCCCATTCATGGAAGTTGAGTTTTTGATCCAGTTCGTGCCCATAATTTTAGTAATAGGAAACATGGTGAGATTATTGGGGTAGATGAGGAGGAAATGATGGAGAAGGGAGGGAGGGGATGAAATTCATATATATAGGCTTTCTTGAAACCATTTCTCCCACTTATGTGATTAGTGGGGATAGTTGAACCTTTCACTAACATATTGACCATGATTCTAATAATATATAGGAAAATATGGTGGGACATTATGTGAGTGGAAGGTGCAAAACTTGAAGGGGATGTGAAGGAAATGAGTTTAGCCTAAATCTTGTCAAGTCAATTACAATTAGGATAAATAAGATGTTATGGATATATTATGTTGAATAAAAGTAATGGGATTAGTCTCCACCATACGATGAATAATAGCGTAGATGGGATACGAATTAGTGAAGTATTTAGGGTTGAATGTGAACTCAAGAACTATCTATTTCTATATTTTGTTTTCCCAATTATTATACATTTTCAGAGTTATTGGTAACTACAGTTATTCTTTGAATGAGAAATAAAAAGAGCAACATAGTTGGATAAATGGTGTGAGAGTGTGAGAAAATTAATGAAATATGGTGTGATAAAATAAGTGAAAAGAATAAAACCTTTTAAAAAGCATGAAAAGAGAGAGAATGGAGAGTATGCAACATTTTGAGCACACTATATTTTTTTGGATAGACATTTTCTCAAAATTTGAAAGTGGCTTGTGTATGTTTTTCTAATAACATTTCTATTTCATAGTAGTATAGACTAATAGTTATATTCTTTCTATGTTCTTTAATTCAATTTTTTTTTAATAAAATAATATTGCCTCAATTGATCTAAAATTTTAGGCATGAATTCAATTTTTACTTATCTATTGTCAAAAAATACTAATTCATCTAATCATAACGTTGACCTGAATAGCTCAAATTGTAACAAGTCATCTTTTGTACTCCCCCAACACTTGTTCTATTCACCATGCTTTCCTTGAACACAATATCTTTCAAGACTTAAGCAAGACTCCCATTCAAACATTTTCTCTTAGAGAAGGTATTACTCGATTGCCCTTGCTTCTTCTTCCCACAAGACAAATCCTTGTGCTTTTTTATTCATGATTTCCTATCTTCTCCTTATATCCTTCAATATCCACTTACTTTTTTGAGTTTTTTCCTATAAACTGATGAGTTTTATCCTTGATCCAAGAAAAAGTGTTGTCTCTTCAATGCCTAGGCTCTCATCTACAATAATCAAACAAGGACTGACATTTGGAGCTACAAGCCTACTATTGAGTTTTACCCACCTCATTCTATACCAGTAGACTTCTGACATCCATGTACTAAGTCGAAAAGTGAACTAATCGCCATGTTAGAGATACTTATTATGCTCTAAAAAGAAGATTCATTCCCCTTTGAGCCTACATGAACCAACACAAACAAAGTACTATAAAATACTAGAGTATGTTTTGATGAAAGACCATTAGAAGGGCCAAAGAACAAAAAGCCTACCTATAATTCTAATCAAACTTCCCAAGTTCTAGATTCAGATGCATCTTTGGATTATGCTTATTTGTTTACTCAAATTTACCTTTCTCTAAATGGATGTAACATGTAAGCTTTTGAATATCAATATAGTGAAGTACAATAGACTGAACATCAATCAGAATGGCAAGCACAATACATTAAGTTAATCAAATTAGACTGAAAATTTCTCTCAAATATAATCAACAACTACTAAATCCTCTTATTATAAGATTTGCATGTGACTTCCATATTACCAATTTGTATGGTAGGCAATATATATAGGGTCTCAATCAAAAGAAAACCTACTAGTATCTTATTGTTGATACCCTAGTTAGAGTCACAGACTACTGATTCAAAGACTTGTAGTTCATTTTAGGTTGCTTGGTCTACAGATCACCTTAGAATTGGGTTAAGGAGTCATTTTGTTTCTAAGTTATTCTAGTTTAATACAAGATAGAAGCTTTCTTTTACCTTCCGTATAACTTCCATAATAGAATCCTCCCAATTCTGGCTTGTTTTATTAAACAAAAAAAAACTGAAGAACAACCTTTGACATAAATGCCACCACTCCACCCTACACCATTGCTCATCTTGTTCTTCCCCCTTTTCCGGAAATGACACCATCTTCTTTTTTTGGACCATAAAGCTAGTCTTCTGCCATCTACTCGAGTGCAATTGGGTTTTCTTCCTTGCCTTGTGACTTTGATTGTGCGCTGCTGCACTATCAAGGTTTGGCACCTTCTTCATCCTAATAAACACCATACTATTGTTGTTTCCCTTTCTTTTTAATTTATATATGAACTACTTACCTAATCTAATTTCAAATTCCAATCTTTCTTCATAACTTTATTGCACCTACGACCCTTGTTCCATCAAATTTCTAGATTGGAAAACCAACCGTAACCGGTAAACATAACAACCAAACCAACCCTACGTGTTGATAATATGAATTGTAGCCAAGCAAATAAAATGGAAAATTGGTCTGAAACCATCCATCCCACTGTCATTTGTATACATGTAATGTTTAACAACTTCCTCATTGTTGACAAACTATCACCCCGTATTATATATATGCTATAGAATTTTTATATGTTAGATGTCATTATCCAAATTAGTAGTATTGTACACCTAATATAATATAATTACAATCTAAGGACCAAATAATAAGTCATAATTAGATACATTATCACATATTATCAAACATATATTTCATTTTTGTTATTTTTGTATACATGTATACATATGGACACATATACATGTTGGCGGCCCACAAAGTGTGAGATGCAGTGCTACACTACCATAATTATTACAATCTTACAAATATTATGTCATTGGTTAATAATATCCTACAGTCTCTAATTAAACTTTAAATTCATTAATAAAAATATTCCAATACCTAGTTTCGAATTGGAAATATGATCCCTTTTGTTATATGTCCCCTAGTTGAACACCATGATTCATTCCATAGAACCTAATCATTGTTTGACCCCTCCTGGATCCAATTGAATGTTTAGTGACATGGTAAATCATTATAATATTTTTGATCAAACTGTGATAAGACTAAGTTTCGAATTTTAAAATGAACTAATGATGTATACCAAATAAATATACCTTCAGTTCATCATCCTAGTGTCTAGCGTATGTTTAACCCTAAAACATAATGCACCTCAAGTGACATATTTATACATGATTATTATAATATGTAGTTGTATCATGGTCTTATGTTTATGAACGTTAGGAGAGTAACCTAAATTCACATTTATATTACCAACATGAGTATCTAGAAATAAAGTCAAACAAACATAGGATAAGTACACATTTGTAAATGTTGAGACTAATTTGTGCAATATACTTTATCTAGGCAAACAATGACTTGGGAATTGAGATATAGTGTTAGAACTAGTCAAGACTTCATGTATGTACTTATCATTGGAGATGTTTGGGCTTTAATCTCTTATTGATACTTTTTTCTCTTGCATTCTTTTGAATGAAACATAATCAGTTGATTGTTCTAATTCAAATAATTATTTGAAATTACCATTATCTGTTCATAGTAAAGTGCAATCATTTTTGATATTGATGAACCCTCATTCATGAATTATTTATTACTTTCCGTACTCTATTTTACAAGGAATAGTGATGCTTACCTAGTATAGTGTAACATATGAGTGGCGTATATGACCTAAGTTTCACACATTCATTGGGCTTAGTCACTAAATTGGGGTGCATGGCCTTAGTTCCACACACTCCATGAGCATAATCTCTAAATTGGGAGTATATGGCCATGGTTGCACATACTCCTTGGGTTTTAGTCCCTAAATAGGTAGTTTGTGGTGGTGAAAATACCACTTTCCATATTGTTAAACATTACTATTTGGGTTTTTCACATTTATATTGCTTATTTTATATTTATGCATTGCTGCATTATTATTAATGGCAAGTTAAATTGATTGATTAATTCTATCTCTTTTGAAATCCCTCATAATCCAGTTTATTTGATCTTGATTCATATTTTTTATTTCATTATATATAATCACATCAAATTATACTCCTTGTATCTTGTTTCCTTCGGAGATCTTTCTCCCTTATGCCCAAACAAAATTTGTAGTACATACTGATGTTTGCTGACGTCTCTCTATTTTCTTGTTTATTTCAGATATATTCTTATACCCATTTCAGGATGATTTCAAAGACTATGCATGTTGTACCTGAAGATAGAAATCATTGGACCCTTTCACTTGGGACTTAGATATGACAGTCAGATGTTGTCCTTTGTCACTTTACATATATTGATGTAAATCATATGAAATGTAATTATAATGTATTTGATACATCATACCTTGATGTTGCCAAATATCATTTATGATTGTTGATGGCTTTAAAAGGTACCTAATTATTCTTTCACTGCATAATGCTCTAAATCTCTTAGGATCAAATCTTAATATGATTATCTTAATCAAATAAACAAAATGAAAAGGTATTAGTGGGATTCTAGTGCTTTATCACATAAATGTAATGTTGGAGACCCCAAAAACCCCATCTTTACAATTTGCCTAACTCGGTTGTTCGCTTCTGGTGAGGGCTAGTTGGTTTCCATGTAGAGACAATCAACAGTGGACTAAAACTAGTCCTTTTATCCACTATAAGGTATCTATGCCTTCAATTCCCCCATTTCATTGTATTCCTCTACCTTTTGCCTTTGCCTATTGACCAGTTCTTGCAAATTGCCAATGGGCTTTTGTATTCCAAAATCGATGTTGTTTTGTTTTCCACTAGTTCCCTTCATCGTGACATCGTGAGTCTCCTACCAGGGACTATTTTCGATGAGGAGCCTTTTTCCATGTTCATGGTTCATCCTTCGTTCATTTATTGTGGCCCGAATTGAATGATGTTTCTCTCTTCTGCTTGTTTGTCGTGAATGGAAAGTTTTGTTTAGGTATTTGGTTCCCTATCATGTCACAATAGCTTATTCAATGCAACAAGATTGTTTGCTAGCAAATAACATGGTATGCCCTTCTTAGTGATTTTTTTGCATTTTTGACTAGGTTTATTACAACCTTTTCAAGTTTGGTTATGTTAATCTACTTGAATTTTTGACTTTATGTTATAACATGTTTAGAGTATCACGCCATATGGACCTATAATCAGGTGAGGGAAATAAGGTTATTTCAAACAAGTTTTGTATTTATAATTCAGTAAATAATATTATATAAATTGATAATAATAATAAATTGCTAATTTATGAAAATAAAAGATTATATGTTTTGAAATCAATGATTTATTCTTCATCTGGTAGTATAGTTATTGTCAACTAGATCTAGTCTAATAAATATGTGATTTTAAGAATTTTTTTGTATGATATACACTCAGGAAAATATAATCTACAAGATGGTGTGATTATGATAACCTAATTTTAATAGTAATGAAAAGGTGACATTTTAGGATTTAAGTAGTTATTATGATATTAACCCTAATTTGGTATATGTGTTTGATAGGTGGCTTGCAACTCTGTTGTGGAACTAGGGTTGTCCTTGTATACATCTAGCCTTGATATGAGGTATGTTGCATCCCTTATTAATCATACTAAGAAATTACCCATATTTTCTCTCTCTCTCTCTCTCTCGATCATTGGATACATATACCCTACATAGTCTCTCTCTTCTAATATTTCCGTTCAAGAGAGTGGTTTTTGTGTTCTACTCAATTTGATGGGTATTCTTATTGGACTTTGATTTGTATTTTTCTCATCTTTTTACATTGGTACCCCTTTTTTAGAATTTGAACTAAATGGAATCAAGTTTTCCAATGTGATGGCCTCTCGTTGTCTTATGAGGTATCTTGATTTTGGATATGGTTGGATATTTGTTTATGAGTCCTCATACACTACATGATAAATGTATAATCTTATATGAGATTGACTATACTTACTTCTTGCCTCTACATTTGTGCATGGTTTAGACAAATTTCATTTATGGTAGCGGTACATGAGTACATCCTTATGTCGGGTGTGCCTTTCCACCATGAGTGCACCTTTCTACTTGTATTATAGATATTGGGCATACCTTTCGACCCAGGGTGTGCCTTTCCACCTAACTTTTTGGCTGAGATCATATGGTGTTTCAGTCCCACTTTTAATGATTTTAGTCTAATGTTGTTTGCATGCCCTATTTATGATTGTGATATTTTGTTTTAAGATTATAGGCATGAAATCTTATTATCTTTTATCTTCTTTGTATATTGATATCCAATTTTATATCTTTTTCCATCTTGATTTAGGAAATGTTGAATAACTAATTATTGTCATTTTCCCATAATGTTTCTCAATCACTATTTAAATTCTCATATCGGCTTCTATGCTGGCAACATCTACTTGTCTTCTATTTTGGAGTATGCATTCAACCTTGTAGGTGAAAATATGAAAGATTTGATATGATGACCTAGTCCTGTATTAGTGGACCAGTCTCTTAGTTGATAGACTTGAGGTAACTTGGATATCCCTCTTCCTAGTTAAGAAGTTATGTCTTTTATGTATACCTCAAGTAGAATATTATTATGTAATCTTGTAAATGTAAATATAGTGATGATATTATATTTCTGCTACTTATTTTTCTGTACCATATATTTTGAGAAATGAAAAATACACCTAGTCCAACATACTTCTTAGTGTGTTTGGATTAGATGGGTTTAATACTCAAATCAATGAGGAGTGGATCCCCTTTGGGTTCCACTCCTTAAAATTTAGTATCAGAGCCAAGGTATATGGGTTCCTGCTTCAACTTTAGCTCCTTAGGTTTCCTATCTTTTCCCATAAGTCCCTAAGTAGGACGTTTACCTTACATTGTCACCACTAAGAGAGATGTTTACCGTAGGATTTACCTAAGTTATTCATGAATGGTGGAATAAAGATATTATATCGAATCAGATGCATATGATGATCTTGATGAGTAAACACTAATGAGATGTGACCTATAAATTCCTACCATATTATGTAGGTTGTTTATGATGTATCTCTTTGGATGATATAAAATTTGTCTTTAGAATATAGTAAATGATGAGGATGGCATTACAATAGGTTAATGAGACATGGAAACATTTGACTTGGTTCTTGAAATTTCTTTTGAATCCATCTTCATTTTATGTTAAATACATTTCATCATTGACACGTATTTTACGTGTGTCTAAACACAAGTGTACGCATCGCATAATACAGGCCTTGTGAGGCCCGAGTCGAACACAAGGAGATGTAGTCTCAGTGACTACTACTAACTACAGTATGATCAGCTAATCCGGTATAAAATTTGAGAGAATCGGTTTTTAAAGCAAAACAAGAGAAAATTAAAATTAAAAATGAGTTGTTTGAGTCACGAGAGGTAGAATTCCTCCAAAATACTAGTTCACCACGGATCCGTGTTGTATCTTCTTTTATTGACTTTTATATAATTTACCCTCTTCTTGGATAGAAAGCCCGTAGCGAGAATTGCCCGCTTACATGGTACAATCCACTACCTAATTCTAAACCAATTTCATGTCTATGCTAATTTATATCTTAGATTAGGTGCTTTACGTTCAATCTCTAGGTATCTTTCCACTACCCGTGCATTACCTTTACCAAAGAATGCATAAGATAGTGTTTATGTGTGGGTTTCAAGTGTTTAATTCTCCTTCCAGATTAATTATTTGCCTAAGATTTCCAATGAAGGTGATCAATCAACAAAAGAACATTCATTCACACGCATAAATATCCATGAATTAGGAGGGAAAATTGCATTAAATCATGTAAAAGTCGATACAGTGGTTCCCCGGGCTACTCCCGGGTCATAAGAAATCAAGGGGTTTAGCCCCGCATGGTTTTCAGTTGAAAATACATGGAAGGAGAGAAGAAAAATGTAGGAAACATGAAAGAAATTCGTGTAACCCCTGGAAAGGCAATGTTCCGGATGATCCTCCTCGAGAAACGCACATTCTGCAACCTTCTAGGGGTGGAAATGTCTGTCAAAAGTGCTTGAATTGTCCGGTTGTCATCCTTCGGCTTCGTGCTTCTCTCCCTCTCTTCTCTGATCATCTCTGGTGCAACGTGATGTTTTTTTCTAGGTCTATCTGTCCTCCCTTTTTGTCCTAGGTCACTTACGGTGCCACACAACATGGACAGTTGGATCGGGTGGCCGATTTAGATTGCTTAAATCTGACAGAGTCGGTGGCACTGACAGTATTGGGCCTTTCTCAATCTCTGGATGAGTTGGTGCCATCGACAAGGATGTCGGTGGCACCGAGCTGAGGCAAATTTTCTCCCTTTCTCACTGAAGCTAACTCGGTGGCACCGACCTGTGTGGTCGATGCCATCGACTCGTCTGGGCGATCGCCTCCATCGCTAAAGCTTTGTCTCGGTGGTACCGACTTAGTGGTTGGTGCTACTGACTACTTTGGTCGATTTCTGCCTGGTCACTGATGCCACGTCGGTGGCACCGACTCTTCACTATGCATAATATACTTGAAAAATGCAGAAAATTGAATATAAGTATATGGAATGTATAAAATCATATAAATATGATGAAACAATCATGATTTGATGCAAATAAAGTGTACAAGCCAACAATAGTGATTTATGCAAATATTGTACAAAGAAATGACAAATAAGTATACAAAACACATATAAAATTGGCCTGTAAAAGTGACTCAAAACCCATGCATCAAACTCCACTAAGTTGAATCTTGCTCATCCTCAAGCAACAATACCTTTGGATCTGATTGAGATAAGTAAGAAAAATGAAATCACACATTAGGTACATCTAAAAATCTCTACCTTTCGGTCCTCTTTCCGGCCTTCACTAACCACTAAACACTAACTGCCCTATAGGCGACCAAAAATCTATGTTCAAGATGTTCGTCCCCCAATCAATGAAACACTATCAATTAAAGTAGTTAATAGGATAAACTTGTTCGGTTCATACTTGGTGCATCGTGTGATCTCCTATCTACGTTGCCCTTTTTCTCTAGCTACCATCTATATGGAAGCAATTCTCCTGATAGATAATGAATGAGAAGAAAATCAATTAAGTGGCCTACCAATAAGAGCAATGGGTGGTTGGAATGGGTGGTTGTGGAAGAATAATGAGCACATAAAATCATTCATGCAATCACAATTATGATAAGCCTATCATGATGCAATTTTTAGAAAGCTCGTAATGCCTAATCATTGTAGTGAAATGATGCATGCAACTATTATTTCATCTCAAGATAAGACAAAAGATCTACAAAACTACATCATGTACTAATTCTTCCTTATGATATAGGTAAGACTATGCCCTTTCTCCCTCACTTTCTGAAACTCTACTCAATCCCTTTTTTTGAATTTTTTCAAGCCCCCCTTTCAACATGCTATTATGGGCTTCTACTTACACTACAATTTTTTTTACACCATGACACTATTTTTCTTCTTTATTTCAAGGATATGGGCATAGAACTACCTTCTTATGTTTTAGAAGAATGCTTAGCACATGATGATACTATATGCTTTATGTAATGTAGTTGTTACTATATGAACAAAGATGTAATGCAACTAAATGACATGCACCAAATGTTTTGTTGTGCATGTATATTTTTCTATATATTTTTTCACTAATGCAAGAAAAAATAAACAACTATTATGTAAGGTCTATTATGCAATGTAAGTGCAATCAAAAAGAAAGAATGATAATATGTACTCAATCTTCTTATGGTGGAGTGTGAAGCAGATATATGCGGTGGATGAGATCACATGACTAAGAGATAGAACCTTCAGAGAAAATCATATGTCCCTCTCTAATGACCTGTGTATAGGGTAATCACGGGATTTCTTTTTTGAATTTGAATTTAAGGTTCCATTAGTGTTTGATCAGTTCAGGCTCAACAATCCTTATCAATCACTTTCTTTGACAAATTAGATGGTCACTTATGCTTTAATGTCCTAAAGTTGACTTACTCAGGCACTTCCTCAGGTATGCAACTCTTATACTCACAAGATCAGCTCGCACATTTTAAATTTACTTCACAAAATTGCACTCACCCCAGAGATTGATATTTTCATAGAAACCATGCATTTACTTCTCCACAGATTATACTACATAGAATGGGGATCCTACATAATAGAAAAACTAACAAAAAAATTGAAAACTAACAAAAACAAAAACTAACTTTTTTTTTCATAATGAAGCAAAATAACTAAAACAAAACTATGATAACAGAAAATAAAATCTAAGATAGAAGTTGTTCCAGCACCCCCCAAAGCTTGAATATGACTATGGCCACATAGTCAATATCCTAACTCAAGAGGTGGAACAGTGATACCCAACTGAAAATGGTGGTGGCGGTGACTGTGGGATCCTGGGGAGGAAACATCCCTGGAAAGTTAGATCAGATGGTGGCATGTCCAGTGGCATTGGGTAACTTCCAAAATACCCCTGGCTCCAGTAGTTATCAAAGAAACGTTGCTGATGTATATTCTCTTAGTTGGCCAAGAGAAGGCATTCATTTTCATAGATCACTTGCTGGTTTGTATACAACCTCCCTTGAATGTCCTGAATGCTAACCAGGGATTGGGTTTACTATTGTTGCTGTGTCTGGATGTCCTGCAGCATGTTATACATACCTGCCATAGAATAGGCATCCTCTCCTTCTTGAGAGGGTGGCGGTGCAGAAGATGATGAGGCAGCATAATGGTGAGGATGTTTTCTCAGAGCCACTCTATGACGTACAGGAATGGTGGCCTCCGCTTCCTCCACGTCGTCGCTACCCACTTCTTCCTCTTCAGCCTAAGCTTGTTGTTCTCCAACATTGTCATCATTGCCCAGAGCCGACCATCTATAGTATCCAACACCCATGATGTTGAATATGGGATTAGGGAGTCGAAGCTGGTAGAAGGTGTCATCAACTGAGCATGTGGCGTAGATGCCACCGACATCCACAGTAATGAGGCCGACTTGCTTGAATTGGTGGCGGTCGATGCGCAGCCTGGAATTCAGTGGCTCCAGAATAGACAAGTCAAGGCCCAAATGAATGGCAATGGGGGTGATAAGTCCCCCAAATAGAATAGGCATAGCTCTCTTAACATTACCACACTTACAAGACATGCTGGAGAAAGAACGCTCCCCAGTTCACCAGATTTCCCTCCATGAGTTGATTTAAGAAGTATAAGTCCAATACTTGTACCTTTGCTTGTGTCTAGGTTGACTTGGAAAATATCATGTTTGTTAGCATCCGATGGAGCACCCGAACAAAGGGATGCTCAAAATCCGCCCACGAATTGTGGTGAAAGTTAAGCCTTTTGCCCTCTGGCACTGTCACAAAGTCCTTCCAGATGACGTCCAAATCGACATTTTCTGGCTGACGACATGGCTCGTGTGGCCACCTGTAAATATCATTGAAGGCCCAGAGAGTGAGAGAATAGTTTGTGTTGTAGAGGCAAAAATCTATCTTCCCCTCTCTCCACTCGCTTCTTGACAGACGTGCTTGATCAGGGGTGACCACCATCTCAAGAGATGCCATGAACTCGATGACGATTTCTTTGTACGCCGGCCACCCACCAAAGATTGGGTTGATAGATCTCCTATCCCATTCTTGTTTCTCGAGGACGTATGCCATATTGTCGGTGAATCCCATGTCCTCTAGCAGTTGATGATCACCATATCAAGTGGGTGCAAATGGCCTCTTTGCAAGTTCTTCGTAGACCTTCCGCACCTCCGTCGTGGGGTGGCTGATGTGTGGTCATGGGATCAGAGTGTCATGGGGTCCTCCTCGTCTGGCCATGATAACTGAGAAAGTGCGGAAGATGATGGATAAAGAAAGAGCTCAATGTAGCTTATAGATGCTCAGGGTGGCTGGGTAGTTGTGGTTCCTCAAGTTGTGAAGAAGAATCAAACCACACACCCTTCTTATAGGGCCGAAACTAACCTGCTGCAACAACGTTGGTGGCACTGACATGGAGTCGGTGGCACCAACTTCTGGGACCAAATCCGCATACTCGGTGTATTGACGGCTGTCGGTGCGCGATCTTCATGTTTCTGGATTGGTGATGAGTCGGTGTCACTGACTGGGTTTCGGTGGCACCGACTTTTGGGTAGGATTGCAACTTTAGAGAATACTCATGGATGCATCTGGGCCATAGATCAAAGTTGGTCACGGATTGGTGTGTCTAGCCATAGGTGGCACCGCCATAGGGGTTGGTGGTACTGATAGGATGATCGACACACGCCTGGGACCCAAGCATATTCGGTGCCACCATCTGGTACATCGATGGTACTGTGACGTCCCCGGATTTTGGCTTCTCCAAACCCTATTGGGAATGAGAGGTCAGAATCTGAAAACATCATCCAATCATATCAGAGAGCGATGCGGAAGCATAATGCGCATACATGAACATACAACCATAACATTCTCAACATTCAACATGTAAATTACAACGTGAATTACAATTGCATATTATAAGAAAATTTTACACAAGTCTAAACATGTATGCTAACAAGATCTACACAATAGGTACAACCTGGACAACTGCTCACTTCCTATTCTTTTATCCCATTCTAGCTCTGGACCTAGAAAATACGAGAAACAAAATCATCAACAAAAGTTGGTACGTGGAATTAAAGAGCTATACTATGCTAGCATATTGAAATACTTGAAAAAGAAGAAAGAGAGAAAGAAACATTATTTAATGGCAGAAAAATTAGGTAAACCCAAGTTATTAATCATATTTCAATGGACATGTATTACTATGGTGGACTTAGCACAAACATAAATATTGGGCCCTATCCCTGCGTACCTTGTACCATTAGGGATCTCCCCGCGTACCTTGTACCATTAGGGAGGTGCTAGTCAACATTAATACTTTCCCTCTCTAATAGGGAGATTAATGAACCATCAGGAACTACATTCCATTTTCTTTCCTTAGTATTCTTATTATTCAAGGCAGAAATGACAATACATACAGATGTACATCCAACAAGATATTCAAATACAAGCAAGCAAGTACATATATTTAACATCCAGCAAATCTAGTCATATAATTATATCCACGTACCTGAGTTCAGATATTCCTCACATATCCATGATCATCTAGATAATCTGGTCAACACCCGATTTAAAGAAATTAATCATCATTAATATATGTACACCATATTCTTGGTATTTTAGGTTTAAGTTAGGGTTTAGGCCAAACCTAGGTTTAAACTGACCTAAGATTGCCTCTAATATTTTTATACTGGTCTAAAGGTCATAACTATGGTCTGGTTCAAATTTCATAATTTTCTGATGCTTAATCTATTTTGTAGCATTAATATGAGATTGGAAGCATCTAATTATGCATTAATGGGAAAAGACCTAATATTAGAAAATACAATTGAATTCATGGCCCACAAATGGATTAAAATCATAATTAGGGATCTATAAGGATTTTCTGAGAATTTACGTCAGTTGTATACAATTTATTTCATTTAATGAAACCTAAATGGGGTATTATCATCTAAACTATATAAGATGAGTAAATGTGCATCAAAGGACTGATCTAGGGATCCAGTAATGTAGAGGACATTATTCTGAGTCCAGGGATATTTTTGGGGAAATATTTGGCCAATGGTGCAATTTTTAATGAATTTTCTAAGATCTGCATATAATTAGAGATATTTACTTATCTGAGTTTTTGTGAGCCGTTGGATATCTCTCTTTGGGGCTTGGATCTCTACCACGTTGCCCATATAGGGGGCCTTGGGAGCTACAACTACTTGCTTCACCCTGAATCAGGTGAACCGGCTGCTAAGGTAGCCGCTGGGCCGGCTACTGACCCGTCCCTCTTTCCCAACCCCACGCGCGGATTCTCCCTTTGTGCCCAGACGATGCCGCTTCCGTGAATGGCTCAATGGCGAGCCAGATAGTGAGGAACAGAGCCCCAAGCGAAGACGAAATGGGACCTCATCTTCCCTGAAGCTCAAGGAGACGCGCCGGTGCGGTGGCTCCTCACGCACAGATGTGGATCTCAAACCCATCAAGTTCATGGCTGCCCCGCCGCCGTGAGAGAGGGGAAGAGAGGAAAGGCCTGCCCTCACCTCAAACTTCACGAAAATTCTCCAGAACGACTCGCCAATGTGACTGATGCATCTGCTCTGATCTGGGTGAGAAGACATTTCCGTCGTGGGCCTTCTCTGAAGCTTGGTTCCTCCTCCAGCGACCCCTACTTCAGCGCTGATGATGGTCCAGGGTAGTAGCAGAGCACAGCAGCAGGAAGGGGGCATCGGCGCTGGAGGTGTCCCCTTTTCTACTCCATAAAGCATAGCCGCCTGATGTTCTCAACAACTCTTTGGAGGCATTTGGCCATGGCGGGGTGTTCTGGGTTCTTCTCCGAACCCCCAGCTCATCCTGCCTCCATAAGGAGATCGTCCAAACGCACATGGTCCTTCTTCTAGCATTCACAAAAATTGTCATCTTGGGTTTAGGGAAACTCCCTAACCCACTATCAGTCATCTCTGAGGCACCTACTTGCCTTTCTCTACTCCGATCACCACTTAGCTCTTACTGCAAGCATCGTGGAGAGAGAAGGGAATGGTTGGGTTATGTATCTCGTCGAATTCTTAGCTATCAGCAACATATGAGAGGTTGTTGGGTAGTTCTGGTCTTGCGGATCTAGTGGAGTGATTCCAAGCTCTAGAAAATATCTTCATGAAATCATTGTATATCAGTTCTCCTATGTTATCACCTGCTCCCTATTTCCCGGATCGCAAAAACCTGCTAGACCAGTGTGGGGTGTATTATGGACTAGGTGATTGAGGTTGGGTGGATCAGCATGATGTTCTGTTGCTCTTCCCGAATCTGTCGGAGGTTGAAGATGTTACTTAGCCGTCTGATGCTCCCTACTGGTGGATGAGATCAGGCCACCTCGATAGGCTATGGGCGTGCCTAACCAAAGGGAGTAGACCAGTGTGACATCAAAATCTCACACATACTAAATCATATAACTAAAAGACTAAGGTTCCACCACATATATTTCATTAATGTCCTCAACTTCAATTGCATACATATTTTTATAGAAATCTCCAAACGTTCTCAAATTTTAAACATAGGCTTATAACATCATAGTGTAGCTTCGAACAAAGTTTGAATCACTAAATCCATTACTTGGTCATGCAAATAAGTTCCCTAACAACCTTATAGATGGGTGCTTAAAATCTGAATTCAACTCAATGAATAACAAGATCTTGGTTTGATGGAATACAACAATATGAGTTATGATGTTGCATACCCGAAGGCTTATCAATTTACCACTCAAGATCATCGTGACTACTAAATAGGAAACTTGGTCTCAAGATACCCAAATCATTTAACCAAACTCAATCATCATATTTGGACAAAATTAATGTTGTAATCATCAATTGGGTATCTAGTTCACTTTTTGAGTGAAAAGAGACATTAATTTGATAACCAATTACTCTATTTGGTATCAATCCTCTAAATGACACACATGGTCTTAAAATACTATATTTGTTATCAAAACCCTAAAACCTAGGTTATCACATTCACCCCATCTTATATGGAATTTCGTCCTCGAAATTCAACTAGTCTCATTCTTAAAAGGCTATTTAGGAGTTCAACTTCATATACATCATCATTGCTTAGGTTCTAAGACCACCATAGTTGCATCACACTCTAAGTTGTCAGCTTAGGGTCTAGAGATTCTTGGTTGTGTCCACCCCACCTTATATATGTGGAAGCATCACTTAATGTCTTAGCCATGACATGACTTTATGATATCTTAGGATTACATCACCCCTAAGGATACAGTTTTTTTCATACTTTTAAAGTTCAAGAGAAATTGGTTTATATGTCATGGTATTCAGATCGTTCAAATCTAACATCATTAATATGTTTTATGATCAACATCTTACAATGATTTCAGCATTAGAGGAGATTTATCTTCATCCTTGATATTAGGATTTCTTTTCTACTTAAGAAGGGCTTACATAACATGTTTGACCATTAGGATTTCACCCTATGGTGATGATATTCATATGCAACTTAGAAGCATACATTGAGAAGAATCAAAGTTACGAACTATATTTCTGATCATATATCCTATGATCCAAAAATATCTTTATATCAAGTTCACGAGTTCTTTTTTTTTTGCTCATGATTTCAAACTTATTTCATTCATGCATGATATAGAGAGAAAGAGAATATACTAAGTCAAACTTGTCATGATTTCAAACTTTGGTACTACATGTATGATATAGGGGGGAATATAGAATAGGTCAAGCTTATACGAGTGACTCCTCATATATAAATCATCTATATAGCTCAAGTGAGGTTTCTATCATCATACATTAAGAAAGAGAAGAAGAAGGGAGAACATGTATTTTGAGTATCTTTTGCACAAAGCATCATACTCTCGTAACTAGAGTTTATATATTACCTCACTTGCAACTAATGATGAGATTCTCAAAATATGTCACTCTAACTAGGACCTAACTCAGCCAAAGGATTGACTTTATCATATGGGCCATCTACCCATCCTTTTGTTTTACCCAATTCTCACATATAGATTTGAATCATGCATAAGGACTCAACTCAACACTCGAGAGTAATCTAGTGTAGGATTTTTTTTAACACATATCTCATATATTGGAGGCTAGGTCCTACGACCTTCTCCCTGTGGGTCTTACTCTCTCTAGAGTTCACCACATATCTCATCCTACCACTAGACATCCTCCTTGTATAAGAGCTTGAGGCTCATGCACACTCATCTCTATCTTAACTTAGCTTATCTTAAGTAAGAAAAAGGAATGTACTTTCATCATCAAGATTTTGCATAAATTCTACAAATTTAGATTCAACAAGTATACAACTTAAACCTGTATAAGGAAACATATACCATCAGAGATCAAACTTAGATAAGATTCCACATGCTTATTTCAACTGTCGTTCTATCATCTACTCTATGTATCACATATCTTGATAAGGCTCTAGACATCTAATCTAGACTACTCTCTCTTCTAGACTGATGTCACTCCTTTTCACTTAGATTGCATGAACACTAACTACTGTCCAGTGTGAGGGACACATTTTTATATTTACACATATATAATAAAATATTATATAGTTGTTCTCCGAGAAAGAAGACGTCAGAGAAAATTGTCGAGGCTCGAGCCGATTGGAAAACAAAACCAAATCAGCAAAATTGAGTGTCCCACACACAGTAGATAGTCTAGTGCTATGTCACCTAGTGAAATGGTGAGAACGAGATGTAGACTAGTGTAGCTACCCAATACATATGAGCTATATATGGAAAGGGTTTCTCACACTTGTCTAAACCTAGTTCTCGAACATCTAGGTTCTAACTTAGAGGCTAAGTCAAACCTTATTCCTATAGAACAACTTACTAAGTTTCTAGGGTTTACAGTGAGAGGTGAAATTTAGTTGTAAGTTTCATGGTGAGCAATTTCTAGGTGTAGCTATTGCTCTTGCTCTGATACCAACTATGACGTCCCCGGATTTTGGCTTCTCCAAACCCTATTGGGAATGAGAGGTCAGAATCTGAAAACATCATCCAATCATATCAGAGAGCGATGCGGAAGCATAATGCGCATACATGAACATACAACCATAACATTCTCAACATTCAACATGTAAATTACAACGTGAATTACAATTGCATATTATAAGAAAATTTTACACAAGTCTAAACATGTATGCTAATAAGATCTACACAATAGGTACAACATGGACAACTACTCACTTCCTATTCTTTTATCCCATTCTAGCTTTGGACCTAGAAAATACGAGAAAAAAAATCATCAACAAAAGTTGGTACGTGGAATTAAAGAGCTATACTATGCTGGTATATTGAAATACTTGAAAAAGAAGAAAGAGAGAAAGAAACATTATTTAATGGCGGAAAAATCAGGTAAACCCAAGTTATTAATCATATTTCAATGGACATGTATTACTATGGTGGACTTAGCACAAACATAAATATTGGGCCCTATCCTTGCGTACCTTGTACCATTAGGGATCTCCCCGCGTACCTTGTACCATTAGGGAGGTGCTAGTCAACATTAATACTTTCCCTCTCTAATAGGGAGATTAATGAACCATCAGTAACTACATTCCATTTTCTTTCCTTAGTATTCTTATTGTTCAAGGCGGAAATGACAATACATACAGATGTACATCCAACAAGATATTCAAATACAAGCAAGCAAGTACATATATTTAACATCCAGCAAATCTAGTCATATAATTATATCCACGTACCTGATTTCAGATATTCCTCACATATCCATGATCATCTAGATAATTTGGTCAACACCTGATTTAAAGAAATTAATCATCATTAATATATGTACACCATATTCTTGGTATTTTAGGTTTAAGTTAGGGTTTAGGCCAAACCTAGGTTTAAACTGACCTAAGCTTGCCTCTAATATTTTTATACTGGTCTAAAGGTCATAACTATGGTCTGGTTCAAATTTCATAATTTTCTGATGCTTAATCTATTTTCTAGCATTAATATGAGATTGGAAGCATCTAATTATGCATTAATGGGAAAAAACCTAATATTAGAAAATACAATTGAATTCAGGGCCCACAAATGGATTAAAATCATAATTAGGGATCTATAAGGATTTTCTGAGAATTTATGTCAGTTGTATACAATTTATTTCATTTAATGAAACCTAAATGGGGTATTATCATATAAACTATATAAGATGAGTAAATGTGCATCAAAGGACTGATCTAGGGATCCAATAATGTAGAGGACATTATTCTGAGTCCAAGGATATTTTTGGGGAATAATTTGGCCAATGGTGCAATTTTTAATGAATTTTCTAATATCTGCATATAATCTGAGAGATTTACTTATCTGAGTTTTTGTGAGCCATTGGATCTCTCTCTTTGGGGCTTGGATCTCTGCCACGCTGCCCATATAGGGGGCCTTGGGAGCTACAGCTACTTGCTTCACCCTGAATCAGGTGAACCGGCTGCTAAGGTAGCTGCTGGGCCGGCTACTGACCCGTCCCTCTTTCCCAACCCCACGTGCGGATTCTCCCTTTGTGCCCAGACGATGCCGCCGCCGTGAATGGCTCAATGGCAAGCCAAATAGTGAGGAACAGAGCCCCAAGCGAAGACAAAATGGGACCTCATCTTCCCTGAAGCTCAAGGAGACGCGCCGGTGTGGTGCCTCCTCACGCACAGATGTGGATCTCAAACCCATCAGGTTCATGGCTGCCCCACCGCCGCGAGAGAGGGGAAGATAGGAAAGGCCTGCCCTCACCTCAAACTTCACGAAAATGCTCCAGAACGACTCACCAATGTGACTGTTGTGTCTGCTCCGATCTGGGTGACAAGACGTTGCTGTCGTGGGCCTTCTCTGAAGCATGGTTCCTCCTCCAGCGGCCCCTACTTCAGCGCTGATGATGGTCCAGGGTAGTAGCAGAGAACAACAGCAGGAAGGAGGCATCGGCGCTGGAGGTGTCCCCTTTGCTACTCCATAAAGCATAGCCGCCTGATGTTCTCAACAACTCTTTGGAGGCATTTGGCCATGGTGGGGTGTTCTGGGTTCTTCTCCGAACCCCCAGCTCATCCTACCGCCATAAGGATATCGCCCAAACGCACATGGTCCTTCTTCTAGCATTCACAAAAATTGTCATCATGGGTTTAGGGAAACTCCCTAACCCACTATCAGTCGTCTCTGAGGCACCTACTTGCCTTTCTCTACTCCGATCACCCCTTAGCTCTTACTACAAGCATCGTGGAGAGAGAATGGAATGGTTGGGTTATGTATCTCGTCGAATTCTTAGCTATCGGCAACATATGAGAGGTTGTTGGGTAGTTCTGGTCTTGCGGATCTAGTGGAGTGATTCCAAGATCTAGAAAAATATCTTCATGAAATCATTGTATATCAGTTCTCCGATGTTATCACCTGCTCCCTATTTCTCGGATCGGAAAAACCTGCTAGACCAGTGTGGGGTGTATTATGGACTAGGTGATTGAGGTTGGGTGGATCAGCATGATGTTCTGTTGCTCTTCTTGAATCTGTCGGAGGTTGAAGATGTTACTTAGCCTTCTGATCCTCCCTACTGGTGGATGAGATCAGGCCACCTCGATAGGCTATGGGCGCGCCTAAGCAAAGGGAGTAGACTAGCATGACATCAAAATCTCACACATACTAAATCATATAACTAAAAGACTAAGGTTCCACCACATATATTTCATTAATGTCCTCAACTTCAATTGCATACATCTTTTTATAGAAATCTCCAAACATTCTCAAATTTTAAACATAGGCTTATAACATCATAGTGTAGCTTCGAACAAAGTTTGAGTCACTAAATCCATTACTTGGTCATGCAAATAAGTTCCCTAACAACCTTATAGATGGGTGCTTAAAATCTGAATTCAACTCAATGAATAACAAGATCTTGGTTCGATGGAATACAACAATATGAGTTATGATGTTGCATACCCGAAGGCTTATAAATTGACCACTCAATATCATCGTGACTACTAAATAGGAAACTTGGTCTCAAGATACCCAAATCATTTAACCAAACTCAATCATCATATTTGGACAAAATTAATGTTGTAATCATCAATTGGGTATCTAGTTCACTTTTTGAGTGAAAAGAGTCATTAATTTGATAACCAATTACTCTATTTGGTATCAATCCTCTAAATGACACACATGGTCTTAAAATACTATATTTGTTATCAAAACCCTAAAACCTAGGTTATCATAGGTACCGACTCGATTTATCGGTTAAACACGTCTGAGTTCTGCACTTTCTTCAGAGATGTCGGTAGCACCAACTTTGAAGTCGATGGCACCGACTCATATCATCTGATTTACCCGTCCCATCGACCGTGACTCGATGGCACCGACTTGGAAGTCAGTGGCACTGACTCAGCCACAACCTGCACACTGAACAAATGAGTCAGGTATCACTTTTACAAAAACTAAATACTATGAAACGACTTAAAGAAAAATGCATGAAACAAACATCCTAATGGTTCGGTTGCCTCCCAACAAGCGCCCTCATTTAACGTCCTAGGCTAGACAACTCTAAAGCTTAAGATCAAATAGGAGCGATGAGTTTCACCTCATCCACTTGAAATCTTCACCAAAGTAGTGTTTCAATCTCTGTCCATTCACCAAGAAGGTTCTCTCCCCCTCTTTGATTCGCACAACCCCATGTGGGAACACCTCCTCTATGATAAAGGGTCCACTCCATCTAGACCTGAGTTCTCTAGGGTGCAATTTCAGCCTAGAATTGAAAAGAAAGACACTCTCTCCCAAATAGAACACTCTCCTCTTGATATTCCTGTCATGAATTTGCTTTTTCCTTTGTTTGTACAATCTAGAATTTTCATAAGCATTGCATCTTAGTTAATCAAGTTCATTCAATTCCAACCTTCTCATCTTCCCAGCTTCATCAATATCAAAATTTAGCCTTCTCAACGCCCAATGAGCCTTGTGTTCGAATGCCACCGAAAGATGACACACCCTGCCATAAACTAACCTAAAGATTGTGGTTCCTATGGGTTTCTTGTAGGCTGTCCTATAGGCCCAAACTGCTTCCACCAATAACTCACTCTAATTTTTCCTACTTGACAACACCGTCTTATCAAGGATCTTCTTAATCTATATATTTGATATCTCCACTTGTCCTTGAGTTTATGGGTACCCACCCGATGCGTCACTCCATACTTTCTCAAAAGTGCCCTAAACTTGCGATTAGTGAAATGAGTTCCCCCATCACTAATGATCATCCTTGGCACTCCAAACCTGTAGAAAATGTGACCTTTGACAAATTTGCATACAACTATGACATCATTGGTGCGGGTTGGAATTGCTTCCACCCACTTCGACACATAGTCATTGACCAACAATATATAAAGGTAGGAATTAGAGGACACAAAGGGTCCCATAAAATCTATTTCCCACAAATCAAAAACATCTACCTCTTGGAACACATTCAGGGGCATCTCTTGCCACTTGGATATGTTACTAGACCGTTGGCACGCATCGCACCTTCACAAAATAGTGTAGGCGTCTTTGAACAATGTTGTCCAATACAAACCACTTTCTAGAACTTTTCCAGCAATCCTAGAACTAGTGTGGTGCCCTCCTGTAGGTAGTGTGTGACAGTGTTTCAACACACTCTCGTACTTGCTCTCTGGCACACATCTTCTCAAAATACCATCCCTACATTGTCTCAACAAGATAGGATCATCCCAAAAATAATAACGCAGTGAATGGAAAATTTTCTTCTTTTCCTGATACCCCCAATCATTAGGCAGCTCTTTACAAACAAGATAATTCACAATATGCACAAACCAAGGGTCTTTATAATTAAGAGCAAATAATTGTTCATCGGGAAAGGTTTCTAGGATGGGTATGTCAAGGTCTTTCTCATCTACCCTCTCTAACCTAAATAGGTGGTCAACCACTACATTCTCAATCCCGACCTTATCTTTCACCTCAATATCAAACTCCTACAATAAAAGGATCCAACGAATAAGTCTAGGCGTGGCATCCTTTTTCTGTAGCAAGTATATAATGGCTGCATGATCCATCCACACCACCACTTTATCTCCTACAAGGTATTGCCAAAACTTTTCAAAAGTAAAAACAACAGCCAAGAGTTCCTTTTCAGTGGTGGTGTAATTTAATTGTGCATCGTTAAGAGTTTTAGATGCATAATAAATGACTGTAGGGAACTTGTTGAGACGTTGCCATAACACAGCCCCTACCACGTAACCTGATGCATCACACATCAACTCAAACGGTTGGCTCCAATCCGGAGCTTGCACAACTGGTGCGGATATGAGTCTCTCTTCCAAATTCTCAAAAGCTTTTAAACACCACTCATCAAAATCAAACTTAATATCTATTTCCAAAAGCTCAGACAAAGGCTTAGTGATTTTTGAAAAATCTTTAATAAATTTGTGATAAAATATGGCATGCCCTAGAAAGCTCCTAACTACCTTCACCGACGACGATGGAGGGAGTGAGATCACCCCTATTTTAACCGGATCTACCCCCAATCCTTTGCTAGACACTTTATGGCCTAAAACAATACCCTCGCTAACCATCATGTGACATTTCTCCCAATTAAGCACTAAATGGGTATCTTCACATCTCTGCAACACTTTGTCAAAATTCTTCAAGCAATCTTCAAAGGACGTCCTATAAACCGAAAAATCATCCATGAAAATTTTGAGACATCGCTCTACCATATCTGAGAAAATTGCTAACATACAGCTTTGAAAAGTCGTGGGTGCATTGCACAACCCGAAAGGCATACGGCGATAAGTGAAGGTGTCATAAGAACAAGTGAAGGTAGACTTCTCCTGATCCTTAGGCTCAATTGAAATCTGATTGTAACCCGAATATCCATCAAGAAAACAAAAGTGGTAGTGATCGGAAAGTCGCTCCAAAATCTGATCTATGAACGGTAACGAGAAAGGGTCTTTAAGGGTCACAACGTTCAACCGGCGGTATCGATGCAAACACGCCATCCTGTCACTAATCTAGTGGTGATTTGCTCGTTAGATGCATTGGTAGTGACAGTGATTCCCCCCTTCTTAGGTACTACTTGTATCAGACTTACCCACATAGAGTCAGAAATAGCATAAATAATACCTGCCGACAGTAGCTTAATTACCTCCTTCTTTACCACCTCCGTCATAATCGGATTTAAGCGACGTTGAGGTTGAATGACTGTCTTTGCGCCCTCTTTTAGGTGAATCTTGTATTGGCATAAGGTTGGAGAAATCCCCTTGATATTAGCCACAGACCACCCAAAAGCACCTACGTGATTCTTTAACACCGTGATCAATTGTTCTTCTTCCGAAATACTCAATGATGCCGAGATGATGACTAGTAGCTTCTCCTCTACTGCTAGAAAAACATACTTTAGAGGAGATAGCAACGACTTGAGTTCTAACTCAGGCATATTTAGGAGTGATGACACCAAAGGCGGTGGTAATGGCCCTAAGTCCTCAAAATGCTTCGTGTAATGGCATTGCAACACCTTAAGTAGTTGCACACTTGTCCCTTGACTGGTCCAGAACACAATCATCACTTATGTTCATGAGACAAGCCTCTAGAGGAAGCTGTGGGTGGACCTATAATATGATTTCCTCTGCATCTTCATCTATGGTAGACAGACTCACTTCCTCTTCTCTATCATTTGGGTATCCTGCCGCCTTTGCAAGTGAGAGCACATTGGTGTTCTCCATAATATCTACAACAAGTGTACCCTTATCCACCTTTGTCATAACATGTGCCATGTCCAGGATTGGTTTTCCCAAGAACAAGGAAATATTATTTTTCATGTGGTGTACCATATTGCATTAGTCCTAAGAATCAGATGATTTGGAATTTCCCGACATGGTTATCTCGAACCTGTCATTTTTAATCCCCATAGTCAAGCGGCCTCTTCCCATCTCTAAAATCATGTCGGCTATAGCTTGGAAGGGCCGTCCTAGCATGAGTTTGTTACCATGTTCAGCTTGCATCTCCATTACTACAAAATCTGCAGGAAAAACAAACTGGTCCACCTTGACAAGCACATCTTCACAAATGCCATACGTTGTAACTATCGAGTTGTCTACCAACTGTATCATCATGTTGCTCTTCCTTGATGTTTTGAGACCAAGCTTTTTGAAAGTAGATAGGGGCATCAAGTAAATGCTTTCCCTTGAATCACAAAGTGCCTCACCAAACCTTGTCTTCCCGATATAGCATGTAATATTGAAACAACTAGGATCTTGCCTTTTTGGTGGAAGCGTACCTAAGATGAAGGCACTAACTTGCTCTCGTAAGACAACTACATCAGACTCTAGAATCTTTATCTTCTTGTTAATGATATCCTTTAGAAACATGCCATATGAAGGTATTTGTTCAATTGCCTCAATCAATGGTAAATTCACAGAAAGCTTCCTAAAGTTGTCCAAAAACTTGTTAAATTGTTGGTCCTACTTTGTCGCTTTCAAACTATTGGGATATGGAGCTGGTACCGCATGCGTTCTCTAATGTGGTGGTACATATGACGTCTTCTTTTTAGGCTCAACATATTTCTGTTGCTCCTCCCATGTGTTCCCTGTCTCATGTTCTACTTGTGTTTGCTATGGCACAAAATCATTACTGTCAACAGGATTAATCACCTCATTCTCCTCATACTGTGGGGTCAATGTCTTCTTCCCACTTCTCAATAGTATGGCTTTGACCTACTGATTCCCCGTTGGAGTGTCATTATTTCCTGGGAACCCCTGCTGAGAAGGTTTCTTTAACGTGGCCACATCCACTGCAAGCTGAGATAATGACGTCTCAAAAGTTCTCATCTGCGCACTTTGGTTCTGGAGGTCCCGCTGAACATTATTCAGTAACATGTCATTCTGCTTCACAATCTTTTTCAAGATGTCATTAGTGCTCTCTTCTACCACTGGACGTTGTTGCTGCACTGGCCTCTACTAATTCTGCTACTCTGGATCCTGCAAGAAGTTGTTTGGATCCTTCCATGAGAACTTGGGGTCCTTCCTCCATGTGTAGTGTGCTGACACATGTATTTCACCTGATCTTCCTCTTCAGAAAAATGATCGTCCTTCTTAAGCAACTTCTTTGCAATAAGGTCCAACTTTTCATTCAAGGAAGAAATAGCCTTGGACTCTCCTATGATTTTAATCTACTCTGGATTGTCTCTCTCACTTCCCCAAACCTGATTCCTTACCATGTTCTTCAAAATCTCCTGACATGTTGATGGTGGGTTATTAAGGAAGAATCCTGAGCCTGCACTGTCTAGAGTAGTCCGTTCACTTTTTTGCAGCCCAAAATAGAACATCTTTACTTGGTTTTCCAAATCTATCCCGTAATGTGGAACCTTCCTGAGCATTATCTGGAAATGCTCCCACGCCTCAGAATACGATTCAGATGCATGTTGTTTGAAGTTATGGATATTCTTGATCTGCTCATTTGTCTTCTCTGGAGGAAAATATCTTTCAAAGAATGCCTCCACCATGTCATCCCATGTCTCTATTGACTCTTTAGGTAGGTTGTCAGCCAGTGACGATGAAAACAACTTTAGATAAATAGCAGTTTGAGGAAACCTGTCGACTTTGACCATGTCACCGATTTCCACAAAATTACTAATATGTGCCACTGGGTCTTCATGAGCGTTCCCATAGAATGCTTGTGACTTGACGAGTGCAATCAAACCTGGGTCAATCTTATACTGAGCCACATTCACATGCTGCTTCTTAATTGTCCATGTCTGTGCTGTTGAGGAATATGCTTTTATCCTTTCCCAAATGGTCTTTTCTGCTCCAGGGTTACCGTCTCCCATTTCTTGTTGCCTGGGTGATAATGGTATGCCTTCTAATGAATTTATTTGAATTGAGGCTTCACCAGCCCTTGGAAATGTAGGTGTAGCTACTATGTAGTTTGTGGTCCTTGTTGCCACCATACACTAGTACCTGAAAGATTGAAAATAGTTAACCAAGGTTCCCTAAGAGACAATGTGATAAATGAATATATATTTATATATATATATATATATATATATATATATATATATATATAAAGTGCACAAAAATTAAAAAGTGGCCTAGAATGGCCAACTGCAACACTCGTAGTGCTGAGATGTCGCCGTCTCCCTGGCAACGGTGCTAAAAACTTGACATGTATTTTATGTGTGTCTAAAGGCAAGTGTACACATCTCGTAATACATGCCATGTGAGGCCCGAGTCGAACATAGGGAGACGTAGTCTCAGTGACTACTACTAACTACAATACGATTAACTAAGCCGATATAAAATTTGAGAGAATCAATTTTTAAAGAAAAACAAGAGAAAATTAAAATTAAAAATGAGTTGTTTGAGTCACGAGAGGTAGAATTCCTCATGAATGCCAGTTTCACCACGGATCCCCGTTGTATCTTCTTTTATTGACTTTTATATTATTTACCCTCTTCGTGGATAGAAAGCCTGTAGCGAGAATTGCCCGCTTCCATGGTACAATCCACTACCTAATTCTAAGACAATTCCATGTCTATGGTCATTTATATCTTAGATTAGGTGGTTTACGTTCAATCTCTAGGTATCTTCCCACTACCCGTGCATTACCTTTACCAAAGAATGCGTAAGATAGTGTGTACGCATGGGTTTCAGGCATTTAATTCTCCTTCCAGATTAATTATTCGCCTAAGATTTCCAATGAAGGTGATCAATCAACAAAAGAACATTCATTCACACACATAAATATCCATGAATTAGGAGGGAAAATTGCATTAAATCATGTAAAAGTCGATACAGTGGTTCCCCGGGCTACTCTCGGGTCCTAATGGAATCAAGGGGTTTAGCCCCGCATGGTTTTCAGTTGAAAATACATGGAAGGAGAGAAGAAAAACGTAGGAAACTTGAAAGAAATTTGTGTAACACCTGGAAAGGCGATGTTCTGGATGATCCTCCTCGAGAAACGCACGTTCTGCAGCCTTTTGGGGGTGGAAACGCCCGTCAAAAGTGCTCGAATCGTTCGGTTATCGTCCTTCATCTTTGTGCTTCTCTCCCTCTCTTCTCTCGTCACCTCCGGTGCAATGTGATGTTTTTTCTAGGTCTGGCCGTCCTCCCTTTTTGTCCTAGGTCACTTACAGTACCACACAACGTGGACCGTTGGATCGGGCAACCAATTTAGATTGCTTAAATCTGACAGAATCGATGGCACCGATGGTATCGGGCCTTTGTCGATCTCTGGCTGAGTCGATGCCATTGACGGGGATGTCAGTGGCATCGAGCTGATGTGATTTTTCTCCCTTTCTCACTAAAGATAACTCGGTGGCACCGACTTGTGTGGTCGATGCCATCGACTCGTCTCGGTGATCACCTCTGTCGCTAAAGCTTTGTCTCGGTGGTACCGACTTAGTGGTCGGTGCTACTGACTTCTTTGGTCGATTTCTGCCTGGTCACTGATGCCACGTCGGTGGCACCGACTCTGCACTATGCATAATATACCTGAAAAAATGCAGAAAATCGAATATAAGTCTATGGAATGTATAAAATCATATAAATATGATGAAACAAGCATGATTTGATGCAAATAAAGTGTATAGTCCAACAATAGTGATTTATGCAAATATTGTACAAAGAAATGACAAATAAGCGTACAAAACACATATAAAAGCAGCCTGTAAAAGCGACTCAAAACCCGTGCATCAATCATCAAAAGTTTTTTTCCATTATACTAATGTATGTATAGTTTTTTTAGTTGATTCTATTCATGCTTCTTGAACTAAGTCTAGTAGAGAGTTGTATGAATGTTTGAAGATGAAAATCTAGAACTAGATAGAATAGAAATCCCAACCCTACTTTTGACTATGAAGTGGTGACTAGGATTATGTGGCATTGTATGAAGATGTACCCTCTTCAACCCTTAGTTGTGGGAAGTAGTATTAGGTGGACATTTAGTTAAGATATGTGAAGCTTAGGGTGGTTAGGCTATAATCACAAGAACTTGAACTCAACCGTGGGTACCTATGATCATCTAACCCTGGGTACCTATGATCATCTTAGTTGATGCATGAAATATGTACATCATAAGCACAGAAGGTTGTCACAACTCTTAAAACAAATATGTAACCTTAATATCTTTGGTGTTTTTTAGTTTGAATTATTAGGTTAAACCTTTCAGGGGATGGGGGTAATTAGTTATTAGTGAAGGGATTGTTGGGTTTCAAAGAAGAAATCCTCTTTAGGGGTGAATTTTTGTAACATACTAAAACTATAAGGCCCCTAACCTTTCTTAATTCATAAATTTAGTTATTTACTATAGTTGGATGCGTAGTTCATAAACTAAACCTTAGATTATGATTTTTGGTCAGTTCGTGAAGCTACGTTTAAAAATGATTCAATTATGACTTCTTTTGCTGAAGTATGTAATTTTATGCATTTTGTGGACTTGTGAACAATTTACTCTTTTCTAGTGTACATGGTGTTTATATATGTGTATAAGTTGTTTGGTAGTAGTGTCTTGTGTTTTAATTAGTCGAGGGCTCCAAGGTAACCAGTCTCAACTATCTCATTGGGGGACAGATGCATTGAGTAAGAGTGCACCATTGAATTGTGGTATTTCTTGGTTGTGGCCTGATAGTCGGCTGGTTGTGTGTAGATTGATGAGGACCCTGCTAGTTTGTCATCCAACGGGATATTGGTGCTTGACAAAGCAGTTGGATGGTAGGCCAATGAGACCTTGTCAAATCATCAACTCGATGGAATGGAATGTCGGACGAGCCTTTTGGGTCGATGATATTTCTATATGTTTGGTCGATGGTTTTTAATAGTCTGATGGTTTTTCCTGGCTTGTGGTGGCCAATAAGAAATTATAACTCTTTGGTTTGATGAGGATGCTATGTGGACACATTGATAGATTCCCTGACATAGAAATTATACCAATGTGAATACAAATTTCTCACCTGACAAAATGAGAAGATCGATGAGTTTTCATATACACACAGACTGAAGAAAACTAGAACCCAACAGAAACCCTACTTATAAATACCCAAATTCTTCTTCTCTCCTCTCATCTTTTCCAAAATTATTGTTGTGATCTAGAGGCTGACGAGACCATTGGGGGTCAACGATCACGTTGCTTCGTGGGTGCATGATCAAGATCAAGATCTACTTGGATTGTTTGAAGGCTCTTGATCTTATTTCTTGCTCCTTTCATTTAAGATCTTCCACTCTAGACTACTTTTTTTGTTTTTCTTTACTGTCTCTTCTATCATCGACTAGTTTATTGGTGCTACTAGCTCAAAATTAAGCACTCTCTCTCCATACTTTGTTTCATTAATACATTCTATTTGTGGAAATCAGGGGGAGTTCTCGGAGTGTTGGTCAACAAAGTTAGGAGCTTTGTTGGTGATTTTGAAGTTCCCCTCTTGGACTCTATTATCTTCTTTCATGAGGCAATTTATATAACTTCTAATACATATTTGCCTACTTATATCATGCACTACGTGTATGTTGTTCGTCAAAATTTGTATAATGAGAAAATATGGTCTATTGTACATTGTTGACTTGATAATGATGATAATGCGAGTTCTTAAGCATTCCTTAGAGTCTTTAAGTGTTTTATTATGTGAAA
This sequence comes from Alisma plantago-aquatica, assembly GCA_963693085.1. Lineage (NCBI taxonomy): Eukaryota > Viridiplantae > Streptophyta > Magnoliopsida > Alismatales > Alismataceae > Alisma > Alisma plantago-aquatica. Next base: position 1,493,015,776 of record OY856412.1, read on the forward strand.
TGAGAAGTCCATTGAACATGCAAAGTCTAAAATCTGAATTGCAAGTGTAATGACTCATAAGAATGTCATATATGTGATGTTTTGCTACCCAATGAATAGAAATCCGACCCTCTTTTCAAACTTGACTCTATAGTGGATAACTTATAAGGTTTATGATGATTTTATGTACTAATATAATTCTATAATGACAATTAGATGAGATCCTAATATTGATAATAGTTCATCTATGTTTCGTTTATGAACATATGAAGGTCTCATTCTTAGAAGTACCAAAACCTTTACATCATTTGGACTTTTATGATGAAATTTTGGGTGTTATCTTGCTTATAACTCGTTAAGCTCTATGTACAAATTTGTGATACCAATGATACTCCTACCACAAGTTATTATTGTTTTGTTCTAAGTGCTATATTGGACTCTTATGTTCCCTAGTTTGAGGCTTAGTCCTATTTATGACTAAGGATAGATACATATACGATGAAGGAATAATATAGAACTATTTATACATTTTATATCTTCTAAAGTTGCAATCCCCAATTTACTTAATAAGGTCATGTAGTATACTTGTTAGGGTTTTTTTGTGAATTACATAGGATGATGATTATATATACCTAGTCTTTTAATTTGTTCTTCTATCTACCTTAGTTGTTCTAACAACATAACTTGCTTGTAAGCAATAAATATTATTAGAGATTGTACCATATCGATAGGACATGGGTCTCACCTCGTGGATTTCCACACCTTTTTATGTGAACAACAACATGATCATGCACATGGTGGTGAGTAGGCCTAGTTCAAAGATAAGTGAAGTTGAGATGTTGTTTTGGTTAGTATAGATTCATAGAGTCATCCTTATACACTTAGGTCTGGGAAGTAGGTTTTGTAATTGTTGTATATCATATTGAGATTTTGGATGTATGCTTTGAGAAAAATGTAAATGTTGTAATTATATGGATGATAACTTTTGTATATAAGTTGTGGATGAGGCCATTGAACCTGTGTAAGGATACCTAGTATAGCTATATTTTAAGTTAGTCCTTTGTGTAAATGCTTCTTATGGAAAGTCAAATTTTTTACTGAAATTTAATTCTATACATTTTTAGTAATTAGTGTTTGATTGGAATTTTGGTTTAGTAATCTCATTCAGTGTGATAGGTTTTCACACTTGGTGGTATCAGAGCCCTATATTTGTTTGGTCTATAAGGACATATGACTTAGGTTTTTGTGTCTATTCTTATGTATCGAAAATATCTATCCATCATTTAAGGTGGTGAAGTTATATCTAGAATAGGAGAACAACATGTTGAGACTAGTAATTATGTGGCATTAGGAGGTGGTGGTAGGAGATGGGTACAAAATGGAAGAGTACATGAGAAGAAAAAAAAATAACATTTCCCGCCTCCATTGGATACTACAATGATATCTGATCCAACCTTCCAATTAGTTTTTGGACACCTATGCTGACGATCATACATCTAGTTGATAGGGCACCTACACATCAACTAAGGGCACATGTTCCAAATGTTGAATCTAATAGTCTAGGGAAGACATTTGGGAGGTTGAAGAGTGTGGGAGATACTTAGTATGTAGGCACAACTGACCTGATAGATGTGAAATGTGGTTTCTAGATTTGGAGAAAGTGTTCAGGATCCTAAACATCTCTAAGGGGGATAGGTTGAAGCATGTGATCTACCTTCAAAAGGGTAGTGTTGTCCACTAGTGCGTCATAGAGGAGGATAATAGATTGGGTGAGGAGGTCATTTACGAAGAATTGTTGTAGGAGTTTGTGAGCCATTACTTCCATGAGACATATCTTGAGGAGAAGATGGCTTAGTTCCAGTGAATGTGCCAAGGGTCATGACCAATCAATGAATACAAAACATAGTCTATGGAGTTTTTGATGTTCTGTCCTCACATGGAAGACATAGAGAAGGAGTGGATTCAAAGGTTTGTGAATATCTTGAATGCTTAGTTGACAAGTATGAAGTTAGCATTGAGGTATCATGAGAAGTTCTTTACCTCCATGGAGCCTGTAAGGAAGATAGAGAGGAAAGCTATAGAATACTAAGAAGCTACTGAAAGAAAGAGGTCATCCCAGTTCAAGGGATAAAAACTAAGCATTTTCATGAAACTAGGGTTTTCTTTGACGCAATATCATTAGTTACAACTGAGATCACTTTTTCTAAGCCTAGGATGCAAGTATAGTCGTAGTGGCTCCTAGACAAGGGAGAGGTAGTAGATTTCCTCTAGTTGGGATGAACAATTCTGTTGGATCTATGGATGATCATCTCTAGAGGGGGTGAATAGAGCTATAAAAACTTAAACCAAATTCATCATACCTTCAAGATATATCACAATATGAGGTTGCTAATATGGAACTTTAGTGCAACTAAAACATACATAGCCAGGGAAAGAGAGGTTGAACAAGAAGAAGAATAAGTTATATAGAGTGGTTCCAATACCCAAACTAGGAGAAAGTCATTCCACTACCTAGAGAGGTCAACCTATGGGATTTTTCAACCATTGCATGCCTATATTCCACTATAAGACATGCAACATATGAGCTTCCTTTTCCGGGAAAAGATACCCAACCTTCCCTTTGCAGATAAGGGAGCTAATAACCTGCCAAAGGGCTTACCTATCTATGACCAAGAGTCTTCACCCTCTACAAGGACTTACCCACTTTACAACGAGTCTTCCCCCTTTACCAAGGACTTACCCACTCTTTCACAAGTCTTATGCCTTGAAGAAATTATCTACTCTTCATGGATCTTCCTCCTTTGACTTCACCTTTGCCAAGGAGTTGATTTCACCAAGGGACTCCTTCCCTTTTTCTTCTTCACCTCTCTTAACCAAGATAGAGAATCTTTATCTTCATATTCATGGTAGAAATAAGAGATTGGGAGGTGTAGGAAGTGAGATCCTCACATGATATACATGCATGAATAGCTCTCTTACAAATCTCCTACTCTAATGGATGTAGCAAGTGATTAATCCTAGAGAGTGGAATGAGGCTCTTGGAGGCACTCAACTATAATATAGGACCTTCATAGTGTTTGGCTAACCATGGGATGATGCCCAAGGGGTTCTATATATAGTTGAGGTTGCCTACTAGCTAGTAGAGACACTTTGGATTTAATTCTAACTATTTTGGGTGTTGCAACAGATATATTTTTGAGTTTTGCAACACTCCAATGGCTAGAAACACTTATTCTACACATTTCATATAGTGTGATTTGTCGAGTTTACTTTGGAAAACTTGACCGATTGCACTATACGACAAACTAATTTTGATTTGTCGGTGGAGTTTATCCTGGATGAAACTTGAGCAATTACTTAAAATCACTTTGTTTGTATAGGGTGTCTGTCGATTTTGTCCTGGGAGAAAATCGGTCAAACCTGATAGTTTCCAAGACCCATCCTAGGCATCGGTCAAATTTCTGGGAGGAAAACTCGATCAATCATGTGATGAATGCATATTCATATAGTTTTAGTCGTCATTCTTGTCCCTGTTTTGCACTGAATGCTAATTTTCACCCCTTGAATATGCTCATATACAACTTTCCTCAGTTCCATATCATGATTCAGAGTTTTGATCAAATCTATTTGTCTCTATCGCAAGATTCAACATCGTGCTATGTGTGCTAGTGTAGGAGGTGTAGGGGACGGTGGTCCCGCTAACCGACTATCGGGCCCAAGAAACTTTGGATAATTTGTACCTTTTTTCGATGGCCAGATCCTTCATCAAAATGCATCCTCATCAGTTAGAGGATTCATCAACTGTGACCGCGGCCAAGAAAAAAGGACTACGACCATGATCCCAATGAAGGACCATGACCTCAAGGAGGACCTCGACCTGAGGCACCGTGTCCTAAAGCACACCTCGAGCGGCATGTAGATCGTGACCCGAAGAGAACCACAACCACAATTAATGATGACCACGACCACTAAACGCGACCGCGATCTGTGCTCCTTCACAACTGACTACGACCGCAATGTGGTTACAACTCCGGAAACTACGACTTGAAGCACATCATAGCCTGACAACGACCTCAAATTCACAAGACCGTAATCGTGATCACACCGCGACCTGAAGAGGACCGTGACTATGATCCATAAGTAAGCCGGTGGAGTGTGCCTATAAATAGGCCACCCACCCATCTTGTCAAAGCATCTCTTCTACAATGCTGAGAGGCTGCCGCTCTATGCCTAGCCCTCAGGAAGACGATCTCCACCTCCAAGGACTACCTCTGTGGAGTTCTTACCTCTCCTCCATCTCCACTCCATCTAGATCTATCTTCTATCCACAAGAGTGGTGGGATTTCAGATCTACAGATCTACTCAGCCACCTACCGTTTCTTCTGTTGTGAGAAAGTGCACGAGAAGAGATGGAAGAAGGAGAGAGAAGATCTGCCTAGTCTTCCTTGGCATTCTCTCCCTCCTCGTTCCAGATCTTCCCCAACATCATGTAGAAGAGTGTTTCTCCACTGAGCTCCGGCCACCTTCTTCACCATGACCATGACAGAATCTTTCCTCTCTCTTGTTTTTATTGTTTCTATCATGAAGAGTGAGTAGTCCTCTTCGCTGGGGTATGGTGACTAGCCCTGCTGCCCATGCTTATATGTTCATCTTAAAAGATTCCATGGCTTGTATATAACTTTTCATCTCATGTTAATTGTTTGATGCATGCTTGTAGATTGACAATCTGCCTTGCATGATCTATTATAACCCTTTGTTGCAAAAGCTTCAATACTTAGGTTTATTAATATCATTTAACATGGTTGAAACCTTGACGAGAACTTTTGAAAGATATATTCAGAGTAGTAAGTGTGTGATCTACAGGTGACGAGACATCTGATGCCTATAGGTGATGCTTACGTGAACCTAACTTCCGTACGGAGGGTTTGCAACTCCATTTGGATGGTTTTATCTTGCCTGGATGTGTTTTGGACATGTTCGCATGTGTAGTGGTGGTGAAACCCAGGTCCACCCCAGTGATTCCCATAATCAATCTAGACTCTATTTTAATACTGCTCTTTACTTTCCTTGCATTTAGTTTAACTAAACCCAATCAACTCCTTGTTCTAAATATTAGTCTTACTTGGACTGGATCCGACTAGCAAGAATCTTAAAAATGTTGTACCTTGGGATTCGATCCTTAACTATACTGCAATAAGACTCGTCCTCTTGTGGGTGGTATTATTGCATGAGGTTTTGGTAAAAACTCAGGGATTTCAGCCCTGGGTGAATTTGTTAGTGCAATAGGAAACCACGACATCATGCTGCATGTGAGGTATTTTAGAAAGTGCCATAAAAGTACTTAAATATCCAATTAAGTGCACCTGATTTTTCTAAGCTTAACTAGAAGTCATACAATAATTACAAGTGATTTACAAAATGATTCTAATAGAGACACATCATATTCCACAAAAGTGCACTTACATTGATTTTGACTTGTCGTTTCTCCAAGTTAGGATGCACAAGTTAGGGCATTTGGAGTGTGTTTTACCTAATCCAAAAGCACTCAAGTAGAAGCATTAGACAGAAATAGGTGGAATGGTTAGTCATCATGAAAATAAGGGTTTAGTCAATTTAGACCTTGAGTCAACTTCTCCCCCTTTTTGAAGATGACAAACCATTCCATTAATGTATTGAAAGCATTTAAGCAGAATCATACCTTCGAAGAAACCTAGGGGTTTCAATTGAATTGAGTTCATATGCTCCCACTCAATTGACGCTAATAGAGTTCACATGATCACCCTCAATTGATGTTATTTTTCCTATATGGTTAGCTGATATGCGTCACTTAACACACCAATTACTAAGATTGTTAATCCTAGAGTTTAATCCTTTTAACTCTCCGGTTAAGGCTAGTATAGAATGGGTCGATACCACATGACAACTTTTTAAGATGGTTTCTCTTTATCCCAATTATTTTGAAGAGCTATTTTATTATTTTTTTTGTATTTTTAGATTTAGAACAGAAAGTAAAAGTCGGGTTGGGGGTTTGATTGATTACACTAATGCAAGAAAGAAAATATTGAAATTAAAACTGTACTTAAACAAAATATTATTTTCCCTGTAAAAGGTAAACAAAAATTGTTGTTAGCACAAAAGGAAATTATGAATTAAAAAAACTAAGAACTAAGGAAAATGAGACAATCGGTGATTTAAATCGAAGAGAGATAATCGAAGCTCTTGGGGTTTTCACCACCTTAGCCTAGGAAAGCGATTAATCCTTAAACGACGGGTTCGATGAAGGCAAGTGAATTAAAAATCCACTAAATATGATCTCCACATCAGCCCATTGGTCCTAGAGCTCATGTTTCCTAGTTCATCATCCTAAAAAGATAAAATCCACGGTCGTTTCAAAACTCTTATGTGATTGAGATTTTCGTTCTAAACCCAAACTTCCAAGGTCATATCCATTCGGATTAACTTTTGATATTATCAATTAATCACTTTGATAATCAACTAGTTATCAGTCTCAAAAGCCATCTAGAATCATTTAAGGAGAAACCAAAAGCCATGGCTAAGGGGTTATTCCCCTTGCCTCGATAAAGAACTACTCACTCATGGAGAAGGAGCAAAGAGAGACGGAGGAAGGAAGTGATCTAGACATCTTCGAGTCTTACGACTACTGATCCTCGATTAGAGACAATGAAGATTGATGTCTCTTCCTACCTTGCTCGATTGCTCAAGAGAGGGGAGGAGGAGAAAAGAAAGTACTAGATCTAAACACAAAGGAATAACGGAATTGAATATAACATGTAACAAAGATGCAAGGCCACTTTATTTCAGATCTAGAAGAAGAATACAAGAAAAATGCTTCAGAGCACTAATACAAGAGAAAACCTCGATGCCCAAGGAGGAGAAAGTGCCCCTCCTTTTATAGGAGAAGGAGGGGGGTATACATTAGGTTTAGGGTAAAAGAAATGGCCTCCGGTGGCTGCTAACTTTCTAGATCTAGTCAATAGAGGAAACAATTGATTGCTTTGCATTCCTTTTGCAGTAATTTCTCACAACAGAAAATTAGAGCATATTTTTGGGACAGTCATAAATTCGGAAGCGATCCGAAAATATGATTTTCCTGTGGATAACTGAATTCTCTTTCTAACGCATACTTGCACATTAAATTCCGCCTTGGGATGTGGGAGTTATACCAATTTTGGTGAAAGGTATATACTGAAGTCAAACACTGCGGGAATTTGTGCAAAAATATTTTCTAGGCGAATTTTCTCATGAGCTATTTTCCTAAAAAAACAAGCAAGTATATTTCAAACTCTAAATAAATAGAAAATATAAAACTAATACAATTAATAACAAAATGAAGAAGATAATTCACAAAATAACCCTAGAAAGATATCTAAAAGATGTAAATAAAGCGATAAATATACATTTATCAAAATACCCCGGACTTGAATCTTTGCTTGTCCTCAAGCAAATAAAATCACAAATAATGTCCAATTTATACTCCCAATATGCCATCCTCAAATTAATAACATCACTACAGTCCTCACCTCCAAATTTTGGCCAAGTGACCTAATCTCCTAGAACCACATAGCATAAAATTCTATATTTCCTATCAAAACAATTGTCAAATCTTGCTTCTAAAATAAGAATTTGTAGAAAAATAGGCATCGTCTTACTTTCATTTTGAAACTCTCAACTTTTATTACTCTTTTTTTAGTTATTGTACAAGAATAGGACGAATTTGGGGGTTTGAAAACAAAGAAAGAAGTGATTTAAAATATATTGATCTCTCCTCTATTCGACTCGGGATATGAATTTATGGAGTTGTGGCTACATTGGTCACAATTTTTTTCATGTGTACTTTTGGCATATTTTAATGGTACGCCCTTTTGTGGGGTATGGTGTTTTCATTTTGGGAAGCATGCCACCTCGGACTTGATTTTTGTCTGGTGGTGTTTTTTTGCTTCTTTTTTTTTAGAAAAAAATAGAAGGAAGGAAAAGATATTCTTGTGCTTATAACTTTCAAATTTTTATATATATTTTTATCAGAGAGTGTTATTGCTCTATTTAGAGTATTCCTATAAATCACATCATACAAATTTTATAACAAGATAATCCATTTCTTAAATATAGGGAATGCTTGGTTCTGATCGATTTCTTTGACTTGCCAACTATTTTGAGGAGTGATGTTATTAGGGGTCCTAGGTGACATGGTGGTTTCAGACATGGCAATTTGTAATAGTCTTTGCAAATAGTTTACTAAATTCAAAGGGGTACAATGATAACCATCTATTCATATTGGCCGACTAGATAAAGGCCATTTTGCAACAAAAGAAATAAAAATATGGCTGACTAGATAATGACCATGAACAAAGCAACTATATGCAAAACCAAAACAAAAGTGGAAATAATGCAAGAATAAAAAGATAAGGGGGTGGAATAGAATCATACCACCCACCTCCACCCCGGACTTAGATTTTTGCTCATCCCAAGCAAAACCCAAACCCGAGATAGAGGGAAGAAATTTGTTGGGTTCACCAGGAGGTCCTGGTAGCTCAAAATATGTCCATCTGAAGGGAATGTCAATGATGGCTGGGGTTTTTAATAGAGGAGCTTCATGGTACACCCAATGGATGGGTAATCACAGAAGACTAAAGAGGTTTTTTGAATGATGTTGTGTATCACCTCGTAGTCCTTCGAGTAGGATCCACATATCTTCCTTCAATAGTGAAAGCAGTGTTGGAGATGAATGTGGATTGGGGGAGATTGGCAGGTGCCAGTTGGGTAACAAATGTAGTGTCGGATGTAGAAGATCGGACAAAGAATCTGGCTCGAGTATCTTTTTTCCGCCTGGATCTACATGTGGAGAAGAGGGTGCCCCATAAATGGAAGCTAGTGGATTTAGTGTGGAAGACTCACAAATGGCATAATTGTCGTCATAATTATAAAATATGATCAATCTAGGTCGTTCTATCTCTATTGGGGAGTTCTCCATCTCTTCTTCATAAAAGATCTCATCAACATGGATGTCTATGGAATTAATTGGATCCTTTACTATGCTGAAGGGGAGATCTGCTTCCTTTATAGGACATGTGCCCAACTCAATGGGCTCCGAAGGGATCACCTCACAATATAACGGTGTAATGTAAGTTTCTTGCGGTGGTAGAATCACCTCATTATGTTCAACCAGATGAGGAAAAAGAGGTGGTTGAGTGAGGGCATAGTGCTCTTGATGAGGAAGCCTTTCAAAAGAATCCATCAGTGCATGTTGGGGAGGTGATGGTACATTGGTCACAATAGGCTCAACCAAGATGGGATGATTATTGCAAACATCCAAATATGGGCCTACAACCGAGAAGGGTGGTGGAGTCTTAGGTTGTTAGGACGTTCTTTGAGCCCACCAGTCTTTAACCTTTTTGTTAAAAGATTCTTGATTCATGAATTTATCAACATAGGCCTCCATCCACTCATTTTCTGACTTATATGGATAGTCAGGACCCCATACAGCTGCGGCCCTAGCTAAACAAAGTTCTTCATTTGTGGCATCCTGAATTTCTTCAAAACACCTATCCATCTCCTGATCAAGGTTGTGTGAAATCTCAGCTATATCAAATTGGACTTCTTCTAAGGGTAGTGGTTCATTATAGAGAAAGGGTTCCAATGAAGTAGATTGGCCATTAGAATCAACTAGATTAACATCCAAAATGGAAGTGATTGGTGGAGCTTTAGGTACTGGAGTTGGTTCTACTTGATTGAAGATGATATAATCATCGTCATCATCATCTATTAAAATCATCCTTAGCCTCTCTGGTTCCAGATTAGAAAATCAGGCTGCGGAATTGGCGTTCGGTGAGCGTCGCATGCACAAATGAAGCAGTAAATCGTGTGTAGAAAAAATGGACTACCGAAATGGAAACTCGGTAGAAGGAGGAATAACACTTCCGAAATGTTACTCAGAAGGCATAAAAAAAGGAAAACAAAATTTCAAAAATATTTTTGGGGTTCGAAGAAACAAATCCGTTGTCCCCGACAACGGCGCCAAATTGATACGCATCACTTAAAACACCAATCACTAAGATTGTTAATCCTAGAGTTTAATCCTTTTAATTCTCCGGTTAAGGCTAGTATAGAAGGGTTGAATCCCAAAGGACAACTTTTGAAGATTGTTTCTTTTTTCCCAATTGTTATGAAGAACTTATTTTATTTGTTTTTTGTATTTTCAGATTTAGAACGGAAAGTAAAAGTCGGGTTGGGGGTTTGATTGATTACACTAATGCAAGAAAGAAAATATTGAAATTAAAATTGTACTTAAACAAAATATTATTTGCCCTGTAAAAGGTAAACAAAAATTATTGTTAGCACAAAAGGCAATTATGAATTAAAAAGACTAAGAACTAAGGCAAACGAGACAATCAGTGATTGAAATCAAAGAGAGATAATCAAAGTTCTTGGGGTTTTCACCACCTTAGCCTAGGAAAGCGATTAATCCTTAAATGATGGGTTCGATGAAGGCAAGTGAATTAAAAATCCACTAAAGATGATCTCCACATGAGCCCATTGGTCATGGTGTTCACGTTTCCTAGTTCATCATCCTAAAAAGAGAAAATCCACGATCGTTTCAAAACTCTTATGCGAATGGGATTGTCATTCTAAACCCGAACTTCAAAGGTTATATCCATTCGGATTAACTTTTGATATTATCAATTAATCACTTTGATATATCAACTAGTTATCAATCTCAAAAGCCATTTAGAATAATTTAAGGAGAAACTAAAAGCCATGGCTAAGGGGTTATTCTCCTTGCCTCGATAAAGAACTACTCACTCATGGAGATGGAGAAAAAAGAGATGGAGGAAGGAAGTGATCTAGCTATCTTCGAGTCTTACGACTACTGATCCTCGATTAGAGACAATGAAGATGGATGTCTCTTCCTACCTTGCTCGATTTCTCAAGATAGGGGAGGAGGAGAAAAGAAAGTACTAGATCTAAACACAACAGAATAACATAATTGAAAATAATATGTAACAAAGATGCAAGGCCACTTTATTTCAGATCTAGAAGAAGAATACAAGAAAAATGTTTCAGAGTGCTAATACAAGAGAAAACCTCGATGCCCAAGGAGGAGGAAGTTCCCCTCCTTTTATAGGAGAAGTAGGGGGGTATACATTAGGTTTAGGGTAAAAGAAATGGCCACCAGTGGCTGCTAACTTTCTAGATCTAGTAAATAGAGGAAACAATTGATTGCTTTGCATTCCTTTTGCAGTAATTTCCAGCAACAGTAATTTCGAGCGTATTTTTGGGCCAGTCATAAATTCGGAAGCGATCCAAAAATTTGTTTTTCCTTTGGACAATTGAATTCTCTTTCCAACGCATACTTGCAAATTAAATTCTGCATTGAGATGTGGGAGTTATACCAATTTTGGTGAAAGGTATATAATGAAGTCAGACACTGCGGGAATTTGTGCAAAAATATCTTCTAGGAGAATTTACTCATGAGCTATTTACCTACAAAAAAAAACAAGCAAGTATATTTCAAACTCTACATAAATAGAAAATATCAAACTAATACAATTAATAACAAAATGAAGAAGATAATTAACAAACCAACCCTAGAAAGATATCTAAAAGATGTAAATAAAGGGATAAATATACATTTATCATTAGCTTTTATAACATATACAGAATACTATGTCTTCTACTCATATATATTCTACATATATATATTCTTCCCTTACCATAAGACATGCCTTCTCCACCTATATGTATTTTCACCTTTTCATAAGACATGCCTTATCCCCCTTTGTCATTTGAAAAAGTGAGGGGATTGAAGATCTAAGGCACAACTTGTTAGAAAAAAGAGATACCAAATGTTAGAATGGAGAGTAGAAGAGCAAATAAAGGGCTTGTCCAAGAAATATATGTAAAGATCATCAAGAATGCATTTGAACAAACCTAGATGTAATTCTAGTCATGATCAAGGTGATGCTATGCAAGCAAGTAACTCAAGATAGTATATAAGCAAATCAAGGAGCGAGCTTGAGTATGTATGAAACAAGATACACGCATAGCATATAGTTGGATACCAAGATATGAGAAAATATAATGATAGATGGAAAAGAATAGATCTACATATAGATGGACTACAGTAAATGATATCACAAGTTAGGGTTACTAGTAGGATCTAGATCATAGCAAAAGATGCACAAGTTAAAGAACAATCTATGAGTAGATGTAGAGAAATATCAATACAAGGATATATGCAATTTCAGAAGCATGAAAGGATGTTACTCACTAGCAAAATATGCATCTTTAGCAAAAGATTATTACTACTAAGAACCTCAAGATTATATCAAAACAAGACATACAACTAGATAGATGAAGCAAGTTAGAGCACAAAAACAATAATTTTAGACACAACCAAGAGATCCAAAGTGATCATGGTCAAAACCTCTTTTCTCACCATTTATTTTCCACTTGTTTCCACCCCATACACATCTCACCTTTCTTCTTTCATGTGTATTGAGAAGTCAATTTATAAATCAATAGCTCATGTCAATCCAATTGCACTTGACCTATAAGAACAAAAATAAAACGGTCCCCAATTATAGTTTTTGGACCAGAAGTGTTAGCTTAGAAACCCAAGTCCTATTTCTCTTGGGTTCTTCCCTAAAAGGAAAATATGTGGAATAATGACCAATTTCATTGCAATAATTGCATTATCTCCTAGCTTTGTAACTAAATGATTCTTAATTGAAAATTGAAGGTCCTATATCTTTGTTGTTCCTTAGGCTATTATCTAGTCCAATATCATCTCTACCCATTTGTTTGGTAATATGATATAGGATTTGATTAATATTTTTCTTATCATCTAAGATTCTTTGCATAAAAGATATTAAACTATAATTATCATGCATAAGAGAAGTAACAATAGAAGATAATTGATTCATATCATCTCTAGCATGCATAATATCGATTTCTAAGAAAATAGCATTGGTCATATAACAATCTTTATCAATATGAAGAGCAATAACATTATTCTCTCTACTAGTATAACTAGAACAAGATTCACAAACATTGATTTTAGCAAGCAAAGAATCATTTTTAAGTTTAAGAGAGTCTACTTGACTAATATAAGCATTGTTTTCATCTAGAAAACAAATATTAGAATGTTTAAGATCATCTTTTTCTACATGGAAATTATCAACTATCCTAGCAAGCTATTTCTTTTTCTTTTTAGAAGAATTAAGAGAGGCACAAGTAGCATAAATAATAGCAACTAAAGATTCTTTATCTAAAGAGTTTATATTTAGGTCATTTGAGTCTTCACTTGTTGAGGCCATGAGAGCAAAATGACATTCTCCATCTTCACTAGAGTTTGAGCTAGATCCTCCACTAAATTCTTCACTTGAGCTTGAGTTGGAGGAGTCACTTGAGCTTTTGTTTCATTTTTCCATCTTCTCTTCTCTTCTCTTGTGATGATTGGTCTTTTTTCCTTGTGGACAATCTTCCTTGAAGTGACCCTTATTTCCGCACTTGAAGCACTGGGTAGAGGAGTAAGACTTCCCTTTGTAGAATCTACCTTAGAAGTACATGGCATCTTATTCAACTTGAGATTATAGAGAGGCTTGACCAACAATAGATTGAATGTGTGCTTTGATTTTAACCTTCTTCTTTCTCTTGAGCTCTTTCTCTTCTTCTCTTTCTTCTTCCACTTGCTTGTCAAGTGTGATTGCAAGGGCTTGTATATTCTATGAGCTCTTCAATAGGAATATCATCAAGAGACTTTGCTTCTTCAATGTAGGGTCACCTTTGCTTACCACCTCTTGCGGTGAGTTGTAAGGATCTTTGAGTCGATCTCTCCTGTAGCCATAGAATGAGCTAGAATGGAAAGACCAGTTACAATGGTGTTCAGCCTTGAGTACATATCAGCTATCCTCTCCTCCTTTCCCGTCTTGAAGTTTTCAAGGCAACCTTTGAGAATGTAGACTTTTCTTTCCTTTACTTGCTTTGTCCCTACATAAGTGACAAATAGCTTTCTCCATATCTCATAGGGTGTGCAGACTTTGCTTTCCTTCACTTTCTTTGTCCCCTCATAGGTGACACATAGCTTTCTCCATATCTCATAGGCTGTCTCACAAGTAAAATTTGGTTGAACTCAGGGTAGGAGATGGAGGAATAGATAATGATGATGGCTCTTGCATTAAAGGTTGCTTTCTTCAAGGTAGCTTCATCCCATTATTCTATCTTTGTCTCCGATAGCTTGTATGGAAGGTCCACTATTCTCCATAGCTCAAGACTTGATCCCTGGATGTAGAATTGCACTCTTCTCTTCTAATAGAGGAAGTTACTCCCATCAAAGATTGGAATGTTGATGATGTATCTCCCACCTTGATAATTACTCATCTTCTCCTACTTGTGGGAGTATGCTTGGAGAAGACCTTTCTGATACCACTTGTTGGATATATGGATGATCAACTCTAGATGGGGGGGATAGATCTATAAAAACTAAAACCAAATAAACCTTCAAGATATGTCACAATATGAGGTTGCTGATATGGAATTTTAGTGCAACTAAAACATACATAGTGTAACATACCGAAACCTAGGTATATTCTTAGTTTGGCCCTTTTTCCAAGCTCTCCCTATCATTTCTATCATTTTTTTCCTTGATTTTGAATTTTTAGAACTATTAGTAGTTTGGAGTATATTTGATTACTAATTATGCCAATGTATGGGTTTATGCACAAATACCTCTAGTTAATGTTTAATAAGGGTCTAAAATGCAAGTTTATGACTTAAGTGATACATTGTTAAAATAATTTCATTCTAGAACATCCCTTAGCCTTATGGAGCAAGGAAGAGAAAAAGGAACAAATAAAAAAACCTTAAACATGATAATATGGTATTAAATGATTAAACATGACTAATAATGCTAATAATGAGTAAAGGGAGTAATATTCATAAAAGGAATACTCATTGGATAATTATAGATTTAGATCCGAATTCCTTGGGTCTCAATTGACATAAGGGCCAAGTTTCACTTTATATGCATAATAATAAATATTTTAATTCAATTTAGAAGAGAAAAGGTGAGTTTTCTTCAGAATATGAAACAAAATATTTAATGACTCCAAAAGTGGCAACAAATTTTAGATTTGTAATCTACACATTAAAATTTACCTATGTGCCCATTTTTATCTAATTTTAATAGTCTTTAATGTTTTAATATGTTTAGGAGAGAGAAAGTATGAATAAAGCCAAAAATATTAAATAATATATTAAATAATACTAAGGGATAAAATTAATGGCAAATTCGTGTCCAACATGCTTAAATTTTCTTGAGGGTGAAGTTTCACCAAAATTGGATAATTTTAGAAGTGTCTAATAATTAAGAAAGAGAAAATATGATTTATTTTGAAAGAATTGAGTAAAATATAAAAAGTCTAAAAAGTGAGAACTTAGGTCATATTCGGATTTAACATGTCCAAAATAGTTTACATGTCAATTTTCAATTAATTTAGGATTTATTTGCACCCTTAATTGAGGAGAGAGAAAATTTAAATTATTAATAAATCACTTTAGTCCGAATATGATTTGGTAACCACATTAAATGTCATGCTTTCTTGATCACGCACACCCGATCTGGATCTAATGGTCTCCCATTCATCGTCAAGCTCAAACCCAAAACAAAAATAATAGCCGCCTATACATGATTTTCAATTTAAAATTTCTCTCTCTACAGTTGATCTTTGCTTGAGATTTTCCCTCCTACACTTTCCTTGCTTGATTCCACACACATCCATACCTAATTCTAGAACTATCATTGTGTTTTTGAGAAACGCCCACAACTTGGATCATAACTCTCATACGGTCACATCCAATAAACACTAGAACTACACCAAACCTATAAATAGTGGTGCATCCATCTACGTTAGCACCTATGCAGTTTTTCTCTAGCATCAATTTGCTTGGAGTCTCCTTGCACAACCACCATGATCGAGTACTTCATCCTGACCTTGCGACGGTCAGTTCTTCTCATGTTCGCCACCTCCGGTAAATAGAACCTAGTCGTAAGTTCCTCAGAACTCCCTCTTCCTTTCTCAATTCATTGGATTCTCGAATTATCGTCTTGATCAAGTTTGCCGAATTCTCACAAGAAAAAGTAGCTCACTGCTTCTGTTCATGGTGTGAGTTTGAGGAGGAAGCAATCCCCTCAATGCTTTTAATCCTCTACCCCTCTGCTTTCCTCTTTTCTTGTTTCTCGCGCGAGGGTATTTTCATTTTTTAACCCATTTTGTTTTTTTTTGCTTTGGCTGAAGCCACGCCGGTGTTGACTGGTGACCTGGCCGCCTATGATTGGACCATGTCATGCGGGCCCGAATCCTCCCTTATTCTCTCTCGCGAGATTATCTGCTAATGTGGATTTTAAGAATATTTTGATTAGTATAAAACTCATATCTTTTAATATGCTTGTCCAAAAATTATAAATAAATATAATTTGGAATCAGAAAAATGAGATCTTTCTAATAAGAATAGTTCGAGAATATTATTTTCATGTTTTATAAGGTTGGTTTTTGGTAATCTAATAAATTATATAAAAGCCCTAAAAATTATAACTAATTCATATGAACTCCAAATAAAGCAAAAATTATGTTTTCTTGATCAGAAAAACATAAGGAATCATTTGGTTTAGGTTTTGTGACCAAAATTTGAGGTTTTCCAAAAAGTTCTAAAATTAGGGTTTCTTTACACATGCAATACAAACCCTAGTACATGTGATTAAATTGTATATAGGCAAAGGTGATCTTAGAATTTTCTAACTTGGTGAAAAGTGATAACTAGGACTCTGAGTTGAGGTATGGGCATCTTACTCTTTAAAGTTGGGCTTCTATGCCAATTCTCTATAACTGTTTATTTGTTTAAAATATTTGTTGTTGCATTGAAATGTGATTATTATTTGTTGTTTAAAATATTTGTTGTTGCATTGAAATGTGATTATTATTGCTTTTTTTGTCACAATTACTTGGGTCTTGACCCCATGTGCAATATTTCTTTTATTTAAACTTGCCATATGATTTCTTGGAGCATGATCATATGTTTGACTTATTAGCTAATGTAGTGGTACTTCTGTACAACCACCCATAGTTCGGGCATGTGTTATTTCACCTAGGGGAATATATTTTCCCCCCACTTTTATATATATTTTGTAGGTGAATGGGAATGTGTTATTTCTCCCCTCACCTATTGGTTGGGGTCAGGTAGTGTCTCAACCCTACTTAGTTAATTTAGTCTAACTTAATCATTCATGCAAAATTTCTTATTATTTGACATGGCAAGATCCTTGTTTGATACTTGCCTCATACTCTTGACTTTTGATGTGTGTCGTTGTACACGCAACAATCACTAGGAAATGTCCTAGAGTTTAACCTTCTAACCCAGTTGTCAACTTATTATGAACAACAAGTCAACTTAGTATAGATAGGTATCAATCCAAGGGATGACGAAAAAGAAAAGTTGAATCCAAATCTGATTGCAAGTACACGAATTAAATCTCGATTTAAGAGAGTTGTTAATGCTAAGAACAAAAATAAAAGTGCTGAAAAAAAAGTTTAACTAATCAAGAAATAAAGAAGATTACCACCAAAACCACGTTCCTATTCAACTAATCAAATTTTAAACTCCAAGGATCAAATCAGGACCTTGTGATTACATGTCCTTACGGACAAACTCACAAGGGTCGGACTTCCCGTGACCCGTTGGTCCCAGCGTTCACAGATCATTGCCCAACCGTCCAACATGCCATTATCCATGGTCATATCAAAAAGCATGTGAATTCAAACCGACATTCAAACCTAAGGCTCAGGCGGTCGCGTCACCAAGGATTATAACAAGAATAAGATTAAAAAGATGAAAGGATGATAATCACAATTAAGGGACTATTCTTTCATTCTTACAGAGATCCACGGTCATATCACTCCATAAGAATATATCAAATTATCCAAATAACTATGCATAAGAGAGAAGATTTGTTCAATGGAGGAATATAATTTATTATATTGAATAGAACCGGGCTAAGGGGCTACTGCCATGCCCCAAAGAAATTTACTCAGACATAACAAGACCAGAAGAAATACAAACTAAAATGAGATTCAACATTATACAAGATGTGGTCTACAACTAAAAATTAGATGAAATGGAATGAAGAATGGAATGCTTCTACAAGTGAAGAGTCCCTCCTTTTATAGGAGGGGGAGGGGGTAGTCTGCCCTCAAAAGAGGGGGAAAAAAAGAGGCAGACCAATTTTTGAATTTTCTAGATCTGGTCAAATCAAAAGTTGGTTGTCTTTAATTATCTTGACCATGTAACTCTCTTTAATGCAGATTCTCACAGCAGTGATTTCAAACATAATTCTCTCCCGTGAAAAGCAAAAAAAGAGGTCCAAATAATAGGATTTTATTTTAGGAAATTAAATTTCCTTTCTAATGAATACTTGTACACTCAATTTGGAGTTCTAATGCAAGAGGTATGTCACTTTTGGTGGAGGGTATATATGAATTTCAGGACTGCTGCAAATTGTGTAATTTTCCTACAAAACCCAAGAAAATAGAATTAAAACTCCAATTAAAGAGAAAAATCTAAAATAACACAATTAATTATGAAACTAAGAGAATAAACAACAAAATAATCCTAAAAAAATATCAAAAACATATAAATAAAAGGGATAAATACACATTTATCAAAATACCCCGGGCTTGAATCTTTGTTTGTCCTCAAACAAATAAAATCACAAATTATTCCAATTTATATTAATAACATGTCTATCCTCACCCTTGTAACATCACATTATTCCTTACCTCCAAATTTGGCCAAGCAACCCAATCTTCTAAAACCACAAAACACAAAATTCTTTATTCTCTATTAAAAAAATATCATATCTTGGTTCTAAATCAAGATTTTGTAGAAAAACATGCTTCATCTTACTTTTGCTTTGACACACTCATTTTTATAAATGTATTTTTTTTGTGAGTTGTTGCACAAGAACAAGATGAAATTAGGGGGTGTAAAAACAAAGAAGGAAGTGATGAATTTTTTTTTATCCCTCCTCTACTTGACTTGGGATATTGATTTGTGGAGTTGTGGCTACATTGGTCACAATTTTTTTCATGTGCAATTTTGGCATCTTTTGATGGTACACCCCTTTGTGGGGTATAGATTTTTTTTTTATGGGAAGCATGCCACCCCAGACTTGATTTTTTTCTGGTGGTGATTCTTTGCTTCTCTTTTTTAGAGAGAAAATAAGGGGGAAACAAAAGTGTCCTTATCCCTATAACTTCACATATTTATTTTCTCCTTTTTTTGAAAGTGTCATTACATCAGAAAGAACATTCATGTCAATCACATTATACAAGATTTATATCAAGTTAATCAATGTTTAAAAATAGAGAAAATTTGTGTTTGATTTTGATTGATTCCATACGGCTTGCCAACTTTTCCAAGGAGTGATGCTATTTTGGGATCCTAGGTAACATGGTGGTTTCAGAGATGGCAATTTGTAACAATTTTTTGCAAAAGATTTACTAAACTCAAAGGGGTAAAATGGTAAACATCTATTCATATTGGCCGACTAGATAAAGGCAATTTTGCTACAAAAGAAATAAAAGCATGGCCGACTAGATAATGGCCATGAACAAAGCAACTATATGCAAAAAAAAAGGTAGAAATAATGCAAGAATAAAAAAGATAAGGGGGTGGAATAGAAACATACCACCCACCTCCCCCCCGAACTTAGATTTTTGTTTGACCCGAGTAAAATCAAAATCCGAGATGGAGGGAAGAGAAGAGCGAGGATTTCCAGGTGGCCCAGGTAGCTCAAAAAACGTCCAGCTAAAGGGGATGTGTATGAGGGCTGGGACCTTTATCTGAGGAGCTTCATAATGTACCCTATGATAGGGTAATTATAGAAGCTCAATGGGATGCTCATATTTTATTTCACCTCACATTCCCCCCAATAATATCCATAGATCTTCCTTCTATAGTAAGGGAAGTGTTGAAGATGGATGTGGATTGGGGGAGGTTGGCAGGTACCCGACCAGTAATGCCAGTAGAGCATGATGAACTGAGTCGGGTGGAGGATCTGGTTCAGATTTTCGACCATCATGATGACCTGTATGGGAGAATTGATGCTAATACAAAAAATTTAAATTCATTTACAAAAGTGTTTTGTTTCTCCTTAAAATTAATGCTATCAACATTGAGTTTGGTAAGTTTCATTGTTGATATAACATATGTCTCTAATACTTTTGTACAAGGGTTCCCCAAGTATTTAGGAGGGATGATGATGTCTTCCTTGCAAACAACATAAGGGGGTGTGTGGGCTTCTTCCAACGGTGGTATCTCCCCTTCTAGATCAGCCATGTGTGGGATGGAAATTGGCTGTGACGGCTTGGGAAGAATCATAAAGGGGATTAGATGCTCATTATCTAAAATAGACTCAAAAGAAGGGTATTGGTCTATGGTATCATTCAAATTTATGTTGAGGATGGGAGGAGTTGTTGGATCTTCAGAATGACTCTCCTGCTTTGACATTTCATATTCAAGTAAAAGAATCTCTAAAGCAAAGATCGGGATACCAACATCCTCATCACACACAAAATATGGCTCCATGGTTTGTTCTATTTCTTCAGGATCCGACATATATGACACAAAATAAGGATCATCATCATCATCGCTAGGAAGAACCATCTTGGGTTGCTCAAGCTCTATAGGGGGAGTTTGTGATTGATCCTCTAGTAAGGTAGCTAACATGTCTTGACTGGATTCAAGTTTTTCTTGTCTTTCTGCTACCATCTTTTCTAGGGCCTTAAGTCTCTCTTCCAGTTCAAGATTAATTTGCATTTCACCATAGGATTTATACACCCCAAAATTTTGGTCAACCTCTCCACACTCCCCATAGTGTCCTTGGCCATAGTACTCCTCATATTGTTTTGGGTGGCATTGCTCCTGATAATAATCTCCAGAATATGGTGGATTGTAATTTCCATTGCATCCATCTTGGTAGGAAGATTCAACATTATAAGGTGTCACCAATTCATGAGGAAACATATTTGAACAATCTATATTTTGGGTTTGGGCTTCTAGCAGGGCAGTTAATATGGCTTGGCTGGTTTATAGTTTTGTTTCTCCTTCTAATACTATCTTCTCTAAGGCCCTAAGTCTCTCTTCTTGTTGAGGATTAAATTGGGTTTCAAAAACATGTTCATAACCCCCAAAGTTTTGTTGGTTACACCCCACAAAATATTTTTGATCATATCCCCCATTAGAATATGGACAACAAGGTTCCCCATAATGGTTCTAAAAAAATTTGGATTCACATTGTACCCACCAGGATGAAAGGGCACACAATTAGAAGGGGTGTTATCATAAGCATGGGGTAGAGTCGGGCAGACAAGAAATGCATGGTGGTAAAGACCACAGTAATAACATTGTGGGGGATATTGGGATGCCCACTCTATTTAAAAAGAAAAGTTTCTGAAAGATATATCAATCAACGAACAAGAGAAGAAAGATTATGAGATAAGAGGTTCGTCAAAAATTACAAAGAGAACTAAAAATTATAAATCTAAGAAATTATGAAAGAAACTAAAATTGCTAAAAAAAGTAACTAGAAAACAGTACTGTTGGAATGGAAACTCAGCAGAAAGAGGAGATACACTTCCGGAATTGTGCTCGAAAGACAAAAATAAAATATAAAAATCTAAAAGAAATTATAAAAAAGATTAAATTTATGAAAGTTAGAGAATATGAACAAGGTTTATACAAGATATACACACAACCAGATCTGAAAAATAACTATGCCGTCCCCGACAATGGTGCCAAATTGATGCACGTCGTTGTACACACAACAATCACTAGGAAAAGTCCTAGAGTTTAACCTTCTAACCCGGTTGTCAACTTGTTACGAACAACAAGTCAACTTAGTATAGATAGGTAACGATCCAAGGGACGGTGGAAAAGAAAAGTCGAAAGCCAAATATGATTGCAAGTACAAGAATTAAATCATGATTTAAAAGAGTTGTTAATACTAAGAATAAAAATAAAAGTTTTGAAATAAAGTTTAACTAATCAAGAAATAAAGATCTGGGGTCCGAAAGATCACCACCAAAACCACGTTCCTATTCAACTAATCAAATTCTAAACTCCAAGGATCAAATCAGGACCTTGTGATTACATGTCCTTACAGACAAACTCACAAGGGCCGGACTTCCCGTGAACCCGTTGATCCTAACGTTCACGAATCATTGCCCAACCATCCAACATGCCATTATCCACGGTCATATCAAAAAGTATGTGAATTCAAACTGGAGTTCAAACCCAAGGTTCAGGTGGTCGCGACACCAAGGATTATAATAAGAATAAGATTAAAAAGACAAAAAGATGATAATCACAATTAAGGGACTATTTTTTCGTTCTTACTGAGATCTACGGTCATATCACTTCATAAGAATATATCAGATCATCCAAATAACCACACATAAATAGGGAGAAGACATTTATTCAATGGAGGAACATAATTGATTATATTGAATAGAACCAGATTAAGGGGCTACTCCCATGCCCCAGAGAGATTTACTCAGACATAATAATACCAAAAGAAATGCAAACTAAAATGATATCCAATATTATACAAGATGTGGTCTACAACTAAAAATTAGATGAAATGGAATGAAGAATGGAATGCTTTTACAAGTGAAGAGTCCCTCCTTTTACAGGAGGGGAAGGGGTAGGCTGCCCTCAAAAGAGGGGGAAAAAGAGAGGGAGACCAATTTTTGAATTTTCTGGATCTGGTCAAATTGAAAGTTGGTTGTCTTTAATTATATTGACCATGTAACTCCCTTTAATGTAGATTCTCGCAGCAGTGATTTCAAACATATTTCTCTCCTATGAAAAGTACAAAAGGAATCCAAATAATAGAACTTTATTTTAGGAAATTAAATTCCCTTTCCAATGTATACTTGTACACCCAATTTGGAGTTCGAATGCAAGAGTTATGTCACTTTTGGTGGAGGGTATATATGAATTTCAGGACTGCTGCAAATTGTGTAATTTTCTTACAAAATCAATAAAATAGAATTAAAACTCCAATGAAAGAGAAAAATCTAAAATAACACAACTAATTATGAAACTAAGAGAATAAATAACAAATATAAAAAATATATAAATAAAAGGGATAAATATACATTTATCAACTTTCTCTATGCTTGATGAGCATACACCCTTAACTATCTTTTGTTAATTTTAACTTGTTCTTGTTCCTTATTTGACACATACCTAGTTTTCTCCTCTTGCTGGGTGATCCCAACCACCTAGGCCTAGGACAAGGAGTGGAATAAGATCAAGGAGGACCAGACCAGGTTTAAGATAAGGAGTACATGGCTTTAAACATGGGCCTAACTCATGATGATGTTGTTTGGAGACAAACTTGATATGATTTGGATTTCCCTCTACTAGATCCTTATGTTTTAATATCCATGTAAACCCTAGAAGGGAGGTGATGATGAACTTTTGTAAAATTTATTATAGTCATGTTTTTTATATTGCTGCTATATGTTGGTCTTTGTATTCCAATATTTGAGTTTTGAAAATTTACACCTATCCCAGAAACCTTGTGAGTTTGCTTGGAATGGATGTTTTATTCTTCAAATTTTAGTGATGGGGTGATCTTGCCCTTTTTACACATAGCAAGGGGGATATATATTGAGCAAGCACAATAAAAGGCTATGTAGAGTGGTTCCAATATCTGAACTAGGAGAAAGTTAGTCCACTACCTAGAGAGGTCAACCTCTATGATTTTTCAACCATTGCATACTTATATTCCATTATAAGACATACAACATATGAGATTCCTTTTCTAGGCCAAGGATACCCAACCTTCCATTTGAGGACAATGAAGCCAATAACCTACCAAATGAGTTACCTATCCATGACCAAGAGTTTTCAACCTCTACAAGGACTTACCCACTTTGCAACGATTCTTCTTCCTTCACCAATGACTTACCCACTCTTGCACAATTCATCTACCTTGAAGGATTTACCTACTCTTCATGGATCTTTTTCCGTTGAAATTACCTTCACTAAGGGACTCCTTCCCTTCTTCTTCTTCACCTCTCTTAGACAAGAGAGAATCTTCATCTACGTCTTCATCATAGAAATGAGAGAGTGGGAGGTGGAGGAAGTGAGAGCCTTACAAGATATACATGTAGGACTAGCTCTCCTACAAATTTCCTACTCACTCTAATGAAGTTAGAAAGTGATTAAGTTTAGAGAGTGGAAAGAGGCTCTTGGAGGCACTCAACTATAACTTAGGGACCTTCATAGTGCTTGGCTAAACCATGGGATGACGCCCAAGGGTCCTATTTATAGTTGAAGTTGCCTACTAGCTAGTAGAGACAATCTGGATCGAATTCTAGCCATTTTGTGTGTTGTAACATATATATTTTGGGTTTTGCAACACTCCAACATCTAGAAACACTTCTTCTACACATTTTGTACAGTGCGATCGACCAAGTTTAATTTTGGGAAACATGATTGATTGCACTATGCGAAAAAGTGATTTTGAGTTTTCGGTTGAGTTTATCCTGGCTGAAACTCGACCGAATGCTTAATGACTTTGTATGTGTAGGGTGTCGGTCGAGTTTGTGCAGGGAGAAACTCAGTCAAACCTGAAAATTTCTAAGACCCATCCTAGGCATCAGTCAAGTTTTTGGGAGGGACCTATCAGGCTTCCTGTGATGCATTTTCGAAAGTTCCATAAAAGTATTTAAATATTTGAATTAAGTGCTCCAGAGCATTTATAAGCATAATTACTAGTCATACAATCATTACAAGTGATTTATAACATGATTCTAATTGAGATACATCATCTTCCACAAAAGTGCACTTACATTGATTTTGACTTGCCTTTTCTCCAAGTTAGGATGCGCAAGTTAGGGCATTTGGAGTGTGTCTTACCTAATATGAAATCATTCAAGTAGAAGCATTCAAAACAAATAAGTGGAATGGTTAGTCATCATAAAAACAAGGCTTTAGTCAACTTACACCTTGAGTCAACAAATTATGGATCAATGTTTGTGATCGGGCTATCTTGGTTGCAATATGACGAGAGGACATGCTTCAAGTGTTGTTAGGTTAGGTATGTGAGATGGTATTTCCCCATGAAGAACCATGAGGCTACACAACATCCAAGGGATATTCAGTAGGGCTCCTAGCAATAGTACAATAGGGTGGAAGTAGAGGACGTTACCAGACATCACAAGCATGATCTTCAGGACCAATAAGTAGATGTCAAGGAAGACAACATGCAACATCTAGATTCTATGCTATGAGACAGACGAAATAAGTCGCCAACCCATTATTTTTACATGTGAGAGGAAACAATTGTTGGATCCTTGATGGGTGATTGGATGCTCTAGAGGGGGATGAATAGAGATGAATGCACTTAAACAAAATTCATTAGACCTTCAAGATATATCAAAAGATAAGGTTGCTAAATAGGAAATTTGAGTGTAACTAAAATATGCATAGCAAGGGAGAGAGAGATTGAACATACACTAATTGATAAGCTATCTAGAGCAGTTCCACACTCCAAACTAGGAGTATGTCAGTCCACTACCTAGAGAGGTCAAATTCTAGAATTTTTTAACCATTGCACTTTTATATTTATTCATAAGACTTATAATACATGGCCCACCAAAGGAGTTATCCATACAATACAAAGAGTCTTCAACCTTACCAAGGATGTACCCACTTTGCAATGAGTCTTCAGCCTTCTTCAAGGAATTATCCACTCTTGCACAAGTCTTCAGCCTTCTAGGAATTACCCACTCTTCTTGAATCTTCAACCTTTGACTTCACCTTCACTCAGAGAAGCTTCCACCAAGGACTTACCCACTTGAGTAAGGAGTCTTCTGCCTTCACCAAGGGCTTACCCACTCTTGCTCCAAGTCTTCAACCTTGATCTTCACCAAGGGACACCTTCCCTTGTTCTTCTTCACCTCTCTTAGCCAAGAGAGAGAACCTTCATCTTCATGGTTAAAAAGATAGATAGGGAGGTGATGGAAGTGAGAGCCTCACAAGATATACATGTAGGACTAGCTCTCTTACAGATTTCCTACTCACTCTATCTAATGTATCAAGTGATTAAGCTTAGAGAGAGAGGAGGATGGAGGAGGCACTCAACTATAGACTAGGAACCTCATACAGAGTTTTGCATTGAATGATCAACCTTGGAATGAAGCCCAAGGGGTCCTATTTATAGCATGGGATGCGTATTAGCCTTTGGGAACACTTAAGAATGAAAACTAGCCTTTTTGTGGCTTGCAAGAGATAGATTTTGGATTGTTGCAACTCCATAATGGCTAGAAACAATTTTCTGCACTTTTCTATACAGTGCAATCGGTCGAGTTTCTATAAAGGTAACTCGACTGATCCCACTAAGAGACAAGATCAATTTAGGCCATCAGTTGAGTTTGTCCTGGGGTAACTCGATCGATTCACTTAAATCAGTTTTGGTTTGTAGAGGGATCGGTCGAGTTCTGTGAAATGCAAACTCGACCGATCAAAAGTCATTTTCAAGATCCAATTAGGATTGGTCAAGTTTGCAACTCGACTGATGAATAGCCTGATGTGAATTTTAGAAAATGGTTTTTGAGTGCTTAAACATTCGATCTAAGTTCTCTTGATTTATCCTAAGCTTAATTACAAGTGATTTACAACATGATTCTAATGGATTTACATCATATTCTAAAAGCGTGTACTTGTATAGACTTTGACTTGTCTTTTCTCCAAGTTGAGATGCGCAAGTTAGGGCATTTGGAGTGTGTCTATGCATAATCTGAAATCACTCAAGTAAAGACATTAGATAAAATTAATTGGAATGGTTTAGTCATCATCAAAACAAGGGTTTAGTCAATAAAGACCTTGACTCAACAACAATTTCATTCTGAATTATCTATATAAACATGTGTACCTATTTTGGTTGACCCATGTAGGATACACTTGTTATCACCAGATAGGTGATAAATATTTGGAACTTGCCTATTTAGTAGAACTGATAACCTTTTTTAAAAAATCCCTTTAGTTGGTTTTGCCATGTTGCGGGAAGTGTGTCCATCTTGTGTTCTCAATTTATCAAGAGACACCATTTAGGTGGATCATATGCTACTTGATATGCATGGATTTAATGTGATCCTAGGGATAGTTACTTTGGAGAAGTATAGAGTTATTTTCTACCATGGATCAAAATTTGCAAATTTTTATAATGGAGATATCTCTTGGACTTTCCAAGGAGATAAGAAGATTCTTTCTATGTGTCTAGTGTCGGATGTGATAGCCCAAAAGTTGATAATAGAAGGGTGTGAAGCTTTCTTGTCCCATTTGGGGGATACCAATGAGAGGAGTCCTAGTATCCAAGATTTATTTGTGGTGCATGAGTTTGAGAATGTTTTCTTAGGCGAGTTTTAAGGTGTTTTATCCTTAAGAGAGATTGATCTTGAAATCAATCTAGATCATGGCATGTAACCCATAGCACAATCACCCTATAGGATAGATCTCGGATGAGATGAAGGAGTTGACGAAGTAGTTGCATGAGCTGTTGGAGAAGGGATATATACAAATAAGTACTTCACCACACTTGGGATTGGTCTCCACCTAACCAGGGTACACATAATAGAAGAAATGTAGTGTAAAAAAACTCATAATTTCCCATGTGCGTGAAATCAGACCATCAAACAATCTATGATTCATCTTTCTCAAAACTGCATAG
The DNA here is from genome assembly GCA_963693085.1 of Alisma plantago-aquatica. Classification (NCBI taxonomy): domain Eukaryota; kingdom Viridiplantae; phylum Streptophyta; class Magnoliopsida; order Alismatales; family Alismataceae; genus Alisma; species Alisma plantago-aquatica. Next base: position 1,493,043,569 of record OY856412.1, read on the forward strand.
AACACTACCTGAGTCCTTCAGACCAAAACTCAATTCTTACTTTCTACTTGTAAACCATCAATATAGGCAAGTTCCTCACCTTGTCACAAAGATGATGTACCCCAATATGGGATGTTTTGTGGATTGGAGCTCTAAAACCACCTCCTATCGGTAAGCAAATATGGCATCCAATACGGCATCCGAAACAAAATATTCGTTGTCATATTCCCCTTAGACAGTAGATCGTGTAAACAAGTTTGAACTGTGAATGAGGGTTGCATGGCATATACCTAGTCCTGGAGCAAGTCCAACTACTTATCCTTGCAGTAGTGTGTTTCTTCTTCAAGCATCATTATAGAAGTCGTTCGAAATAACCTCCTAGTGCAACACCATAGATGGCGGTTGATGGCATCTTCCTTGGATGAAACAACCTCCACACCTCTATGTAGTCCACGCAGATCACTGGGAACTCCATGTTGTGCTACCAGAGCCAACGAGAAGGAGGGTTCCCTTCAAATTCCAACCTACTAGGGTTGGTTCACTCTCCTATGTCGTCTCTCCCTTTCTATCCCTCTGTTTTACAGGTAGGACTTGGTCAGGATCTCTAGTTACAACAACTAGAGAAAACAACATTTGGGATGATCTCTGCAAGCCTTGACTACCCCTCTATTTATTGGAGGGCTAGGGTCAGGGTTTCCAGATCAACTAGGAGTTGAAGTGATGGATTCTCATGAATTTTTTGGAAGCTACAAACTATCAAACGATCAGTTCACATGTGAACTAATTGGTTCACACATGAAAGGATCTATTCAACACTTGAACTGGTCGATTCACTTGCTTTCCTATTTTCAATCATATTGTCTTTCAATATATGATTAATGCAAAACATGATGTCATAATCAATCCTTGATCCAATCATTATGATCATTGAATCGGGCGATCCAGATGATGAACCAGTCATTTCATTTTAGAAATGGTCATTTCATTTGTGGATATGGTTGTTTCACTTTTAAAATTTTTGTTTCATTATCAGACTTGGTCGTTTCACTTTTGAAATGGGCGTTTCATTTTCTCATTCAGGAAATGTAAAACAAATGTCATTTAAATTGAATACCTAAACACTTTAGTAATGAAGTTAAACCTTATGAGTGGTATCTAACAACACATCATTGCTATCCAAGTAATTGGAAAGTTTGTAAACAACTTCAACCTTCAATATGCAACCAGTTTTACTATGATCTTATAGTTTCTTGTCTCTGGTATCTGAATTGAACTCAAGGCATGGAATCATCATCCTCTTCAATGTTCAATCCATGTTCCTTGAACTAGAGTAGACTATATGTGATGCATGTGAGCTCAAGTATCACATAATAAGTCACACGAGTATAGCTATATGTTTCTCAGTATTGATAATCAAGTGTAGGAGGGACAAATCCCATCTACATAACTCATATTCAATCCCCATGTGTTACAATGTACCTGAGCATCATATTTATGGCAACCCTTATTCAAGGTTCTTTTAGATGATGTCAAAATGAATCAAAACGACATGTGATAAGTGTAGTGACCTAAGGTCTAACAACCACAATAACCACTATCACTATGAGAGTTGATTCAGACTACCATTCCATAGTCTCCATGTGTCACTCTCAAGGTGGGTCTGTCTGTTACACTGTTCTCTAACATGTACCTATGTGTTTGACTTGACATCTCATATTATGACTAATGAGGACTTATCATTAATCAACACACATTCTAGTCTTATGTATAATTGTTGTCTATTTTGCTTCAACTATAATATCTGACTAGGGATATAAAAACAATGCATGTACTCTTATGACACATATGATCTCATTATTCAGGTCCTCAACCTAAAAACATATGTCATTGAGTAGAATTATTCATTAGAAAACTACCACGTCTATGTTATCATCTCATAATTGATACAAACATAATAGATTAAATTACCTTTATCATTATCAAATCAGGTATGTAATGTCCCATTACAATCATCGTATGATTGGCTCTCTGGGCATACATACCAACAGAGTTCCACATGAACTTAGATAGAAACACCCATGAATCTTATTCCAAATGATCTTAACATGTCCATCATGATTTTTCTGTGCAAGCACTTTTATAGTGGGTTAACAACATTTGCTTCAAGTTGGTATATTTCAAAAAATTTCACATCTCCTTGTTGTACAACTTTTCACTTGAGATGGAGTTGTCATAGTATGCTATATGAGATTCCTTGCCTATTTAGTATTTCCATCGTTGTCTATGTCATCAATGGTTGGAACCTCCCATAAGTTAATCAAAATACACTTCTTGATCTATACATTATCCTTTGTTGTTCTCTAAACAACAAGGTACTCATTTATTATAGAATTAAATGGCTGTCTCCTGCTTAGAACTTTTCCACATTACAATTCTTGTTTTATGGTTAAACACAAATTTAGATTGCGATCATTTATTTTCTTTGTCATTTTGTAAGCTTGCATCGGTGTAAGACTTTACACCCAAGTGTTCCTTGTTGCCATAACTAAGGAACTAATCCTTTTAGTGCTTCTCAAGTACTTAAGGATGTTCTTTATGGAATTCTAGTGACCTTCACTAGGAACTGACATATATCTTCTCTTCATGTCCAATACATATGAGAAAATGAGATTAGTGTATAACATTGCAAACATAATAGATCTAATTGCGAATGCATATGGCATCTTACTCAGTTTTCCCATTCTTCACAAGAATTGGGACACTAGACTCTTGAGAGCATAATCCCATGGAACACAGACAAGATTTCTCTCATTGAGTTCTATATGTTGAGCCCTAGGTTGGGAATCTTTATAGAATATATTTATAGATCTTGATTCCTATCATATAGGATACTTCGCCTAAATCCTTCATAGAGAAGGTACTTTCCTAGCCAAGTTTTAACATTTGTAGTATAAAGATGTAATTCCCCATCATTAAGTGGATATAAATGTTCTCCCACTAAATATTTGTAATAGAAGTGTAAGGACCCTGACCTCCGTTTAGGGCTTATCCTGTTTGCTTTGCTTAACCCTGATGCTTAGTTGCTTGCTAATCACCTTTGTTGGTGATAGGGTTTGTTGGTGCTTTGTTGAGAGCTGGAGGTGCTACTTGCAATTAACCCAAGTCTAGGGTTTGTGGGCAAGTTTGTTACCTTGTGAGGTGTTCCCTCTCTTTGCTTCCTCTAGTGTTGAGAGGAAGGTTTGGGCTCCTTGCTTGAGTTCCTTTGGGCTTGGTTGAGCTTGTTGAGCTTTGTGGTGCCTTGTCTTTGCTTCTTTAGACCTTGTGTCGGGCAAGAGTGCCCTGTGTCGGCCTAGGTGTGTCGGCCTGTGCTTGTGTCGGCTTGTGGTGTGTCTCCCAGGGTGTGTGTCATCCATCATGTGGGTGTGTCGGCCATGGTGTGGAGGTGTGTCGCCCATGGACCCTTTGACTCTCTTTGACCTCGTTTGTGTCACCACTAGTGGACACTTGGTGCTTGATGCTTGCATGTGGCAATGGCCTTGGACATGTGTTTAGGGCATGTTAGAGTGGTGGCTATGCTCATGGACAAGTCTCCCTAGGTGGGTGACACCTTGCCTTCCTTGTCTTTCCTTGGTTTCTCCTCCATCCCCTCCTATATATGTGTTTCCTTTCCCTTGCTAAGGATCCCTTTAGTTCCTTAGTTTCCCCTCTACTTTGGTGCTCGACATCCCCCTTCCTTTGCAATCTTGGTGGCCGATCCTTCTTGGAGTCTCGTTCTTCCTCTAGCGGTGGCCAAACCCTAGAGTGCCTTGCTCTCCTTCATTGGTGGTGCTTGGAGCTAGGTGCTTGGAGCTTGCTTAAGGCGGGTTACATAACTCCTAACACTAACTACACTACCTTCTTTTATGTTCTTATACGTTGCTTATGATCGTATCGACTGTGCATGTTTCTAGTTTAGTTTCTTGCTTAGTTGCTTCTTGTTGGCCGAACCATGTTCTAGGGTTTCTTGTTGAGCAACACTGCTCTCCCTCCTTGGTCTTGAGAAGTGAGCTTGAACTCTAGAGATATTAGCAATACTCCTCTCTTATTTGAGTTGAGAGGTGAGCTTTTATTCTAGTTGCTTGAGCAACACCCTTCTCTCACCATGGATTCTAGAGGTGAGCTTTGTAGTGGTTGTAGACCTTGGTTGTGGTTGAACCTTGGGTTGCCTGATTGGTGTTAAGAAGCTTGGCAAGACCTCTCTCTCTTGATAGTTGAGAGGTGAGTCATCTTCTTGATCCATTAGGGTTTTGGTGCCCTTGTGTTTGAGGTTGGTGGTGACCCTGTCGGGTTGCATCTTGGCCGATATGGCCTTGGGTTTGATGTTGCCCGATACCCCTCTTGACCTTGTGTCCCGGTCGACATGTTGTGGCTGTGTTGGGCATCACACACTGGTCCTTGACCTTTTGTGTGTTGAGTGTCATATATGGTTTGGTGGTAGGCGTTACTCTAGGTTCCTGCCCTGGTGTGTGTGTGTGTGTGTCGGGTTTCACACATGGTGGAGTACCCTGCCCGACATGCCTAGTACAGATGGTAGCTCGACGTCGTTATACCCTAGATGCCGACGGAGCGTTGCATGATACCACAGTGCACGACACATGTGGTTGCACAATATGCATGGGTGCACAGTATGCTTGGTTCCCTGATGCGTGACGCGCCGTTGCACGACATGGTGTTGCACGTTACACCCTGCAGGACACGCCCTTGGGCCCAGCTACACGATAGACCTTACTGCACGACACATGAAGTGTACAACACATGTGGTTGCACGATATACCAAGGTGCACGATACATCCTGAGATGGTAGCTCAGTACCCTTGCTTAGTGCTTGGTCGATATGTGGCTGATTGGCTTGGCCGTTTGAGGTTTGAGAGTTGGGCGATAGGGGAGAGTTCCCTGCCCGATACAACCTTTAGTGAGGGTGCACTACCCGACACACTTCTGGTGAGGGTAGTGGGTAATGTTTAGTGAGGGTTATGTTCCTTCTATACGCAGGATCTTGTTCATAACCTTGTTTTGTTATGGTGGTGATCCTTGATATGCTTGATGGTAATCATGATAGTAGATTACATCTATGTAACTTGACATTTTATATGGTTATGATCAACTTGAATGTTGAGTAAATGGTAAGCATATAAGATGCTTGGCATGATGATATGACCTATGTCTGTGGTCATAAATTGAGGCATGAATGATAAAGCATATAATCATCAATGTTGCCCTATGTTGGTAATATGAATCTTCTATTAATCCATGATGATTGTGCATACTAACCATGCAGGTGTTTCATACAGATGCATAGCCAGGTAAAGGGCTATGGGTAGATATGTTTGAGTAACACTACTTTTATGGTTACTCTTGATAATGAGATAACATGCATGATGTGTCTTGGTATGAGGACCTGAGTTTGGCTAAAGTGCTGGGAATGTTATCCCATGGTGATGATGTAAGCCTTGAGAGGCAATGACATTGTGTGTTGGGGGATTGAGATCCAATGATAATATGATGATCCTTGAGGTGGATCTAGATGATTGGCAAGAGGCCAAGTGGTAACATGTAATGTTGGATCCTTGTGATGGATCAGGATGATGTTGGTGATAGTAAAAGCATGATATTGAGTTTCATGTTGTTCATTCTTGTTCTTGTTGCATATTATACAACTTGGCTGAATCTTGCAATCCACTTAAAATATACTAACTAATCACAGTGGAACATATCATGTAGTTGCCCTGGCCATAGATCCATCATCATCAGGAGCTGGTGATGGTGAAACAGGTTCTCCTGCGGGTTATCCATAGTGCATATTGTTGAATATGTGAGGTTTCTCCTAGCCTAAAATAGAGAGGAATTGAGTTCAGCTACGGTTGCAGACTCGAGATATGTATGTGTGCATGGTGAACAGGCCCATGGCTCAGGATATGTGATATGGGAGCATTAATGCGTTCATGGCTCAGAGCATGGTGAACAGGCCCATGGCTAAGATATACTAGCGCCGAGACTTGTACCAAGGCACGCTAGAGGAAGGGTAGCCTATGGAGCTGACCTTGTGGCTGAGGCCACTTAAGCATGAGACTGCAGTCCTGCTTTGGTTCTCATGCACTAACCACGAGGTGGGAGGTCGTGGAGTCTGACTCTTCCATTGACCTTGTATGACACCGGCTCCAGGTTTCGTAGCCGTCGGTTGGATTTGAGTGGTATGACTCACTTCCTCAGGGCATAACAATACGTAATCCAGCCGTATAATATCTATTACTTAAGGAAAAACATGAAACATTGGTTGAGGCCTTTCTTGTGTAGTTAATCTTGGTATACCTTGCAGTTACTTATACGTTCCTCATGTTATATGGTAAGACCTTATAAATCTTATCTTGTTAATCATGTTCCATAATGAGATATTTGGTGAAATGCCTTCTATACATTTGGTAAGCTTGATGGTATGAATAGCTTAGTTATATAAACTGCTCTTGTTATACCTCTTATCAGTTATCTGCTGTTGTTACTTTATCTTTTTGAGGTTTTGCAGTTTCGGCGGGGAATTATGTTTCTCGCTGGGACTGTGTGTCTCACCCCGCTGGTTTGCAACCTTTTTAGGTGTTTGAGCTAGACATGGTGGTGGTCGCGGAGTTGCGGCCGAGCAGCAAGACGAGCAGTAGAAGGCAAGAGATGGATATGTTGCTATTTTGGTTGTTTTTTTAAAGAGTCTTAGAGTCATCCCTGTACTCTCAGGTTCTTGGAGGCATTTTGACGCCGTTTCACGATGTATAGTTGATGATGTTTTGTATATCCTGCTGCTGGCCGTATGTGGGCCGTTCTGTATGTATAAACAGGTGATGAACTCATTTGATGACTAGATAGTTGTTCCTCTAAGTTGTGGACACGTATCTAGACTTGTAAATGTTTATATAACATGTTTCCTTGCAGGATGAGGACCTAAATGTAATAGCTTCTTGGTTTACCTTCTTTCTGCAATCAGTTCTAGTTAAACTGTGTTTTCAGTAATATGTGGTTATGGTGATTTTCGCACATTTTTCGTGTAACACCTCGCTGTCTGTGTGATAGTGGGATGTGTTGCCACAAGTTTGGTATTAGAGCTCTAGGTTCACTGAGTCTATAGGAATTTAGGACTAGGTTGTGTCTATTCTTGTGAGTTTTCTAGATTTTCTTACAATCATCTTCTGCCCTCAGCGGAAGAAAAGCCAAGATGTCTGGAAACCACGAAGAACATTCTGTCGAGAACATCGATGTTGCATCAGTTGATGGAGCTATAGGGAAGGCACATGAAGATCGGGTGCCTGAGGTCCCCCAACCTGACCCATCCATTTTTGAACACCCTGCCTACCAACAACTTATGGGGCAGATGATGGCTATGATGAATCTCATGGTAGATAGATTGTCAGTGCCTCCTCCTAGAGCACAGGCTCCCCATGGTGAAACATCAAGTGTTGGGAAGACCTTTGAGCGGCTTCACCGAGTCAGAGCTTCAGATTATGCTGGAACGGCTGATCCAACGGATGCAGATCTATGGCTGACAAGTCTCGAGAAGGCTTTCTAGATCCTCGACATCCCCGAAGCAGACAAAGTAAAACACGTTGTCTACCTTTTGAAGGGTAGTGTTGGTCACTTGTGGACCATCAAGGAGGAGAAGTGACCTGGTGAGGTGATCGGTTGGGAGGTTTTCCGGTGTGAGTTCATCAGCAGATACTTTTCGAAGACGTATCTGGATGAGAAGATCAATCAGTTTGAGTGCTTGCTCTAAGGAAAAATGAATATCACCGAGTATGAAGCCAAGTTCATGGACTTGTTAAGGTTCTGTCCTCACATGGCAGCGACAGATGATGAGCAGATCAGACATTTTGAGAAAGGTCTGAGTGCTGAGCTGACAACACCTGTTTTTGCGTTGGAGAACCAAGAGCGGTTTGCTACGTTTGTGGAATCTGTCTGGAGGATCGAACAGTCTATTAGGGAGAAAAGAGAATCCATGTCTAAGAAGCGGCAGCTCAGTTCCAGGGACAGAGGTTTGGTGGCTTCAAGAAGCCCAGGTTTTCAGCACCTTCTGTGATGAGAGGTTCGAGTGCACCATCACAGTGGCCTCCGAGTAAGGGAAGAGGTTATGTTTCTTCCCCGTCAAAGGCACATAGTACAACTTCTGTGGCAGTGACAGGGCCATCTAGGCCATGGTTTGAAGATAGGGCATGCTATCTTTGTGGTCAGATCGGGCATCAAAGGTCAAACTGCCCGAGTAGAGATGTTGAAGTGACACAGCAGCTGAGGCAGAATCAACAGGGGTTAGAAAGACAACAATCTAGTAGTAGTAGAGGGAGAGGACGCTGTCAAGCATCGCAAGCGGGATCGTCTGCTCAAGGAAGCAGAGGACATGGATAGCAAGCAACAGATCGATTCTATGCTATGAGTCAGCCAGAGGAGATAGTCAACCCGCGAGTGGTGACATGTCAGATGGAGTTATTTCATTATGATATGTCTTCTTCTTGCTTTATATCAGTTCTGGTTGACCCGGGTGCTACACACTCTTTTATCGCCTATAGTATGCTTGAGAACTGTCGTTTACCTGTTAGTTGTAAGAAGGATAGCTTGTTGTTAGAAACCCCTCTTGATGGTTCATCGATGCTTCGAGAAGAGTGTCCATCTTGTGTCTTATCTTTTTTGGGAAACAGCATACAAGTGGATCTTATACCACTTGATATGCATGGTTTTGATGTTATCCTTGGGATGGATACCTTAGAGAAGTATAGGGTTGTTTTAGACGATGGTTCCAAGCAAGATGTGTTTGATGATGGAGAGAAGTGGATCTTCCAAGGAGATTGGAAGATTCTTCCAACGTGTTTGGTATCAGCTATGGTGGCAGAGAAGTTGCTACGACAAGGATGTCAGGCGTTCTTAGCTCACGTTGTGGATACCGTTGTGGATACCAAGGCCAAAGGTCCTAGCCTTGAGGAGGTGTCGGTTGTTCGAGAGTTTGAGGATGTGTTTCCTGATGAGTTCCCTGGTGTTCCTCCACTCCGAGAGATTGATTTTGAGATCAATCTAGTACTAGGAACACAACTAGTTGCACAGACACCGTATAGGATGGCTCCCGTAGAGATGGCAGAGCGTAAGAAGCAGTTAAAAGAGTTGTTGGACAAAGATTTCATCCGACTGAGTACGTCGCCTTGGGGTGTTCTAGTGTTGTTTGTTAAGAAGAAGGACGGATCGATGCGGTTATGTATAGATTAACGACAGTTGAATAAGGTCATGATCAAGAAAAAGTACCCATTACCGAGGATAGATGATCTATTTGATCAGTTGTGTGATGCTATAGTGTTTTCAAAGATCGATCTACGGTCCGGATATCATCAGTTGAGGATTAAGGCGGATGACATACCAAAGTCAGCTTTTAGAACGAGGTATGTTCACTTCGAGTTTGTGGTTATGTCGTTTGGGCTAACCAATGCACCTGCTGCTTTCATGGATTTAATGAACATAGTGTTCTGTCCGTTCCTAGATCAGTTTGTTGTAGTCTTTATAGATGACATCCTGATCTATAGTCGGGACAAGCAAGAGCATGAGAGACATCTTCGATTAGCGTTGTATGCCAAGTTCAGTAAGTGTGAGTTTTGGTTGGAAGAGGTGACTTTCTTGGGTCATGTGATATCTGAAGAAGGAGTAAAAGTGGACCCAAAGAAGGTGGAGTCCATTGCAGAGTGGGAACAGCCGAAGACGCCGATAGAAGTTTGTAGTTTCCTGGGATTAGTAGGATACTACTAGAGGTTTATCAAGGACTTCAGTACGATTGCATTGCCGATGATGAAGTTGACTAGGAAGGATGTACCTTTTGTCTGGGATAATCATTGTCAGCAAGCTTTTCAAAGTTTGAAGGAAAAACTAACTAGTACTCCAGTGTTAGTGCTGCCAGAGCCTGGAAAGGGCTATGTTGTTTTCTGTGATGCTTCCAAGAAAGGTTTAGGTTGTGTGCTGATGCAGGAAGAGCATGTGGTTTCTTTTGCTTAACGACAGCTTAAGAAACACAAGGAGAACTATCCGACTCATGACCTCGAGTTGGTGGCAGTGGTTCATGCGTTAAAGATTTGGAGACACTATCTTTACGTGGAAGTGTGTCAGATCTTTACAGATCATAAGAATCTGAAGTACATCTTTTCACAGCATGAGTTAAACATGTGACAATGTCGATGGATGGAGTTAATCAATGATTACGACTGCACCATTGAGTATCATCCTGGTAAGGTGAACATGGTAGCTGATGTGCTTAGCCGAAAGTCTTCTTCTCTTTCTTCAAAGAAGGCACAATTGAGTTCCCTGGTATGCCATAGACGAGATATGTTTGTTTCCTTGCAACAGATGAATGTGCAGATGGAAGTTTCCTTGTTAGCTGGACTTTTAGCACAGACGCAAGTCAAGCCTACGCTGAGACAACAGATCAAAGATATACAACAATCAGATGAAACAGTACAGTTGATCAGATCAGAGTTTGGCAGCGAAAAGTGTGATGGGTTCCATGAGTCCGAGGATGGACTAGTTTGCTATCGTGATAGGATGGTGGTCCCCGATGTTGATGATCTGAGGAAGTTAGTGCTCGACGAAGCACACACGTCGATGTATGCTATGCATCCAGGAGTCACCAAGATGTATCATAGTCTGAAGGACTTGTATTGGTGGCCCGACTTGAAGAAAGATGTAGCCGAGTTCATGTCTAGGTGTGCGGTTCGTCAGTAAGTCAAGGCTGAGCATCAAAAGTCGGCAGGTATGTTACAACCCCTGTCAATACCGCAGTGGAAATGGGATCATATAACCATGGATTTTGTAGTTGGTCTACCCAGGACAACTAGGAATCATGATTCCATTTGGGTAATAGTGGACAGATTGACGAAATCTGCCCATTTCATACTAGTAAAGACAATGTATACAGTAGAGAAGCTCGCTCGAGTATATGTGGATGAGATAGTACGTTTGCATGGTGTGCTAGGGACGATAGTTTCTGACAGAGGTCCTCAGTTCACGAGTAGTTTCTGGGAATAGTTGCACAAAGCGTTGGGAACGCAGTTGAGGTTCAGTACCGGCTTCCACCTGCAAACAGATGGACAGACTAAGAGGACTATTCCGATTCTAGAGGATCTCCTTCGAGCTTGTGTTTTGCAGTTCTTAGGAAGTTGGGACATACATATCAATTTGATAGAGTTTGCTTACATCTCAATTTGAGGCCTTATATGGCAGGAAGTGCAAATCTCCTTTGTGTTGGTATGAGTCTGGTGAATATCAGCTTTTGGGTCCTAAGTTAGTACAACAGACGATAGAAAAGATCAAGGTGATACAACAACAGTTAAAAGCGGCACAGGACAGGCAGAAGTCTTATGTAGACAATCGTCGACGACCTTTGGAGTTCCAGGTAGGAGACAAAGTGTATCTTAAAGTCTCGCCATGGAAAGGTGTGGTAAGGTTTGGCCAGAAGGGTAAGCTAGCACCCAGGTATATGGGGCCATACCCGGTCATAGCACATTTTGGCAAGGTAGCTTACGAGTTAGAGTTGCCGCCAGAGTTGCACAGGTTACATCCAGTGTTCCATGTCAGTATGCTTAAGAAAAGTCATCCAGATACAGGGAGAGTAATACATCCAGATGAAGTTGAGCTTGATGAAGATGTGACCTACAAAGAAGGTCCTATGGCGATCCTTGACAGAAGAGTTAAGAAGTTGAAGAGGAAGGGCCTGGTTCTTGTGAAGGTTCTTTGGCATCATCCTGGCGTTGAGGAAGCCACGTGGGAGTTTGAGGAAGAGATGAGGAGGAAGTATCCCTCGCTTTTCTCTTCCGATTTCGGGGACAAAATCCCTTTGTAGGGGGTTAGCTTGTAAGGACCCTGACCTCCGTTTAGGGCTTATCCTGTTTGCTTTGCTTAACCCTGATGCTTAGTTGCTTGCTAATCACCTTGGTGATTAGGGTTTGTTGGTGCTTTATTGAGAGCGGGAGGTGCTACTTGCAATTAACCCAAGTCTAGGGTTTGTGGGCAAGTTTGTTACCTTGTGAGGTGTTCCTCCCTCTCTTTGCTTCCTCTAGTGTTGAGAGGAAGGTTTGGGCTCATTGATTGAGTTCCTTTGGGCTTGGTTGAGCTTGTTGGGCTTTGTGGTGCCTTGTCTTTGCTTCTTTGGACCTTGTGTCGGGCAAGAGTGCCCTGTGTCGGCCTGTGCTTGTGTCAGCCTGTGGTGTGTCGCCCAGGGTGTGTGTCTGCCATCATGTGTGTGTGTCGGCCATGGTGTGGAGGTGTGTCGCCCATGGACCCTTTGACTCTCTTTGACCTCATTTGTGTCACCACTAGTGGACACTTGGTTCTTGATGCTTGCATGTGGAAATGGCCTTGGACATGTGTTTAGGGCATGTTAGAGTGGTGGCTATGCTCATGGACAAGTGTCCCTAGGTGGGCAACACCTTGCCTTGTCTTTCCTTGGTTTATCCTCCATCCCCTCCTATATATGCATTTCCTTTCCCTTGCTAAGGATCCCTTTAGTTCCTTAGTTTCCCCTCTACTTTGGTGCATGACATCCCCCTTACTTTGCAAGCTTGGTGGCTGATCCTTCTTGGAGTCTCCTTCTTCCTCTAGTGGTGGCCGAACCCTAGAGTGCTTTTCTCTCCTCCCTTGGTGGTGCTTGGAGCTAGGAGCTTGGAGCTTGCTTAAGGTGGGTTACATAACTCCTAACCCTAACTACACTACCTTCTTTTATGTTCTTATATGTTGCTTATGATCATATTGGCTGTGCATGTTGCTAGTTTAGTTTCTTGCTTAGTTGCTTCTTGTTGGCTGAACCATGTTCTAGAGTTTCTTGTTGAGCAACACCCCTCTCCCTCCTTGGTCTTGAGAAGTGAGCTTGAACTCTAGAGATATGAGCAATACTCCTATCTCGTATGAGTTGAGAGATGAGCTTGTATTCTAGTTGCTTGAGCAACACCCTTCTCTCACCATGGATTCTAGAGGTGAGCTTTGTAGTGGTTGTAGACCTTAGTTGTGGTTGAACCTTGGGTTGCCTGATTGGTGTTAAGAAGCTTGGCAAGACCCCTCTCTCTTGATAGTTGAGAGGTGAGTCATCTTCTTGATCCATTAGGGTTTTGGTGCCCTTGTGCTTGAGGTTGGTGGTGACCTGGTCGGGTTGCATCTTGGTTGATATGGCCTTGGGTGTGATGTTTCCCGATACCCCTCTTGACCTTGTGTCCTGGTCGGCATGTTGTGCCTATGTTGGGCGTCACACCCTGGTCCTTGACCTTTTGTGTGTTGAGCGTCACATCTAGTTTGGTGGTAGGTGTTACTCTTGGTTCCTGCCCTGGTGTGTGTGTGTGTCGGGCGTCACACATGGTGGAGTACCCTGCCTGGCATGCCTAGTGCAGATGGTAGCTCGACGTCGTTATACCCTAGATGTCGACATAGCATTGCCCGATACCACAGTGCACGACACATGTAGTTGCACGATATGCATGGGTGCACGGTATGCTTTGTTCCCTGATGCGTGACGTGCCATTACACGACATCGTGTTGCGCGTTACACCCTGCACGACACGCCTTGGGCCCAGTTGCACAATAGACCTTGTTGCACGACACATGAAGTGTACGACACATGTGGTTGCACGATATACCTAGGTGCATGATACATCCTGAGATGGTAGCTCAGTACCCTTGCTTAGTGCTTGGTCGATATGTGGCTGGTTGGCTTGGCCATTTGAGGTTTGAGAGTTGGGCGATAGGGGAGAGTGCCCTACCTGATACAACCTTTAGTGAGGGTGCACTACCCGACACACTTCTGGTGAGGGTAGTGGGTACTTTTTAGTGAGGGTTATGTTCCTTCTATATGCTGGATCTTGTTCGTAACCATGTTTTGTTATGGTGGTGATCCTTGATATGCTTGATGGTAATCGTGATAGTAGATTACATCTATGTAACTTCACATTTTATATGGTTATGATCATCTTGAATGCTGAGTAAATGGTAAGCATATAAGATGCTTTGCATGATGATATGACCTATGTCTGTGGTCACAAGTTGAGGCATGAATGATAAAGCATATAATCATCAATGTTTCCCTATGTCGATAATATGAATCTTCTATTAATCCATGATGATTGTGCATACTAACCATGCAGGTGTTTCATATAGATGCATAGCCAGGTAAAGGGCTATGAGGTATATATGTTTGAGTAACACTGCTTTGATGGTTACTCTTGATAATGAGATAACATGCATGATGTGTCTTGGTCTGAGGACCTGAGTTTGGCTAAAGTTCAGGGAATGTTATCCCATGGTGATGATGTAAGCCTTGAGAGGCAATGACACTATGTGTTGGGGGATTGAGATCCCATGATAATATGATGATCCTTGAGGTGGATCTAGATGATTAGCAAGAGGCCAAGCAGTAACATGTAACGTTGGATCCTTGTGATGGATTAGGATGATGTTGGTGACAGTAAAAGCATGATATTGAGTTTCATGTTGTTCATTTTTGTTCTTGTTGCATATTATACAACTTGGCTGAATCTTGAAATCCACTTAAAATATACTAACTAATCACAATGGAACATATCATGTAGTTGCCCTGGCCATAGATCCATCATCGTTAGGAGCTGGTGATGGTGAAATGGGTTCTCCTGCGGGTTAACCCAGAGCACATATTGTTGAATATGTGAGGTTTCTCATAGCCTAAAATAGAGAGGAATCGAGTGCAGCTGCGGTTGCAGACTCAGGATATGTATATGAGCATGGTGAACAGGCCCATGTATCAGGATATGTGATATGGGAGAATGAATGCGTTCATGGCTCAGAGCACGGTGAATAGGCCCGTGGCTCAGATATACTACCGCTGAGACTCGTACCAAGGTGGGCTAGAGGAAGGGTAGCCTATGGAGCTGACCATGTGGCTGAGGCTACTTAAGCATGAGAATGCGGTCCTGCTTTGGTTCTCGTGCACTGACTACGAGGTGGGAGGTCATGGAGTTCGGCTCTTCCATTGACCTTGTATGGAACCGGCTCCAGGTTTCGCAGTCGTCGGTTGGATTTGAGCAGTATGGCTCACTTCCTCATGGCATAACAATACGTAATCCAGCCGTATAGTATCTATTGCTTAAGGAAAAACACAGAACATTGGTTGAGGCCTTGCTTGTGTAGTTAATCTTGTTATACCTTGCAGTTACTTATATGTTCCTCATGTTATATGGTAAGACCTTATAAATCTTATCTTGTTAATCATGTTCCATAAAGAGGTATTTGGTGAAATGCCTTCCGTACATCTAGTAAGCTTGATGGTATGAATAGCTTAGTTATATACACTGCTCTTGTTATACCTCTTATCAGTTATCTTCTGTTGTTACTTTATCTTTCTGAGGTTTTGTAGTTTCGACGGGGAGTTATGTTTCTCACTGGGACTGTGTGTCTCACCCTGCTGGTTTGCAACCTTTTTAGGTGTTCGATCTAGACGTGGTGGTGGTCACGGAGTTGTGGCCGAGCAGCAAGACGAGCAGTAGAAGGCAAGAGATGGATATGTTGCTATTTTGATTGTTTTGTAGTAGAGTCTTAGAGTCATCCCTGTACTCTCATGTCCTTGGAGGTGTTTTGACATTGTTTCACAATGTATAGTTGCTAATGTTTTGTATATCCTATTGCTGGCCGAATGTGGGTCGTTCTATATGTATAAACAGGTGATGAACTCATGTTATGACTAGACAGCTGTTCCTCTAAGATGTGGACACGTATCTAGACTTGTAAATGTTTATATAACCTGTTTCCTTGTAGGATGAGGACCTAAATGTAATAGCTTCTTGGTTTACCTGCTTTCTGCAATCAGTTTTAATTAACCCGTGTTTTCAGTAATTTGTGGCTATGGTGATTTCCGCACGTCTTTCATGTATCACCTCGTTGTCTGTGTGATAGTGGGATGTGTTGACACAAGAAGATTCCATATTCCTTTTGACTATAGTTAAACTCTTTGACTATCTTGCCAAACTGAAGATTCCAACTCTGATATGCTTGCTTCAATCTATAGATTAACCTTTGTAGCTTATAGACTTTATTTGCAATAATTGGATTTATAAAACCTTTAGGTTGTGTAAAGTACACATCCTCATAAGTATTCCTATTAATGAATGTGGGTTTAACATACATATGCCAAATATCATAGTTGTAACAAGTTGCAATGGCAAGCATTATCCTAATGGAATTAATGATGGCAACTGTTGAAAAGATTTCGTCTTGTTCAACAGCTTGAAATTATTTGAAATCCTTTTAAATTAATAGTTCCTCATAGGTTTGTAAACTACCATTCATGTGGTCCTCTTCTTGAAAACCCTATGGGTTTTATCCCTTCAGGTGGATCCATCAAGGTCATACCTTTTTGGATTAAATGGAGTCCATCTTTGACCCCATGGCCTCAAGTCATTTTATCAGGTGTTGGGGCCTCATAGATATTAGATAGGTTGTTGATCGTTATCTTATGACCAACTCACCGCATTTCTGAGTTATAAAATGTCATCATATTTTCAGGTCAAGGTGTGTCCTACTAGATCTACTAGTTTTGTGTTACACAAGGAACTTGAGATTCCACAACAATTTGTGATTCTCATTGTTCCCATTGTACCTCACTATGTTCAATGTCTTCTAGTTGGTCTAAAAAATTTCAAGTTCTACTATTCTCCCACTGATTCCTTTCAAATTAAATTCCTAATAAGGAATTGAACCATCTTGACAACAAAAACTTTTGTTGTCGGATTAAAATATATAAATAGTATTCAACAAAACGCAATTTATGTGACTTGTGGACAAAGCCTTTTAAGAAACTAATTTCTTATACAAGCTTTCAATCCTAATCTTTCTAAAAGACATATAGGGGCACCTCCCTTGCCATATCATATATGGTTTCTTTTCAACCATCTTAAATAGTACATTGTTTTAGTGTAAAGCACTTTGATGAATCCTCCAGATTCACCATTACAGTCGCCAATTTTAGGGATTTTGTGCCTCATATTGACTGATTTACCCTTGCTTTGGGTATTTCCCTAGTTCCATGCTAATATTGCTTTAATAGTTCTATTTACAAGATTATTTGATCTTTTTATCTCTCATTCACTTCCCTTCTTCTCTACAGATCAATCTCAACCATCCAATCGAGATCCAACGGTTCCTTTTCATCCAACCACTCGGTCTTGATCCATTCGGTTTAACCCATTCGGTCTCAAGACCGTATGAGCCCATGCGGTCTCAAGACCGTTTGAGCTTATGCGGTCTCAAGACCGTATGAGCCCATGCGGTCTCAAGACCGTTTGAGCCCAAGCGGTCTCAAGACCGTATGAGCCCATGCGGTCTCAAGACCGTTTGAGCATGATAGCAGCAAACCGTATGAACTGTCCACCTACAGGATGTTTGACCGAGCATGCAAACCGTTTGCCTGTCATTTGCCCAAGACCATTTGCTGCTGCCAGAATCAAAACTATTTGATGATTAAATTGTTTGCAAACCATTTGTTGGATACACGTGAAGAACCGAATGGATAAGCTGCTGATTAGCTAGGCGTGAAGACCGTTCGAGCAAGATTCCTTGCAAACCATTTGCTCTAGAACGAATGAAAGATCACACATGCATAAGCATGCATGATCGAATGGATTAGCAACTAAGGCCAAACCGCACGAAGGCATGACGATTGCACAAGACCGCATGCACCGAGATCGTATGAGTAATAGGAAGCAAAACCGCATGAGTCCACGTGATCGAGCGCTGCGTTGCATCAAGGTGAAGCTGCCAAGACCGTTTACGCTCACGTGAACGCATGCATGATCATTTGGATCAGCTGGCAAGACCGTTTTTTTTTCTTCTTTCTCTAAAGCGAAGACCGTATGGGAACTGAAGACCGAATGGATAAAGTTTGTGAGATCGTTTGATAAGAGATAACATATAAAACCTTTTGCTGAAACCACGTGAGTGCATGCACACTACGTGAAGAACCGCATGGAATGGAAAAGCAAATGAGAGAAAAAAAAGTAAAGAATGCGAGAGTGTCTTGGAAACGAATGGAAAGAGGAGGAGAAAACAAGACGAGCAATATGGAAAAGCAAAAGAATGCACATGCAAACCGTATAGATAATTGCTTTACCAAACCGCATGAGCAGCTGCGTGTGAATCCGCATGAATAGCAGCTCGTGAGAAGCCAAGACCGCATGGAGCTATTAAGCCAAAACCGCAGGATCGTATAGCTGCAAACACGTGAAGGACCAAGTTAAGATCGTTTGCTGAGCCCAGACCGCATGAAGAAGTCTGAGAAATGAAGACTGCATGGATAGAGATCGCATGCGCAAACTGCATGAGAGGACCGAATGGAATAGCAGCGTAAATCAAGACCGCATGAGACATTGCATGCACAGACCGCATGGAGCACATTAGCAAGACTGCATGGCCGGTTGCCTATGCAAGACCGAATGGATAGCGACGACCGTTGCGAAGATCGCATGAGCTAATTGCTTTCCGAAACCGCATGAGCTCAAATGTATGAAACCGCATGGGACAAAAGGACACGCACAAAAGTGTGACTCCTTGGCCCAAGATATTTTAGCAAGCCTATAAATAGAAGGGTAGAGGCATGTTCTACAAGATCCCATCTCACTACGGCCCAAGGCTGCCGGACTGGGACCAGTGCCGAGACGCCGCCAGAATGCCCGAGCACCGTTTCCAACCAAACTTCACCCGCAACCTCAAAATCCCAGCCTGAGTCCAGATCCAGTGTGCTGCCAGACTGGGGACAGATCTAGAAGGTTGTTCCATCACCATCTCACCTCTATCATCTCACTTCTACCATTGCTCTACCTCATTCTACCCATGCAATCCCGGAGGTAGACACGACGATCGAGGCAGAGAGACAGGCATCATCGACCACAACAGAGCAGTCCCGGAGACTGCGATGATCTACACCGGGCTGTCACAGATCTACTCTTCTGCTCCGACGATGCTTTCTTTCTCTCTCTTCTCTTTCTTTGTTGCTCCCTCTATGAGGAGCGAGTAGTTCCATTCACTGGGGTGCGGGGACTAGCCCCGCTGTCCGTGTTTTGTAACTTGTATCAAAAAGATGTTATCTTTCCGATTCAATGCTAAATCGTTTCATACATGCTTGGATGTTGGCCGCATTCTTGTGTGCATCTATTGTCTTTCGTTGTGGTTTGTCTACGACCGCTCTTGAGACTCGAATACCTATTTAGTGTTGGTTTCTGGTGTGTGTATCCACCGCGCATCCGTTTCGGTATCTAGGAACGCTTTCTAAGGAGTGGAGTAAACTCACCTCCATCGTTGTACTTTTGTACTATGAAATGGAATCAGTTGATGTACAAAAGTGCAACCTTGACAGGTCGAGGAACACACTCCGAGGAGAGAGTGGTGCAAAGTACTTGACCATTCGTTCCGGAATGGCTGACGTTGCAACACTCTCACGTTTCTCATAGCTATATCCTCGAAAGAGGGATAGTCTATAAGGATACTAATCGATTTGGTAATTATCGCTCGCTTGTTAGTTTTCCGATGCACGTTTCACGAGGTTGAGTAAGATTTTCTCTTCGGAGACTACATATCTTCATTGACACGTAGATACATACCGAATGAGAGTTACTCAACCCGTAAAGGATGTGTGCATTACTCTTGTCCTATAAGACATCGGTATTGTACAACATCCATGTATCTTGCTTACAAGTCTTGCTATGTTTGGTACAAGTACAATTCATGTGTAGTGGTGGTGAATACCCGCATCACCCCAGTGATCCATCATCATTTGCTAATCTTAGTTTTTAATCCTTAAACTAGTTTTTATTCTTGCCTTTACTTTTGCATGCTTTAGGTTAAATAACTCAAATCAAACTTCTGGTCTTAGATGATTAACTTAGATTGATACAAAACAAGAAAAAGACACTCAGATTCTTAACATTGTCCTTTGGGTTCGATCCTAAATCTGTACTATGATAAGGCTTCCACACTCTTGTGGGGTTGGAGCATTTATCTAGCACCAGTTGTAGGTAAACCTAGAGAGAACATCAACTCTCTAGGGTTTTTGGTGCATATTAGGACTTCCATTGGAAGAGTAATCTTTTGGTGTAAGTTCTAGCTCCATCAAAAAATGGCGCCGTTGCCGGGGACAACGGTATAAGAATCGGTCTTTTTCGAATTTCGTGTCGATTTAGGTTTCTCTAAGGTTTTTCATTTTCTTTTCAAAAACCTAAAAAATGTGAAGGGCTTAATCTCACATATATTCTTGGTTTTGAACTGGTTGGTTAAGTCTGATACACTCTTTCCTTCATTTCAGGTACCAACTCTCTTCAGATTGAAGCAGTCGACACCACCAACCGTTAGATGTCAACTATGTGGTGACTATTCTCATGCATCTATTTACTGCTTCAATGTCCCTCCTCTCTACGCGATGGCTCTACGTCAAATAATCATGAATCAGATAGCTGGGAAACTCAAAGTAGCCTCTTCATACAGCTATGGATATAACGCAGGTTATAGTTCGTATCACCCCAGAGGCTACTACGAAAAACCTAACTATGGTGGATTTCAAGGCGTGAACTACAATGTAGAAGGGAACCTGGAAGACGATGAAGTGCATGAAGATCAACACACATTGATGGAAGAAATACGTGCTCTACAGACATCGGTGGCTCAACAACTAGCTGATCAAACAGCCGCGATCAAGAAGTTGATAGCTAATCTTGATCGACTTATCGACACTCGTGAGCAACATGTAGAAGAACCACCTATTTCAACTAAGCACATCCCCAGTCCACATGTTGAAATCAATTACGATGATGATTATGAAATCATGTGGGATATGCCTTCCAATGATCTTCATTCATCAGTGCAAGGTGAAAGATTGAGTAACCGATATGAGGATTGTCTACATTCAGAAGACCAATGGGGGATAAACTTCAATACCTACCCACCTTCTGACTCCATAGACCCAGATCCAACCATACAGATTGAGGGGCAGTTAGCAATGATTGACTCCTTATACGACAAATATTCTTCAACTTCAACTGTCTTGCCGTTGAATCCCAATGAAGAAGGATCTACGTTACATGAACTCTACACTCCTTCACAGTCAGACATAGATGAATACGAGACTGATTCAGATGAGGTGACATCTTTTATGCAAGAGACTCAAATGACTTCATTACTGGAGCAGGATCCGATTTGTCCTTATGAAGAAATTTATGATCATTCGGTTGATCTAGAAACAAACTTTGAGGATGGGGCTGACCAAGACCCTGATCCAGGGACGGACCATACCACTCTCACTGAACCCGATAGTGATGAAGAAAAATCATGGGGAGATGACGGATCTCATGATGATGAATCCATGACTAATCCTTTCCATGAGATGATGTCACCGGAGCTACCACCTCTACAAGAAGTCCAGACAGAGCCAGTTCTTGAATAAGAGCATGATTTTTCTATTGAATCTCCTTCTAGTCACTTGAACGAGTTGAAAGTGCACTATGAAGAGAAACATGAACCATCTCTTGACTTGGGAATGGATTACGATATTACCGTAAACTCTTGTAATGACAAAAAGGACCCTTGGGAAGACATCAAGCCACAAACCTATCCCTTTACATCCATACATCCCTATGAAGAAGCCCCTCCTGATATTCAAGAAATTGAGATATGTCGATTACCTGAGCTAGGTTCCATTCCTCTCATAGAAACTCCTCCCAAGCACTCAATAGAACCAGAGGAGTGTTATGAAGAAGAATTGGAACAACAATATATTATCCCCAATATTGAAGAAATGGGTTCATCAGAGGATTTTAGCCCTCAAAATGATATGTCATGGACTAATCCCTCCCATAAAGAGACATCACTGGAACTCCTATCTCAGGATCCCATGACTTTCTCACCTAAGCAAGAGTTCATTTTACCAGTCAAACCCTCTTCTAGTTACTCAGATGAATTAAGGATGTTCTACGAGGAAAATTCTGAACAAAATCTTGAAAATAAGAACGACGCTCTTACCAATCTCAACACTGATAAAGATGATGATACTCCTCAAAATAACTCCTCTGATGAAGAAATGTCATCCTGGCTACCATATCCCACACAAGAAAAGCTAGGTGATGAAATGAAGCCGGAACCGAATCCACCACCTGAACCTGGACAGGAGGAAGTTCAAGTGGCCGACCCTCAATCAACTGCCCTAGATTTTGAAGAAAGCAGTTTTACTTTGAACTTCGAGGGTGAGCCACAACTGGAGGGCACAAGTGGGCATAACCTTGATTTCTCGCATAGTCCTCTAGTTTCGACTGCTTATATCTCACCTACCTCGCTGACGGGGGAAGGTCTATGGATTCTTTTAGACGGACAATGAGGTGAAAGAAATGTGCATCAAAGCCATCCAGAAGACTCATTTGAGTTGCCACAACCACCCAGTCAATAGGTTGTTCGGGCCACTTCCTTGTTCTCGGCACCAGCTATCGCAAGACATCTTTTCCGCACTTTCTTCCAACTACGAGGACCGCCTGGTTAACATTGCGCAACCCTTCCCCTCCACCTCGAACCTAATTTTAGTTCAGAAAAGAGCAAATTCATGAGTTCAAGGTGGAGGGCGGGTGGTATGACTTTCACTCCACCCTCTATCTTTATTGCTTCCTAAGCCAAGTGAGAATGAATAAAAGCCAGAATGTGAATAAAAACATGAGAGTTGTGCCCTGAATAAGGATAACCGATAAAGGTCCTGCCCGACCGGTACATTAGCTGCCCTCATAAAGGCAGATGTGTCGTGATCGGTAGTAGGATCCTAAGGATCCAAAAATAACCCCTTACCTCCTCTCAAAGAGGTAAAATAGCCAAAAGCCTTAAGCCAACCTATACACACTTCTGAGTTCCCTTTAGAAAAAAAAATTCGGGTGTAAGGCTAAGTCAACCAGAGTTGTGCACAATTCATTCAAAGTATCTCGATGAGTCAACTAATAATAAGAGTCTTGATCCAATCAGAGGATAGACTCTTATCTTTTGATCATACCCCCATTCCCTCCTTTTTCAACACCAGTGACAAATCGTATGCATTTTGTTGATTCTATGGGTCTGTTCAATGTCTCATAAAACTCTTTAACATGACCGATACAACAGAGAGTGAGAAGGAAGTACTTCAGAAAAGTGAACTCAAAAATGAGGATATCATAAGATGTATTTCGTGATCTAAGGAAGCTTTAATGTCGTATCGATCTGAGCCATGAACAAAATTACGATATGACAATAGGATGAGGCAATCCTGAGATGAACGATTTCATTGGAGACTGTTTTAAGTTTTCTGTTTCTTGGGACGAGCAACGCTTAAGTTCGGTGTGGTGATGTATCCTCCAGACTCATCCTCAGTCACCAATTCAAAGGATTTCTGACGTTTTTGCCCTAATTTTGGTTTCACCTCTTTTTCCTTCTCTCTTTTTTATGAAAATTCTGACGCTTGCACGAAGGTGAGGTAACTACGAGACCAACAAACGAGCTTTTTGTCGACTGTTTTAGGCTTTTTCGTTCCTCGGGACGAGCAACGCTTAAGTTCGGTGTGGTGATGAATCCTCCAGATTCACCATTACAGTCGCCAATTTTAGGGATTTTGTGCCTCATATTGACTGATTTACCCTTGCTTTGGGTATTTCCCTAGTTCCATGCTAATATTGCTTTAATAGTTCTATTTACAAGATTATTTGATCTTTTTATCTCTCATTCACTTCCCTTCTTCTCTACAGATCAATCTCAACCATCCAATCGAGATCCAACAGTTCCTTTTCATCTAACCACTCGGTCTTGATCCATTCGGTTTAACCCATGCGGTCTCAAGACCGTATGAGCCCATGCGGTCTCAAGACCGTTTGAGCTTATGCGGTCTCAAGACCGTATGAGCCCATGCGGTCTCAAGACCGTTTGAGCCCATGCGGTCTCAAGACCGTATGAGCCCATGCAGTCTCAAGACCATTTGAGCATGATAGCAGCAAACCGTATGAACTGTCCACCTGCAGGATGTTTGACCGAGCATGCAAACTGTTTGCCTGTCATTTGCCCAAGACCATTTGCTGCATGATTAAATGGTTTGCAAACCATTTGCTGGATACACGTGAAGAACTGAATGGATAAGCTGCTGATTAGCTAGGCGTGAAGACCGTTTGAGCAAGATTCCTTACAAACTGTTTGCTCTAGAACGAATGAAAGATCACACATGCATAAGCATGCATGATCGAATGGATTAGCAACTAAGGCCAAACCGCATGAAGGCATGACGATTGCGCAAGACCGCATGCACCGAGATCGTATGAGTAATAGGAAGCGAAACCGCATGAGTCCACGTGATCGAGCGCTGCGTTGCGTCAAGGTGAAGCTGCCAAGACCGTTTACGCTCACGTGAACGCATGCATGATCGTTTGGATCAGCTGGCAAGACCGTTTGCTTTTTCTTCTTTCTCTAAAGCGAAGACCGTATGGGAACAGAAGACCGAATGGGTAAAGTTTGCGGGATCGTTTGATAAGAGCTAACATATAAAACCTTTTGCTGAAACCACGTGAGTGCATGCACACTACGTGAAGAACCGCATGGAATGGCAAAGCAAATGAGAGAAAAAAAAGTAAAGAATGTGAGAGTGTCTTGGAAACGAATGGAAAGTGGAGGAGAAAACAAGACGAGCAATATGGAAAAGCAAAAGAATGCACATGCAAACCGCATAGCTAATTGCTTTACCAAACCGCATGAGCAGCTGCGTGTGAAACCGCATGAATAGCAGCTCGTGAGAAGCCAAGACCGCATGGAGCTATTAAGCCAAAACCGCAGGATCGTATAGCTGCAAACACGTGAAGGACCAAGTTAGGATTATTTGCTGAGCCGAGACCGCATGAAGAAGTCTGAGAAATGAAGACTGCATGGATAGAGATCGCATGCGCAAACCGCATGAGAGGACCGAATGGAATAGCAGCGTAAATCAAGACCGCATGAGACATTGCATGCATAGACCGCATGGAGCACATTAGCAAGACCGCATGGCCGGTTGCCTATGCAAGACCGAATGGATAGCGATGACCGTTGCGAAGACCGCATGAGCTAATTGCTTTCTGAAACCGCATGAGCTCAAATGTATGAAACCGCATGGGACAAAAGGACACGCACAAAAGTGTGGCTCTTTGGCCCAAGATATTTTAGCAAGCCTATAAATAGAAGGGTAGAGGCATGTTCTACAAGATCCCATCTCACTACGGCCCAAGGCTGCCGGACTGGGACCAGTGCCGGGACACCGCCAGAATGCCCGAGCACCGTTTCCAACGAAACTTCACCCACAGCCTCAGAATCCCGGCCTGAGTCCAGATCCGGTGTGCTGCCAGACTGGGGACAGATCTAGAAGGCTGTTCCATCACCATCTCACCTCTATCATCTCACTTCTACCATTGTTCTACCTCATTCTACCCATGCAATCCCGGAGGTAGACACGATGATCGAGGTGGAGAGACAGGCGTCATCGACCACAACGGAGCAGTCCTGGAGACTGCGACGATCTACACCGGGCTGTCACAGATCTACTCATCTGCTCCGAAGATGCTTTCTTTCTCTCTCTTCTCTTTCTTTGTTGCTCCCTCTACGAGGAGCTTGTAGTTCCATTCACTGGGGTGCGGGGACTAGCCCCGCTGCCCGTGTTTTGTAACTTGTATCAAAAAGATGTTATCTTTCCGATTCAATGCTAAATCATTTCATACATGCTTGGATGTTGGCCGCATTCTTGTGTGCATCTATTGTCTTTCATTGTGGTTTGTCTACGACCGCTCTTGAGACTCGAATACCGATTTAGTGTTAGTTTTTGGTGTGTGTATCCACCGCGCATCCGTTTCAGTATCTAGGAACGCTTTCTAAGGAGTGGAGTAAACTCACCTCCATCGTTGTACTTTTGTACTATGAAATGGAATCACTTGACGTACAAAAGTGCAACCTTGACAGGTCGAGGAACACACTCCGAGGAGAGAGTGGTGCAAAGTACTTGACCATTCGTTCGGGAATGGTTGACGTTGCAACACTCTCACGTTTCTCGTAGCTATATCCTCGAAAGAGGGATAGTCTATAAGGATACTAATCGATTTGGTAATTATCGATCACTTGTTAGTTTTCCGATGCACGTTTCACGAGGTTGAGTAAGATTTTCTCTTCGGAGACTACATATCTTCATTGACACGTAGATACGTACCGAATGAGAGTTACTCAACCCCTGAAGGATGTGTGCATTACTCTTGTCCTATAAGACATCGGTATTGTACAACATCCATGTATCTTGCTTACAAGTCTTGCTATGTTTGGTACAAGTACAATTCATGTGTAGTGGTGGTGAATACCCGCATCACCCCAGTGATCCATCATCATTTGCTAATCTTAGTTTTTAATCCTTAAACTAGTTTTTATTCTTGCCTTTACTTTTGCATGCTTTAGGTTAAATAACTCAAATCAAACTTCTGGTCTTAGATGATTAACTTAGATTGATACGAAACAAGAAAAAGACACTCAGATTCTTAACATTGTCCTTTGGGTTCGATCCCAAATCTGTACTATGATAAATCTTCCACACTCTTGTGGGGTTGGAGCATTTATCTAGCACCAGTTGTAGGTAAACCTAGAGAGAACATCAACTCTCTAGGGTTTTTGGTGCATATTAGGACTTCCATTGGAAGAGTAATCTTTTGGTGTAAGTTCTAGCTCCATCACACTTGCCAAAAAGGAAATTGGAAGATTAGATATTTTATTGATAATCACACCATGACTCATAGGGTGTGATTCTGTCTTTATGATACATCATTATGTTTTAGTTTTGAGTTAATTGTGATACACTACCTCGGTCTCCCAAAAGGTCCTCAAACTTATGATTTCAAAGTATTTTCACATGATCATATCGAAGTGTTTTAATACTTATACCAAATGGGTTATCTACTTCATTGTTGATCTCCTTGAACACTTCCAAGAGATTTAGACTTGTATTTCATCAAATTAAATTTTCCATATCTAAATAAAATGATGTACTATTAACCACCTTTAGCATTTTTTCTAAAAGGTCTATATAAATTAGTATGTATGAGACCTAATAGAATACTCACTCTCCCACTACATTTAGTGAAAGGTTCTTTTATCATTTTACCAATAAACAAGATTTACATGTATCTATTGGTTAATTAACCAAAAGAGTCTAGACAACCATAATTATGGATTCTAGAATGCATTTCTAATTTATGCTCTCTCGATGACAATGTTTTAGGTATTCATTATTTGAGTCATGGAGTCATTCATTATATATAGTACACATATTTGTTTTTGGAAGTGTAAAGTATAGACTATGAGACATTTGGAATTGCCATGAAAGATCTCATCTTTTAAAATGAAACATTGATTTATTGATAATATACTTTTCCATACAAGATACATGATGTTTTCATCAATGGAAGGCACATAATAGCAATTCACTAATTCTATTACATGCCCATCAGGCTGAATGACATATTCCAATTGTAGTGGAAACAACTCTTGCTCCATATAGTATTCTCAAGTCATGAAGTGGAGATCTATATCTCCTTCTTCTTCCCAAGTACCTCTATGTAAAGAGGGCAGTTCCTTTTCCAGTGTCCAGCCTGGTGATAGTGGTGGCACTTCCTTTCCTTATTCACTCCTCCTTTATCTTTCAATGAATAACAGTTCAACTTCTGGATATCTTTAGAACTCCTCTTAGCTTTGTCTTTGCCCTTGGACTTCCCATAATGATCATCATCACATATTTGGGTTTGTCATTCTTCATTTGTGCTTCATCTGTCATAAATATGCTAAGTAATTCTGAAAATGAAATGTCAAAATAATTCATGTTATAGTTTATGACAAACTAGCTGTATGATTCTAGCAGTGATTGCAAAATCACGTCTGTGACAAACTCTTGGCCTAAGGAAAATCTTAGTCTAGCAAGGCTCTCTACATACCCAATCAACTTGAGTGTATGAGGACCTACTGGATCTCCTTCAACCATATTGCATTTGAACAACGCCTTTGAGACATCATATCTTTCTTGTCTTGTTGATCTTGGTACATGTTCTTAAGATGTTTTACCATCTCAATAACATCCATGTTCTCATGTTATCTCTGCAACTCATAGTTCATTGAGTAAAACATCAGACACTTGACATCTAAGGCATCTTAAGAGTGTTACTTGTAAGCATCCCTATCAGCCTTAGGCACAGTCGGAGCAAGTTCATATGGCCGTGGAATCTCCAGGACATAAAGCTTGCTCTCTTGAGTGAGAACGATTCTCAACATCCAGAACCAGTCATGGAAGTTGTTCCCATTCAAAGAAAACATGTTTGTGTTTGACATTAGATTCTATAAGAAAAATATGCAATTTGTCCAAACACTTTTGATTTGATTGCATTAATATAAAATTTGACAATGTCTAATTAGGACTTTAATAAATTATTGCTCCCACTATTTTGTTCAAATTGATAGCCTTCACATATCACTTTGGAAGATTGCAGCATACAACCTTCTAGTGAACCAATACCCAAAACTGTTGAATTATTACCCAACCAATGCCAACTTCCATAATCAATTATTAAGGTAGATAACTTTTTCCATTTACATCTTATCAATTCCTGGATATATGGTACACGCAACTCTTTGCTATAGTAATCAACATGCTTCTTGGTACTTAATTTAATTAAAATTGCCTAGTTAAGTCTGACTTAAAAGTCAACATGATATTGGTGCACCCTGCTTTATAGGCCCACATGACTAACATCACACTTCAATGAGATGGAAAACACACCATGCTTAGTGTGCCCACACTTAGTCAGTTAAGCTTTTCATGTGTGTTTCTCATGGAAAGCATCTAAAACTTAATTTTGGATTGAGTGATTTTGTATTTATATAAATAGATATACATATCCAAACACCACATACTTATATGTATCATATACATACTATATCCACAAAAGAAATATGGAATATTAAAACATGAGGGATGGTTATGGCCATACTATTGTAATTCCTTGAAGCCACAAGGAATTACTATCACATAAGGTCCACATCATATGTAGCAACCAATTGTTGATGAAGATCTATGCTAGAACCAATTTGGGCTGAATGATTCAACTCTTGAACAGATTGGTTGGCCTCCTGGTTGGTCAGTTGATCTCTTAGATAGATCGACTGGTCTCCAGTCCAAATGACGTCTAGACTCCTCCAATCGATCAGTTGGTCTACTAGACAATCGGTCGGCTCCTCCTATATCTTGGCCTCCTCGGTACTCCAGTCGATCGGTTCATCTTCTGAAATAGTCGGTTCGTCTGGAGATGAATGCCTTCTTTTCCATAACAAAAATAAAACTATGAAAATCCTATTTAACATATTACATTATAATATGGAAACCTGGACCTACGTTTGAGGGGAGCATAGGAAGGAAAGAATTAATAGTTTTACATACAGAAAAAGAGAGAGAGAGAGGCTCGGTATGCAAACTGATATAAAATAGGAATAACAACCATCCAACCAAGCACAAAGATCTAGGGTTATTGGCCATAACCATGCTAACATCCACATCAAAACCAACTTTTAGGATGATGCATATAAATTGCATACATGAATCATAACATATATGTGTGTGTATATATATATATATATATATGGATTGTATGTGGTATTAAATCAGATATGCACATTTATATTTAAATATTTGCATTGCGTGTAATAAATAAATGATAAAATCAAAAATTTGATCATATCAATTAAATCCTAGAATATAGTAAATTTACATGGCTTTAATATCATTGTAGGGATATATGGAAGAAGGAACAAAAGATTTACTTCCATATTCCCTTAGATAGCAGATCGCCTCAACAACTATGAATTGGAAATGAGGGATGCAAGGAATATACCTAGTCTTGGAGCAAGTCGAGTGACTTATCCTAGCTGTAACGTGCTTCTTCTACAAGAAGCACTCAAGAAGTCGCCAGCAATGACCTACCGGTGCAACACCATGCACGGGGGTTTATGGCCTCCTTCTAATGGGTGGATACAACCTCCACCTATCTACGTAGTCCACTCGGACCGCTGGGAACTCCACATTGCGCTACCAGAGTCAATGGGAAGGAGTTGTCCATTCAAATGTCAACCTTCAAATTTGAAGTGAAAAACCAATCCTTACTAATTCCCCTTTTTTAGTTTCTTTATTTTGCCTTGAGGTTTGCTAGTTTCCTCCCTAAAAAACTTCTTATGCCACTACATTTGAAAAGTCTTTACCACATAAAACTTGTCTCCCTAAACTATGGATAGGCTTCAGTTCTCTTTATGAGGACTCAAGAGAGGTTTTAGGAGTACTAGTCCATTGAATGAATCATTATCTCATCAGGATTTACACCTTGATCTTGTTCCAAGCTTGCGGTTACTTTGTATCATGATTTATTGGTATGGAATTCATAGTCTGAATATGAGTTTTCTAGTAATGTCAATTAATCTGCCAAAACAATTCAATAACATCAATATTACTACTATTAGAAATTTCTAACCTACTCTATTTGTGCCACACCTTCTAAGTTACCAAATTCATCAACACTATAAGAATTATCAACATCATCATCCACAACATTCTGTAGGTTAAAACAACCAATACACAGATCATGTTCAATTCTTTTACAGTATAATCAGCTAAACACATGTGAATTGAATAATTCAAACTTGAAACAAGACAATGTTATTGGATTATATACAAGAAGCCACATGTTAACTTAGTAAAATGTGTATTCATAATCTGGCCACCTAATAACAGACTGGCGATGGACATCCTATCTTACCAAAATAGGGGGCTTGGTTGCTCCACTTCATCCAAATCTCTAGATTTTTTAAAAGGGCCCAGTCTAGAATAAGAGTCATTATTTTTAAGGATCAGATCCGCTTTGTTCTGTAAATAAGAAAGGAAACAATAGAGCTTATATACTAGGACTAACAAAATATGTCAATTTGGTATATTCAGAATTATCTTACTACCCATACATAAGCACTAGGATGTGTTGTGCTTAGCTCCATTGAATTGATTATTGAAAATATATCTACCGGATCATGTTATATTCAAGTGTACTTACTTCTCATCATTTTATGAGTCTACAAGAATTAGGTTAATATTCTTGGTATGTGTAACTTAGCTTATACAATAGAGTTATATCTACCATCACCTTTATGGAGAGTTGGTGCATAAGGCCATTAAGATCAAATTCTTAAACATAAAGTTACTCCATTATTTTTCCTACTTAAATACCTTCTATTTACTATTAACCAATTGATCAAACTCAAATATGGAAGTAATTTGACAGGCACAACTTATTTTATGGATTTATTTTAGCTATCCAATTAGTGTCTATCATCCATCATAGTTATGTTTAATTATCTTTATTAGGGTGATTGTTTCCTTGTGCATAATTAAGGAATTTCCTAAGAATTTCATATTGAATTAATTATTAAATTCAAACAATCATAAAGTAGTATCCCAAATTAATAAGGTATAATACTCCGCCCCCTTATATGATTAATATATAACCCAACTAATCATCAAAAGAGGTAATTTAGGGTAAACCCACTAAGTCGGAGATATACAAAACTTATTCTTACAATTTCTCCACACATAGGTATAGGTTTCAAGGTTGACCTAACTATTCAAAGGGTTCTTCTCTACAATATTTCTCTATAATCACTATAGGAAAATTGTACAACAACGGCAGAATATAGTTGTCGTAGATGTGGAAAAGTTTGTCGTTATAACTACTAACGACAAGAAAAATAATTCGTCGCATGTTGTCGTTACTGGTCTTGCCGTAAATGAAATTTGTGACAATTAATTTCATTCTATCATTATTAGTAATTTCAACGAGTTCAGTATGTTGTCTTTATTGATAATAATGACAAAATAAATTGTTTATTGGTGATAGTATTAGAGATCACATTATGCTGTCGCATGTACTAATAATGACAACATAAATTATCAGTCATTAATGGTATTCGTGATCACACAATTCCGCCGCATATACTAACAATGACAAATTTATCAATTTGATGGCTATTGATAATAGAGACGTCTTTTATGGACGTAAATAGCTATAACAGCCAAAAAATATATAATTTTAACGCATTAAACATTCTATGTCAATTATCTTTGTGAAGATGTACTTGACTTTCAAAATTAATACAAATTGATATAGAATAAAATCTTATTTCATTAATAAATAAAGTGAATTACATCAGAAGTTCATTACATGGAGAAGACATTTGACCTTGCCCCTCATCTTAAAAAAGTACATATATCTAAACAACAAGGTTCATACATATGTTTTCTTCAACAATATGAAACGTTCACATGTTGTAACATCCATATTTTTCTCTTTGTATCTCAGTGCAAGGATGTCTATTATTTCTGTATATCATGACAATACTGAGAATTAACATTAAAAAATATAGATCCTAGCATCAACTAAGCTCCCATCCAATTCACTTCCCACCAAGAGCTACGGAAGTATTCGTCGTCATAATACTTGATTTCAAGATCCGGTAGCAATCAGAAAGTAGGGACAAAATGTACAATATCACGTTCAACCACATAGTTCATCTTCTTTTGTACAATATCCCTTTTTCTTTCCATTGTTTCTTGTTGGTTTTTGATGACTCCAAGGAATTGAGTTGACGATCATTACCTAGACAAGGATAGAAAGAGTGGTACATCATTTTTGTTGCAATAATTCTCTACAATTTTTTCCTGCAACTTGAAATAAAAAATCTAAAATTTCATATGACAGTTATAGGATAACATGTAGAAAAAAAGTAGTAAATATAAAACGGAATGTGAATCGCTGGTAATACATTCATAATTGCATACTAGCATGAAATTACAACAATATAATAAAAGGAAATGTGCAACACATTATAGTATTCTTAGATATACTATAATTTCAGCTACATGGCTAACTACTTCCATTGGCTACTTACTACTTAGTGTATAAGCAAAAAAACTTTTCATTAAGGAAGAATACTTCATCACCAAAAAGATTAACACTAAGATCATAGCTAGGATGATAGTTAAAACCAAACACTAAAAAGATTGACTTCGTCAGAAATAGAAAGAAAGAGATCTATAGCAGAATTTCAGCCAACAAAGGCCTTCACTTGAGCCAAGTTCAGTCACAGAAACTAAAGAAGAAAGGTGGCAGCAACTCCATATTCTTAGAAATTCTTTGATTGAGCCTATATTGCCTTCTCTGTCATCCACACAAAATAGAAATCTCCAAAGCCTATATTGCCTTCTCTGTCATCCACACAAAATAGAAACCTCCAAAATTTACTAAATCAGCAAAAGAAGATAGATAGCTTGTTCAAACAATCCTTAAATGGGAAGAAGACTTCAAGTAGGGACTAGACTTAGACTAAAAACCTATGTATTGAAAATAACAACTCCACAATTATTGAGGACCAACAAAAATTCAGAAAGTACATGTCTTTTTAGAACCAAAATAGGCACAATGCTCAAATAAGAAAGAGCAACAAGCTCAAAGAGTGAGTAATACACATAACAACAAAATACAACATAGGAATGGATAGTGACAACAAAGACATACAGATTGATCTATACCCAAAAATCTAGAAGATGTTTGAAAAGAATCAAAATCAACATATGTGTATGAGATAAAAGAGTTAAAAAACTATGTAGAGCCCCATCTCCATAAAGACAATAAATTACATGGTTGGAAGAATCATAACAAGACGAGCTTTAATGGGAAAACTACAAGACTTCCTGGATAGGAATTTGATTGTAAGACAGAGGTGAGGTTGTAACATCATTTTCATGAATAAGAGTTATCATTACATGCTTAAATTACCTCTACACGCTAACCCAATGTCACCCATTGATGCCATCAATAATGAATAAACTACAAATAATCACAACATAAAATTTTACCTTAGAATATTGACCATGAGAATGGGACACTCCCATTTCATAATATATGTATATTCTCATCATTCATCTTGATCAGATAGACCGCTCTTATATCATGATGTTAACAAAAATTGAATCTCATGTGTTCAGTATATATTAGGCTTATACCACACCATTCAAATTCAAAACTAGACAATGATGACATAAAGCTAAAAGAATAAAAAGTTGGCACAGGTTAGTTGTGTCTTCATACACAGAAATAAAAGTATAAAAAAGTATGCTTAGTTAGAATAGAAGTAAATACCTAAAGTTCTCTTTCCAAACACCACTATGAGGTTGAATTAGAATCTCTACTTGGAGCAAACTCACCATTCTTACCCTCTCCAACATGTGATTGGTGGTGACTTGTCCAAATGATCTGGATTTCTTGAACTAGAAACAAGGGGTAAGTTCAAGGGGTCTAATATCATGTTTCCAGAACTCTGTGGTCATATCTTCACACAATTGTCTTTAACTTTTATTTACATTTGGTATTGGTATTGGGTGACTTGAAATAAAGGAATAGGTGATTGTCAATATGCATTGCAAATACAAATAGGAAATGATATATAGGGCAAGCCATCTTTTTCCAATTGAATGAAGCGTATCTTACTTTCATAAAATAACATGTTCTAACCAATAGTCTTTAATCCTTTATACAGAGACCCATTCAACTAAATGAACAAGTAAAAAGATAGAGAACCCCTTATGTGTATCCACGTATAAGTGAAACAAACTAATCATACATCTTAGTGTGTATTGACTTACTTTGATGTGATCTTTTGACAGCTCATCTAACTCATGTGCATTGTATTCAAAAATAAGAAGAAAAAATTATAGGGCAATGAAGATCA
Source organism: Alisma plantago-aquatica (assembly GCA_963693085.1). Lineage (NCBI taxonomy): Eukaryota > Viridiplantae > Streptophyta > Magnoliopsida > Alismatales > Alismataceae > Alisma > Alisma plantago-aquatica. Next base: position 1,493,078,447 of record OY856412.1, read on the forward strand.
GATTAGTAGACTCAACACCAATCAAAACTTGAGAATTATATCACTAGGATAGGTCAAATATGAATCTGAAATTCATATCCCTAAATAGACACATTAGTATGTACGTCCAGAGAACATAGGACGGAGAAGCCACCCATGGATCAAAAGTATTAACCTGACATCAATTAGAATTTTGAGCCACAGGAAATCACAAAATTTAGTTCATTATCCAGTTTCATAAACTAAAAAGTAGAATAAAATCTAACTATATAGTATTGTGTGGAAAAAGGAGTACTATATAACAATCAGGATGATTGCATGGACTTTCATTGATGACTAACTTTTGCAATTTGTGTCCTCTACTCAAATACAAAATAACATTTGAACGTCCTTAGTATTATAGACGACATTTCTATTCATCTGATTGTTTCAATGCTTCCAGTTAATCTGGTATACCAGAAATAAAAGGATGCCAGTGTTCCCCATAAACCTGATGAAAGAGTTTACCAGTGATCTGGAAAATGTAGAGATGATAAGAATGTTAATAGTAGGCATATGTTCCATATTTATGTATTCAAATTCAGACTTGAATCACAATCTTTGAGATATTATGTTCTGACAACATGAATTTAGAGATAGTTTGAAGATTACGGTAAATTCTAAGCATCAAAATTGGTGTAATTCCACTAATATATTAGCAAAATCATAGGAATAAAATATAGGAATCCAACTGAAACATTTAAAATTTTCAGTAAGTAGCATTCTACTATGCTTTGTAGATATTTCTTAGCCTTCCTACGTTCACCATTTCCATGTCTATAACAGTCAGATGCAATATATTAAGCGGTTGTGTTGTGAGGTGACTCCCTGCTATCCCATGAGAAAAAGGTTAGGATGAAATCAATATCCTAGCTTCTTATATCTAGATCAGAGGGAGGTAATGACCGACATATTTAGTTCTAATTGTATTGGGATACACATCCGATGCTTGATTGGTAGCTCCAAGCTTGTATTACACTTTGATAGTAGAAGTTAGCAATTTGATCACTTATCCTTGTTGATAGTTAATGAAATCTCCTATCTGAGGAGATATTTCAAGCTACAAGGGTGTACGCAAAATAGGAAGGAGGCGCCCAATAGATATTGACACCATTTGCCTACTTCTACAATGAGGGTGATTTCATATGTGGATTTGGAAGCTTGCACGTTGGAGAGCACATCACTTGGATAAGGAATGGAGTAGTTATCTTCCATTTTTGGGTCATATTTTACTCCCATGTATGACACAAAGTGCATCACATACTACATTTAAGCAACAAACATAGTGTGAAGATGAGTAGTTGATCAACAATTTAGTACAAAAGATTCTCACGAACCAGTAGATCATTAGAAAATCTTAGAGACACAACAAAATAAGGGTAACATGGATTGTTAAGTCCGTTTCAATCAACTCACCTCAGATTAGCAGTAATAAAGTACCTTTAAGAATCTGGGATTTATTGGTTCACGTATATAGTGTTGATGTTGTGGGATTTTCTAGTCTCCTATATTTGTTGGGTCTCTTGATGGTGCCCTAGTCTCTATCTCCATATCCATCTGTGAGGTACACAACCAACCAACATCAGGATCCCTTAATTTCACCCTCAACTACTACAAATTTTCTCTTATCCAAATGGCCTAACAATAAATATTACAGAGAAAAATTGTAGAGTAGTAGAGGGGAAGACATGTTTATTAAGATATTACAGTAGAAAGTAGAGTTCAAAAATGCATAATGCAATTAAAATTTTTTGTAAGAAGCACTAATAGATAGATATGGAATCCATTACAATATAAACTTTTTGAAGATGCCATGCATTAGATTTCAAAAATGTAAGATCTACATGTAACAAATTAAACTTATCTGAGAGCTTAGAACATCAGCAAGACATTCACCTTATCTATCAGCTCAAGAGGATAATCAGTAAGACATTCACCTTGTTAATAACTACTTGCTCCAAAACAAGACCATGATGATATTTGTATGGTCATGTTTATGTCCTAGGAATGTAGAAATGAAAATTGTAACAAATGTCACTACATGAAGAACTTAGATGAGAGACTACTCACAAATGGTAAGATAATTATTAGTCTTGTATAGATAAAGTCAACCACAGTAGCAGTGGTAGCAGTAGATGTAGCAGGGATACATGATTTTCTCCAAAAAGAGACATGGTTAAGAACTTAATATAAACATTGATGTGGCTGGTAGCTTAAAATATGAGCTAGATTCGAGGTATTCATAAAATATGTGGATACTTACGATCATCATGGATACTTACAATCATTCCATCATGAGCACACATATACACGTCATAGATTTTGGGGTGAACAACTTTAGTATCTACCATAGCTCCTCTAATTACACAAAAAATTAATGACATGGGCTCACTTTGGGCTTGATTGGGACATGTGACAACACATGATCAAATACATGAGTGAGGAAAACTTGTGTGTGATCATGTTGTTTCTCGAATATGCTAGGACATTTTTAGTAAAATCTGTTAGGAACAATTTAGTGTGATTTTTCTTCTATGCAATTATCACCCTAACTGGCATAAGAAATTGACACTCAAATGCTCAATGGCCTAGCATTAGAGAAAATGGAAGTAGGATGAATACGAGGTGAATTGGTATGAATTATAACCTCCCAGTCATAAACTAGAACTAACCTTGACTATCTAGTCCAATTCAATGTCCCAACTCCATCCCTATATTGTAATCATGGTGTTAAAAGAAAACAACCATGCATAGAATAAAGTGTAGAGTTTTCTCTGTCTTCACAACAAGATAGCTATTATCAGTTTAACTTTATCTGGTCTATATTGCTCTAAAATTTTGTTTTAAGCTACATTGTTCTGGCAGGGGATCTTATTGATCAATGGGATGCTTAATGTTCTCTCAACTGTCAAAACAAAATTGGTCCCACCAATCTAGATAATACAAATGAAAAGAAGAAAGTAGAAGATGGAGCAAAAAAAACAAATTAGATTGTGAACTTGAAATGATGGTACGGGCAACAATACAATTTAATATCACTTATACATGCATCAATGTGGAAGTAAAACACCTTCCATTGGTTAATTTGTATAGTTACTGAGTTATGGATTGCTTATGCAAATAAAGATGCATACAATAAGTTTTTGGGAATGTTGATTAGTTGTTGGGAGAGATGACACAATTGCCATGGGTGTGATTAACTCAGAACGCCCATATTATAAGGGATCTCACGAGGATTTCCTCCTTGAAAAGGTGAGAAGGATTTGATGGATGTTTCTACTATGCACTTGGATATCCAACCTGCCCAATAGGCATCACGACTTAACCTAGATACCTTTTTGATGTTTGGTCCCATACATAATAACTAAATGTCTTGGGAAAACAAATGACATGCATCTATTAAGTGTAGTGCTAGGATATGAGATGAATTTATTAAATTTAGTGCAAATCAATTATGATATTAAATGAGGTGTAGAATTGAAAATTATAAAAAGAAGGAACTGTATAGGTGTCACAGGACAGTCGCCCCAATGCCCTTACATATTCTTGTTAAGTTGTGGCCCTAAGATCCTAGCCACATATTATGTACCTAGCATGTGCCTCAAAAACCATGGATACATCTGAACTCCAAGTTGAATCTAGTTACAGAATCTGACCTGGAACAAAGTCCAAACAGTGAATGAAGTTGATCTTAAGATTGGGTAGACAAGATACAATCCAATCTCTGAACTTGAGTTTATTTGCAGCATACATTTTCCTTAACTATGCACCCAGAATTACTCGTGACATTGGATTATTAGGTAGTAGAGGCTCCACGACACACAACCATAGTCACAATATACTCTGATTTTTTCAATAAATCACATTTAAAATGAGGATTTTTCTGTAGACGTATTAAATAGACGACCCAATTTGAGCATAGTCACAATGTATTACGTTTTATTCTCGTATTATTCACGATTGAAGTTTTCTTTCTGTTTTATAATTTTTGCATGTACTTTCTCAATTTATACTATTGAAGACTAACTTAATTTAAGTGTGTATATATGTGTGTTGTGACCGTGTATATGTAAATACACACACATATATGTGTATGTATCATGTATGCATGTATGTGTGTTATATGTATGCAATAGATGTATATATATGTACTTATATATTGTGCACTAGATGTATACATATATATGTGTTTGTGCTATATATGTGCAATATATATATATAGATATAGATATATGTATGTATGTATGAATCCTCCAATCTTTTGCCGACTTTTTCCCGAATCGTTGACCGTATTTTTACCCTACGTTGACCTCTTTTTACCCGAATTTCTAGCATAATTCCCTAATCCCAAATTTTTCAGCTTGACATAATGTATCCCAAATACCAAATTTGTGACAATGCACACAACACATAGAAGGTTGCATAAAAGTAGACACACTATCATATGCCTTCCTTTGGCTAAACATACATTGGAGGTTGGATTCCATTTTCATATGATCGCCTATGGCAGTGGAGGTTTAATTTTGCTTCCCATAATTTCTTCTTCGTAATTTTATTGGCATTTTATGAAGGGAAGAGGGCCACAATATAGTCCTATAGTTGGAAAGGAGGGACAAATCAAACCTAGTCAACATCCCAATAGGTAGAAGTAAGGTACTAGATTCAATCGTCTATAGCGAGGGATCCTTCAGTGAAATGGGAAAGGAACAACCGAATAGCGGAGGGTGACAAAGATGAATTCCAAAGTGGAGGCAATGTATTAAAATATGTGAGGTGTATCGAGGTGCTTTTGTCTTAACAACGCGAGGCATAAGTCTCAAATTGTACCATGCCACCTCATATAATATATATTGACAATATCATTTCCATGTCTGAGGCATGTGTGTGTGGCATGCAACATGTGAATTTCTCTATGTTTCTCCTACTCAGTTATTTTATGTTTCATATGTTGCATACATCATTCTTTTTCTTTTTTATATTTCCTTTCCCTCCATATGTTGCATTCATAGTTAATTCTTCTATTATTTATGTTTTTCTTCCCTCCAACTGATGTTTGCATTAATCATAGTTTTATTTTTTTTTGTTTAAGTTTTCTTCATGTTGTGTAGATTTCTGGCTCCCCTATGTGTCTTTTTGTTATCTATTCATATCCTTAATTACCTTAATACCTACTAGTCAATATTTTTCATATCTTTGTATCTTGTATATATTTTTAGTATATCAAATTTATATATGACTTCATTACTGACATCACCAGTCCAACTAGTTAACCGAGAACCAGTAGCCACACTCGTTAGATGAACGGTCCGGTCTTGATACAATTGAGTAGAAGACAAGAGGTGATGGTAAATAGAGGCGACCTAAAAATGGGGGAATGCTTTAACATGGATGAATCCATTGCAAAATAAGAGGTCGCAATCGCTCCTGGCTTCAACAAGAGTGTCCCTTCCAAGGTGGTCAAGGCTTGAGTGAGGACACATCTCACACAACAACAATGACACGAATGATATGTCCCAGCAACCAACCAACATATTACCATGGTCAATGGAGCTAGGGATCCTTCTAATATTGATGGGATGAGGGTGGAAATGAGGTCTCACTTAGGGCACAACTAGGAATCCAAAACAAGGTTTGTTGTTGATGGAAATAATTAAGGATTGAACATGTACTATGGACAAATAGATAGACGATGGAGTAGCCAGAAGAGTCAGGTTGTTTACGGATAGAAAACTTTTGGGATGACAAGGAGTGTGGATTTTTCATGGTAAAGTGTATATTCTACTATGAAACAATAGTAATGTTGTTGTGTTAGAAGGATGCAAACAAGTGAAGAATTTCAACCATAGAAAAATTACAATAGTAGAGACAAAAAAATAAGATCATGCCAATGAACTTTACTAACAACTACAAACTTTTTGTTTCATTGTCTCTATTACAACCGAAAGTTTCAATTGTAATAACTTTTTATGTTAATTTCTAGATTTCATCTTAATGACAAAAATATTATCTCAATTACATAAAAAGTTTTATCCATGTTGGTTTACTATACTAATAACAGAAAAGGTGGCAAGTTGTAGTGAATCTTTTACACCAAGAATAAAAAGTTTTTAGTGTTTGATATTAGAATCCAATTTTATAGTATCAAGAACTAGTCAAGGAGGAAGTTTCCATTAACACGGTGGCTTCAATTAATGTATTGCCATAGCACTAGCTCTGAAATTGTAGTCCACCCAAGGGTTTGGTCATCATACAATCAACAAAAAGGTTGAAATTTACCTCAAGTAGGCAAGGCTTTTGTATTTCAATATGCCAAATCAATTGAGTACAGTCACCACATTGGGGGACATATCAGTCATATGTACCATGCTGAAAAAATGTGAAATCAAGCCTGAGAGGTGAAGGCATTCATATAAGTAAAGTTGTGAAGGAAAAATAAAGTTCAACAAACTTATTTTGCGATAAAGCATTCAAGAAAGAAGATGTGCTTTATCTCTCTCTCTAGACATGGCTCTCTTCCATCTCTAGAGTGCTAGCCGTGCAATGTCGGTGGCTGGTGGGGGTGGGATGGGCTCCTCCGTTATACCCTCCACACCCGAAGATGGATGCTTGCCACAGTCTGACCCCAGGGTGGATGTGATGGTGGGAAGGTCTTGGGCATCCATGGTATCAACGAATCTAGTGGTTAAGAAGAGCCTGAAACTTGTGGTGGTGGAGGGCGATCCGAAAGACCCAGATTTTAGGGCAGAGGATAATCGACCCTGTATGAAGATCATGGGGCCGATCGTTGAGGCTATGGAGGAGTTTCATAAGAACTAAGTGATCGCCCAAATTTTGGGAAGGAAATGCATCCGCCAGCAGCTTCTGGGCTGGATGATGAGATCGTGGAAACCCAAAGGTGAACTACAGTGCGTCCCGCTCCTGGGTGGGATGTTCCTGGCAAAGTTCACACTGGAGGAAGACATGGGAGTGGCTCTGGAAAGGGGCATGTCGTTCTTTGACCACAAGCTCATTTTGACGAGGAAATGGACTCCAGAAGCTGGTATCAGAAGAGCGGCGTTGACGACGACACCAATCTGGATCACCTTACTGGACATTGGGCAACAGTGGTTGAGTAGAGCGATCACTATCATTGCCAACACCATTGGCACCCCAAAGGTGGTTGATTTATGGGGCTATGGGAGGTTTGAGGGGGCGACGCATATGCGTGGAGTTGGTTGCGGATAGGGCAACACCCCCGGTGGTGATGCTGGAGATGCCATACGGGAAAGAGATTGAGGTCAGAGTCATCTATGACGCATTGCTTGAGAAATGTAGTGCTTGCAAGGTGTTCGACCATGAGTCGGGCTGCTGTCTGGGGAGTGGGCTGCTACGATAGACCTCCCGGCTCTGCTAATCACTGAAAGGAGCGTGACAGCAAGGTCCAGGACTGGAATACAAGGAGGAAGTCAGGGAGAGTTTCTGGGTCGATATCGACAGCGGCAGACAAAGGAGATTCGAAGGTGAATGAGGAACAGAATAATCGGGAGATGGTAGGGGAGGTTGGTGCTGATAGGCCAAAGACAAAGGAGAAGGGAGACAGGCAGGGGCTGGAAGGGCCCCGTGGAGACAAGGTTGTGGATAAGGCTACGACGTCTGATGCTGTTGAGATTGAGACAGCAGAAAATGCTATTGGGAGGCAAGGCGATGATGAGGTCACCGACAGGATAAGAGCCATCTCACAGGTAACTAACCAATTCTCGGTACTAGAGAATCTAGATGTAGATGATCTGCTCGATGGATTGATAGGTATCGGGAGGACAAAAGGTGACAGAGTGTAGGTGACTAGCATAAGGGGAAGAAGAGAATCATCATGGATGAACTCCTCCAGAAGGGGGGGTCAAAAGGGAACTTAGGATGTCCATCCTCACATGGAATGTGAGGGGGGCATCCCTCCCCAGGAAGTAGAGGAGGGTTAAGAAAGTGATTGTGGAATGTCGAGCTTCTCTGGTGTTCATCCTTGAGACTAGGGTTAAGAGAGTCATGGCAGAGAACATGAGCGGTATTTTTCCCAACGGATGGGGTGTGGAGTCCAACCTGGGACAATGCAATGGTGGTCGTATTGCAGTGGGTTTGGATAGTGATGTCTGGGATGTTTAGATAATCCATGCCACTGATCAAATGGTGGTCATGAGTTGTATTAATATTGGGGGATTCCACTGTGTTATCACAGGGGTGTATGGTCACAATGATGAAGGTAGAAGAAGACATTGCTGGGAAGACATTATCAGCTCCACCCAAGAATAGGTGCCTCACCTGGTGTTCGAGGACTTCAACAATGTGAGGAGGATGGAGAGAAAGTGTGAGGCAAGCCGATACCTGATGCGATCTTGGGCAGATTTAATGAGATGGTGGATGATGCAAGCCTGATCGAGTTGAATATGGTAGGAGGCATGATCACATGGCATAATAAGAGATCACCGAAGCACATAATCTTGAGCAACCTAGACAGAGGGTTGGCTAACACGACCTGGCTTGATGCTTTCCCAGAGGCCAGGATCATCATGGGGGGTCACCCGAATAGTGACCACACATGGCTGAGTATGCCCTTGGCTAATACCTAGATGAGGAATATACTGTTTAGATTCTTGAACTATTGGGGGAGTGGACAGGATTCAAGGACGTTGTGAAGAAGGTGTGGGTAGGCACAGTGATGGGAAATCTGCTCTTTAGGGTGGCTGAGAAGCTGAGAAGGACTAAAGTGGCGTTGAATGAGTGGGAAACTGAGAGTTCCAACCTAGCTATGCTGGTCAGGAAGGCAAAACAAGAATATCAAAAGAGTGCTGAAAATCTCAGACGTTACCCGGATAACCCCAAGATGATGAGATGCAAAGAGGGGAAAGAGAAGAGGCTAATACAACTCAAGAAAGTGGAGGAGATGTATCATTGGCAATGGAGTAGATTGCAGTAGATCAATGACGGTGACAGGAACACCAAAATATACCACAATGCAACTAAGAAGAACCATATGAGGGAGTGCATACACAACTTGATAAAAGAAGATGGCACAGAGGTTAGGGGCACTGTCGAGGTGGCTGAGGAGGCTGTCCTCTTCTTCAAGAACCTATATAACAAGCAAACCAGCAGCGTGAATAGGGAGTTGTCGGGAAGGAAGTTAACTGTAGATATGAATAAAGAGTTGTGTGGGCTGATTACAAATAAAGAAATTAGGGAGGCTGTGTTCAGCATTGGGGCAGCTAAAGTACCGGGGCCTGATGGCTTCAATGCCAAGTTCTTTCATGCTTGTTGGGATATCATAAGAGAGGATGTGTCCTGTGCGGTGAGGTGTTTTATGGTGGGGGGATCCATGGTAAAGAAGGTGAATCATGCTTTCATACGCCTCATCCCAAAGAATAGCTTGCCGGCATCGATGGCCGATTACTGGCCAATTGCGTGTTGCTCTGTCCTTTATAAGGTGTTGGCCAAGCTGCTTGTGGGGAGATTAAAGAGGATTTTTCCCAACATCATTTCACTGGAACAACTTGCCTTTATATAGGGTAGAGTGATGGTGGATGGCGCTATGCTGGCAAAGGAATTCCTTGCTGATTTCAATTGCAATAATACAACGAAGAAAGCATGCATCAAAGTGGACATCAGGAAGGCCTATGACCATGGGGACTGGACTGCCATGTGGGGAACCATGGAGGCTTTGGGGTTCTCAAGAAGGTGGATTGATCTGATGAGGTAGTGCGTGGAAACCACGTCCTTCTCAGTTCTGGTGAATGGGATCCCTCATGGTTTATTTGTGGTGTCTAATGGGCTGAGGCAAGGGGATCCCCTCTCCCCCTTACTATTTGTGATTGTCATGGAGAACCTCTCTTCATTATCCAATAGGAAAAGGAGAAGGGGAGAGTGAAGGTGTTCAAGGTGGGGGTGTCCCGGTATGGACTCACATCCTCTTTGCGGATGATGTGATGATGTTCACTGCTGGACATGCTGTATCTCAATAGGGTGAAGAAAAACTTGATCAGTTTTGGTAAACTGATGGGCATGTGCATCAGTGAATTGAAGTCCAAAATATTTGTCTGTCGCTCCTGTGATGCAAGAAGGGGTCGTCTGAGAAGAGGAGCGGGGATCAATATGGGTGAGTTTCCAACAAAATACCTAGGCATCCCCATCTCCGGTGGCAGGCACAGTGGGAAGGATTACAGTTCTATTATTGATGACTTGAGGGTAACTGTCAACAAGTGGGCAAGCAACAACATTTTGATGACGGGATGGCTAGTGCTGATTAAATCGGTCCTCATAGCGAAGGTCAATTTCTGGACAAGGATGTTTAAACTCCCCACCTTCATCATTGACAAGGTCGGGAGCATTATGAGTGGGTTTATGTGGGGTGGTAAGGGAAGAGGTTTCGCCTGGGATACGATTGCTAAACCAAAGGAGCACAGAGAGTTGGGGATCAAGGATGTCCAATGGTTGGCGAATAGTGCTAGGGGTGGTAGGATTAGGAGGTTCTTAACCCACCTGGAATCGCCGTGGGCAGTATGGATGAGAAGGCGATATGGAACCAGTTTGGGGGTGTTACCTGCTCGAGGATGTATGACGGTGTAGAGAAGAATGGTGTCCCTATGGGAATCTGTTAAATCAGACTTTGTACAGGTCAATGATATCAACTAGACATGCCTGGTGAAGAGTGTGGGCAAACAACAGTGGTTTGGTTCTCCAGTCCCTTGGGCTGACGTGGTATAGAACATAGTGCATACACCAAAATGGAGCTACAACCTATATAGGTGTATCCTGAGATGGCTCCCCAATGCGGACAAAATGGTTGCTTGGGGTTTGGGGGTTGATACGACCTATAAGTTGTGAAAGACTGAAGGTGAATCTCATGATCATATGTTCTTCGAGTTTAGCTATAAGAAATACCTCTGGATCCAGATGGTCCTAAAGTGTGGGTGGGGAGGAACACCTCCATGTAATCTTATGGGGGTTGTCGGTTGGATCCGAACCAGGATGGCTAACGATCCTTTTTTGGGATGTTTTGTGGGCTTGGGCCTTGCGGCCCTCTCTTTCCTGGTTTGGCAGGAAAGAAATTCAAGAGTACATGGTTGTAGGGATATGGACAAATACAATTGTTTTGATGTAACATACTAGATCTCAGACCCTACCCTGGAAGTTGACGTTTTGGACTTAGCCAAACAAGGTTGAAGGTTAGACCTAAATCGATGTTTAGTATAATCCCAATGAGCTAATGTATTTATAGATCACCTTAATGTAACCTAATACTCTAACATTAATCTTAGGTTTATAATGGATACATAAATAATGCCACATAACTCATTTTGGTGGTAATACGAAGATAAGAAACTTAATTGGATGAATAATTAAGATAATGGGCTGTTAATGGGCCATATGACATATCTCATAAAATGAAGTCTAAAAAGTGGAAACAAACTTCAAATTCAAACTCTACATATCAAAATTAGTCTACATGTCAAATTTCATCTAATTTGGACAAGCTTGAAATATTAGGATAAGTTTAGGAGAGAGAAAATTAGTAAAAGGCATAAGTAATGAATAATGTGATTATATAACTTCACAATATGGAAATTATGGCAAATTCATATTCAACACATCAAATATAACTTGTGGATAAAGTTTGGTCCAATTTGGATGTTGTTTGTGTGAGTTATGCAATTTTAGGTACATTCTGGACTTTTCTACAATTTACCCAATTGGGAGGTTTTCTTTGAAAATTTTCACATGCATTATAATCCTTAGATATTTCCTTATCATTCTCGAATTTTTTGGGCTTTGGGGCTCCTAGTTATACTTGGTTTGGAAGTATTTCTCTTCAAGGACATTTTAGGGTTTTTCCTCTTTAAAAGATAATGATAAGGATGAAGATAAGGATAAGGATAAAGATAAAGATAAGGATAAAGATAAAGATACGGATAAGGATGAAGATAAGGATAAAGATAAAGATAAGGATAAGGGTGAAGATAAGGATAAAGATAAAGATAAAGATATGGATAAAAGAGAGAAAGTATGGGTAGTAACTAAGGGAGGTGTTGCATGGACATAAAATGTCTAGAATTTTGACACATGTACACCTCAAGCTGAACCCCTTTCCTATCCATAAAGCTATATATATCCCTTCCTAGCTCCAAATTCGAAATCATTGCTTACTCCCTATTTCCTCTAGCTTAGAGCATCATTCCTACTCTATTTTGCCATGAAATTGTTGTCCCAAGGTAAAAGGAGGTACCTACCTTGGTGAAGAAAGCTCCTAAGGTTCCATATTTCTCTATTTAGGATTTTTTAATCTCATCCTTGGTGATTTTGACCAAAACTAGGTTTGCACCTCTAAAGTAGAGAAGGTGGTTTTTGCTCAAGAAAGGAGTTTGGATTGGAGTAACCAGACATTCTAATCTCGGAATCCTTTCTGTTTGAACCTTCTCACCTTCCTAGAGGCAAAGTGAAACTTGGACTCAATTAAAATGGTGAGAGTTGGTAATTGATATGAGTAAGAGAGGTATGGTGTATCCCTTATTCCCCTATAATGAGCAATTCACCTATCTTTTCATTCTCTTGAATTTGACCTACACAATATGTCTTATCTCTTGTTATCATGGTTCGTGTGAACTATCTTGCTTGTTATGAACTTAGATATTTTCTTGATTTCTTTTCTTATGCCTTGGTGCATGTTGGTCTATTATATTGGTATGTGCCACTTTGAAGTGGATTGTATCACTACTACAGAACCTACCTTTAGTGTCGGTTATTTAAAGCCTTTAGTGTCAGTTTCTAAGCGACACCTATGTGGGCAACACTAAAAGCTCACCCATTAGCCGTCGGTTCCAAAACCGACGCCCAAACTCTTCACGCGCCACCGAAAACGTGCCATCATGGGACTATAGGCGTCGGTTATTAGATAAGAAACCGACGCCCAAACCCTTCGCGCCACAGAAAGGGTGCCATCTTGGGCACTATCAGTGTCGGTTTTTTACAAATAACCGACGACATATATCTTCGCGCCATAGGAAATAGACGTCGGTTATTTATATAAAACTGACACTATAACATTGTGTGTCGGTTTTTTATAAATAACCGACGCCTATTGTTTTTTTTTCTGTCAGTCTGTAGACCTGCTGTGGCTGGTCGTAGGATGAGAAACATGTTCAGTTCAATTATGAACTGCAGGTTTTACGACATCCATTGATATCAGCCGACAACAGGCCACAAACCTGCAAAATCAACAACAAAAATATTCACACATACATTTAGCAATGCAACCTGTGGTTCCATTTTATTTTCACACATTTAGAAACATTCATGTAGCTAGCAATCTGTAGTTCCATTCATTCACATTCACACATGTAGAAACATTCATATAGCAACCAACACTTTCATTCATTTTCACTCAGACACATGTAGAAACATCCAGACATGTAGAAACATTCACACATATATTATAATTCAGAAATTCATTTACAAAATATCATTGTTTAGTCATTATTCGCTATCAGGATCCCAATTATATTTTAAAGCCCCCACTATTTGTATGGCTATTTCCCATTCTTCTCTTACTTCATTTAATTCTCCCATCGTATAGGGAGAATTTTCATCTGGTAAGGCCTCTCCTGTAATGGGGTCAGCTTTAAACACCTGTAAAGAGAATGATGTATATATATAATTAATGAGCTATAAATAAGATTGATATATTTCGATCATATTATCTAATGAGACTATATAATACCTGAACAATACACTCGATATCCAGTGCGGCATGTTTGATAATCATGTGCATATATCGCATGACATAGTATCCACATGCCCATCCGTTGTCTTGTGTAGCACACTATAAATTCAAACATACAAAATATTAAAAAATACAACTAATTAAGCATTGTTCACATAAATAATATATCCATATATTGCAGTCGGGAACTTACTTTCACGTTCTTCCAAATTATTGGCTGGTTCTTTTTCATGGGGACCTTTCCTCCAGCCTTTTTGAACTCCTCAAAACCCCTACATGTTAATGTAACACAGACATTGCAATTAAATAGTAATGTAATAACATATGTTAACGGATATGAAAATAAAATATTTCTCACCGGAATAATGCCATTTTCATTATGTGTCCAAATCTAGTATTCAATTTACTTCCCTTAGGATCTAGATAATACACAGTGAACGTCTCGGGGGCAATAACCAGTAACTCCCAATGCCTACCCCTAGAGGTAAAAAAGTTAAAAATTAATAACTCAAAATCCACAATAAAAATGTAATTTTCTTAAGTCCAAATTATAATAAGCAAAGTAAACTTACTCTACATTGAATGGAGCCATTATCACCGTCTTCTTATTTATAGAAAAATTTGAAAAAGCCTCACAGCAGTATTGTTGAACTGATGTAGGGTCTTTAGCTACTAGACTAATCAAAGATGGAATCAAAAACCCTACATGTTCGAATCCAAAATCTGCACATATGTTGTCTAAGTAGCTGCAAAATATGTATTAATTATGCATGCAATAATAAATAAGAAACCAGATCACCAGATCATACACAAGGTATATGGATGTATAAAGAATATCTCACCTTATCCATAGCTCTATCACAGATGTATTTAGCCAATCATATTGAAACAACTCCAAAATATCTAGTATAAATAGTTTTGTTTCGTATGACTGACCTGTAGAATCTGAATCGGAAGAAACAGTTATAGGGGAGTTTATATCATGTTCGCCTAACCATATTGACATACCCCTACAGTTAGGACCTAATGGGACAGGTAGGTCCTGTGGAACCCAACTAGGTAATGTAGGAGGTGGAAGTGGAGGCCTAGATGTTGTGGGTGTCTTCTTTTTAACCTGTATATATATATAATTTTAGATCAACTGCCATCATATACACACACTAACAATTGAACGTAATGTAAATTTACCATACCGTTTCAGTAAAGAGGACATCTGCTTTTAGCCACAATATCACTCCGCCTACTGCCTCACCAAGCGTTTCACAATCTGGGTGGGCATATGGCAATGGAAGATCCATCCACTGGGAGAATATATGTATCGGGCTCACATGAATCCAACCAGCTGGTATTGGAGACCCGTGACACGTTTCCCCTGGTAGGGATGGGTAAGCCGACGCCTCTGCAACGACAAATTCTTTACTTTTTAGACGGCATGGCTTCAACCCCCACAAATTTTTGTGTAAAGAATGTTATATACATATATACATATCATCTTTTTTTGAAACGACTACAATTTCATATATACATATCATCTTGAATTAAAAAACTAGTTACTATGTCATAAAAATACTTACAGCGGATGTTCTAGGTGGTGGTTACATGATTACTCCCAACCTCTGCAGTAGGAGTAGGAGGAGTAGAGCCTGCAGTAGGTACTGTCTGGTAAGTGGCAGTCTGAGATGTCTGCCACTTTTTCATTGCTTCTTCTAGTTTCCTATCAACTAGCTTATCTACCTATACATGGATAAAAGAAACGTTAGCTTCTAATTATTGAATTCTCTTTTACAGTAACATTATAAAGAAAGAATATGTTACCTCCTCTTGTGAAAGTCCCACTTTTGGGACATGTTTGCACTGGGATGGGCCAAAAAAGCTTTGATGCCCACACCAGCGCCTACAGCCCTAACACGTCTAGGATGCTCTGGGTTACCCAGAGCAACTATCAATTCATCCCTTGTGCCCTCAGGGATGAACTTGCCTTTTTTCCTGAGCTCGTACAGCTCCCGCTAATCGCCAAAACAAAAATTTGTAATTAAGTAAACAACACAAATAATCAATATTCGAATTATTGTTGTAAGAGTTGTATTTTACCATTTTTGCAGCTGCCTCAGCAGTTGCGGCCTTCGTTATTTCTCCCTTCTTATTTTGCCTCCCAGCTATCTAGACATCATGGCGAGGAAGAGGTGTGCTACCTATGGTAGAGGACTCCTGAGTAGCAGCAGACTGAGTAGTAGCCTCAGACTGTAGTCTTTGGCGAATGCCTGCATACCCCTTTGGACCCATTGTGTGGTCATGCACATTCAGTGCACGCCTTGATCTTTGTGCCACACTGAGGGCCTAGTTAGTATGCACATTAATGATTTGGTTAGTAACACTAAATGTTAATCTTGAATAGGTGAATACAACATATATTAATTAATGAGATTGAGACTGACGCCTAATACCTTGAATTCATCAGTTTGTCTTGAAGCGACAAACGTGTCCCATTCTTCTTTGTCCAGGAAGTTCCACTGTTCAGTGGCTATCTTCTTCCTCTTGTCATCTTCTTTTATGTATTCTCAGGTGAGATTTGTCCTATAGTTCCTTAGGACTCTCCCACAACGTTGCATCACGCATTTACGATGCAGCTTTTCATCCAATTCAAATATACTCTGCAAAATAGAATTACTATTAACTAGTATCCAAAAATTTAGTAATCTACAAAATAGAATTGCAAATTAATAATAACTCACGCATAAATCCCTCCATATTAAGTCTTTCTTCTCCTTAGAAACGTTATGCCAAGAATCTAAGCAACAACCGCAATGGCTACGAGTAACAAACCCAAGATATGAAATAAATGAATTGCAATTCACACCACATGCATTTCCTGCATTATCAAAATCCACAACAAGTTTGGGTCCATTGCCCTTTTGCGCAATTAACTTCTTCATCATAGTGATGCCCCTTCTCTTGTCAACTTTTTGGTCCTGTTGATCAAGTGCATCAAGTGCTTCAGATGGTACATGTGCATCATCAACCTAAAATTTGACAAAATAATCACATTTACAAGATATAACTATAAATGGACATATAGATATAAATATATGATATATTTTTAAAACTTACATTGTGAGGCGGTGCATTGATGTCCTCACCCTCACAGTAATCATCATCACGGTCATCAGGAGAATGGTCAGCCATCTGCAAATTCACATTCAAATTGTAAAGTTCACATTGTAAAGTAATTCAAATTGTAAAGCTCACATTGTAAAGTTCACATTATTACAACAAAGTATATATCACAACAAAATTGTAAAGCTCTATGATCAAAGAGAAAACAAGTATATATTACAACAAGATTAGGGTCTAGGGTTAACAAATACATGTGATGTCATTCTTATATATAATAAATGTACATGTACCACCTATCCCATCCTTGAACACCTAATCTCACTTGTAAGTGTATAATGTGTATTGGGTTTTCAAGAAAATTTCGGCAGCATTTCCCCGCTGTTCTCCAAGTACATATGTACTTAGAGAACAAACGGGGAAATGCTGCTGAAATTTTCTTGAAAACCCAATACACATTATACACTTACATCCTAAGAGAGATTAGGTGTTCAAGAACAGTCCCAAACCGGGGACTATCCAAGATTTACTCCTAATGAGTAAATCTTGGACGGGTTTCTAGGCCAACAAATAATGTGTTGTCATTCTTATACCTAAAATCCTAGTTCTTCAAGTTAGGGTGATTATTGATGTCTTTAAAAGCATGATTGGAAATTTAGGGAAAAGTTCATCATTTACATTCAAAGCATGTCACATGTGTGCATTACAGTTCATCATTAAGCAAGAAGGGTGATTAGGATTCTCAATATACTCAACAATGAAACAAGTTTCCGAAAGAGGTTTGGTGAAGATATCTATAACTTACTTAAACATTCAATTATGAAGTAAATATACACTTAATTCAGAATAGCATGATGCACAAAGTTGCAATCAACATCATTATGCTTTGTTCTATCATGGACTATCAGATTAGTATAATGTGGATTAGGGTCTAGGGTTAACAAATACATGTGATGTCATTCTTATATATAATAAATGTACATGTACCACCTATCCCATCCTTGAACACCTAATCTCACTAGTAAGTGTATAATGTGTATTGGGTTTTCAAGAAAATTTCGGCAGCATTTTCCCGCTGTTCTCCAAGTACATATGTACTTAGAGAACAAACGGGGAAATGCTGCCGAAATTTTCTTGAAAACCCAATACACATTATACACTTACATCCTAAGCGAGATTAGGTGTTCAAGAACAGTCCCAAACCAGGGACTATCCAAGATTTACTCCTAATGAGTAAATCTTGGACGGGTTTCTAGGCCAACAAATAATGTGTTGTCATTCTTATACCGAAAATCCTAGTTCTTCAAGTTAGGGTGATTATTGATGTCTTTAAAAGCATGATCGGCAATTTAGGGAAAAGTTCATCATTTACATTCAAAGCATGTCACATGTGTGCATTACAGTTCATCATTAAGCAAGAAGGGTGATTAGGATTCTCAATATACTCAACAACGAAACAAGTTTCCAAAAGAGGTTTGGTGAAGATATCTATAACTTACTTAAACATTCAATTATGAAGTAAATATACACTTAATTCAGAATAGCATGACGCACAAAGTTGCAATCAACATCATTATGCTTTGTTCTATCATGGACTATCAGATTGGTATAATGTGGATTAGGGTCTAGGGTTAACAAATACATGTGATGTCATTCTTATATATAATAAATGTACATGTACCACCTATCCCATCCTTGAACACCTAATTTCACTAGTAAGTGTATAATGTGTATTGGGTTTTCAAGAAAATTTCGGCAGCATTTCCCCGCTGTTCTCCAAGTACATATGTACTTAGAGAACAAACGGGGAAATGCTGCCGAAATTTTCTTGAAAACCCAATACACATTATACACTTACATCCTAAGCGAGATTAGGTGTTCAAGAACAGTCCCAAATCGGGGACTGTCCAAGATTTACTCCTAATGAGTAAATCTTGGACGGGTTTCTAGGCTAACAAATAATGTGTTGTCATTCTTATACCTAAAATCCTAGTTCTTCAAGTTAGGGTGATTATTGATGTCTTTAAAAGCATGATTGGCAATTTAGGGAAAAGTTCATCATTTACATTCCAAGCATGTCACATGTGTGCATTACAATTCATCATTAAGCAAGAAGGGTGATTAGGATTCTCAATATACTCAACAATGAAACAAGTTACCAATTTCATAGTTTTATAGAATGTAAGATTACACAGTTTATAGAATGTAAGAATGTATTTATAGATCCTCAAGACCAGTTCTGTTGCTAGCTAGCACACGTATACAATCATAAATCACGTAACAGACTGTTTCAACACTTATCAAGTTACCAATAAATAAATAACTTAAAAAAAATTAAAAAAACGCCCAGCAGGGCACCTGACGATTTTGCTCCAGGGCACCTGCAGGGCTTGACCTAGCCTAGGCAGAGGAAGGAAGGAGGAAGAAGCCGGCGTACCTTGAGGGCAGAGGAAGAAGGCCCAGCTGGAGAAGAGGAGAGCAGCTGGAGGTGAAGCTGGAAGTGTCGGAGCAGAGGAGAGTAGCTGGCAGCGTCAGAGCAGAGGAGAGCGTCGGCGGCAAGGATCAGAGGAGAACTGCAGCGACGAGCGGCGAGCGGAGGCGATGGAAACAGTGGCGAGCGGCGCGCGAGGAGACGAATGGCGGCGCGGGGGAGCCAACCGGCAATGACGGCGGCGCGGGGGAGCCAACCGGCAATGACGGCGGGGAGCAATCGGGGGAAATCGCCAGACCTAGCGCACAACGCAATGAAACAGAGACAATGGGGAAAAGTTGTGTTTGATGGGCTATTAACTGTACCATAGGCGTCGGTTATTCAAAAACACTGACAACTAAAACTAACAGTGTCAGTTCTTCACAACAACTGACACCAATACTTGATTATAGTCGTCGGTTTTTAACTACAAACAAACCGACGTCTATATTCATATGCCGATTAAAAAAATCGTTCTCGATTTATGACCATAGTCGTCGGTTTCTACTTCAAACCGACGTTTAAAGGGTGTGAAAAATTCCCCGCGGACAGTGCGGGAAAACTCATAAGTGTCGGTCATTGTAGTAAAACCGACGCCCAATTTCTGTCTCATGAATAACCTTTAGTTGTCGATTTTTTAATTATCAACCGACGCCATATGTCAAATTTTGGAGGTAATTTTTTTCGCTGGAAATTTTGGATTTGGTGGTTAATTTTAGGTGTTGGTTTTTATTGAGTAACCGACACTTAATAAAAGCGGTACCCGTGTATGGTCTCCCTTCATAATTGGATGTCGGTTTATGTTATCAACCGACACTGTAGAGTTTAGGTGTCAGTTTATGTATACAACCGACACCTTGAAAAGTGACTTTATAAGCCATTTATGTAGTAGTGTATATGTTTGCGTTGTCCATTGTGTGATGGAAACCTTTGTATCATCTTCTGACTAAACTATTTAATTGCCTCTACATTAAACATGCTATGTGATTCAGTAGCACTAGAGTAGTGTAATTACATTGGTTTTGGGGCAGTATTCCCCTATTGTTTATTTGGAGGGTGGCAGTATACCATTCCTCTGTAATCAAGTGTGGTAGTAATCCATAATCAAATTTATATATTTGGGAGATTGGCAGTATTCCTTTCTCTATCAGGTTTCAACTTTATGAGGGTTAGCCGCCAATTGTGTTTATATTATTCTAGGGCTATGTTTATCTCACATGCATGCAAGTTATTTATGTGGATTGTGGGGTGTGTTCCCTACTTTCTTTTGTGCCAGTATTGCACAATCTTTATTGTTTCGATCATGGCAAGTATCTTCTTTTATTATGAAATGATGATTCTTTTCTTTTATGCATGTGTGGGTAGTCCTTATGTCTTGTATGGGAAGCATTTTACATTTGAAGTACTTATTGCTTAAATTGCTCAAAGTTTCCTTTAGCATACACATACCGGCTTTTTGCTGATGTATTTCTTTTCTTCTTCTCTTTTATGGGGTATGCTTCCAACCCCAGGTTAGATCAAGAAGAGGCAAACTTCGACATCAACCTTGTAGCTGAGCTTTTTGGGGAGACTTGAAGAGGTGGTTAGATGACCCTCAGCTTGATCTTTGGCTTATATGATTAGATTTCCCTTTTGACACCATATGTGGTGAAGTGTTGTATCATGATATCAAGCATTGTAAATTGTTAGATAATGATCTTTTCCGTTGCTACTCCTTATGTAATGATACATACATGTTGAAAGAATTGGTCTCCATCCCTTTGACAGAAAATTTGATGTGGTGTTTGGTTTTAAGGGATGTGGTCTTTTCTTTTTAGTAGAGGAGTGGTTTCACTCCTTTACAACATGGTATTAGAGCCACTAGCAGTTGGTTATCTAACTATTTCAAACACATCTCCCTTAGGATGTTTACCATTATATTAGGCTGCTTACACCTAGTACCTTGCCTTGTGCAGGTAAAACCCTAATGGCAGGAGATAACTCTACTGCTGACAACTAGTACAGTTACCAGACATCTCAAAACACTAAGTTTGGCCAGGGGACCTCATCTTAACTAGTTCAGGAGGAGCTATGACTCTAGAGCAAGAGTTGGCCATGTTTTGACAAATCTTTGCAGCTTCCATGGTGGGGAAGATGAAAGACATGTATGTACCTGAGAAGTCTAAGGAGTTCTCAATCATGGAGTTCATGAAGATGCAACCACCTTCTTTCAAGGGTGAAGGTGAAATAGAGATGGTTGACAAAGTTGATGATTGGGTGTTGGCCTTAGAGAGGACTTTTGATGGTATGGCATGTCCTCCACATCATAAAGTTAGGTTTGCTTCCTACGTCTTGGATGGACCAGCAAGAGTTTGGTGGAATGGAATTGCAAGGACTAGAGATATCTCAACCATGACTTGGGAAGATTTTTTGACTCTCTTCTGTGGAAAGTACATTTGTACTGCTGCTTTGAAGAAGAAAGAAGCAGAGTTCTACAACTTGAAGCAAGGTTTCTTATCAGTTTCTTCTTACGTACAAAATTTTCTACTGTTGGAACGTTATGCAGTTGGTTTGGGTGAGGAACGTAGGGCTGACCTGTTCCTTCAGGGACTCAACTACAATGTGGGTCGTGCTCTTATCCCACAACTTCCTTTGACCTTCCAGTAGATGGTTGATAAAGTTTTGGTTGTGGAGTCTTACCCAGGGTTTCAACCTAGGGAGTTTGACAAGAAAAGGAAATCCTCAGGTGATGAGCAGAAAAGAGACAGTTGTGCAAAGTGTAATAGACCCCATCCTCTAGGGAAGTGTCCTCATGTTAGAAATCAAGGTGCACCAGTGGTATGTCACTATTGCAATGAACCTAGACACGTTCGACCTGATTGCCCTAAACGTCGTAATGGTCAGGATCCAGTACAACAACAACAAGTGCCTCCTCAGAATCAGGGCAACAATAATGGTAACAATAATAGAGGAAGACCTGTGGAAAGAAGAGCTGGAAGAGTTTTTGCTTTGGATGGTGAAGAATTTAATGATGAAGATCAAGAGCAAGTTAACCCATAGTTCCTTAGAATAGTCTTTACAAGTTATGTTTCCTTTTTACATGTTGCATATGTAGTTGGATGTAAGAAGTATAGTTGAACTTTTTGTATCTGAAGTTTAGTTTGATATAATAAGATGAACCTTTTAAGGGGTGGTGGAAGTTTTCTTATGGATGTTTTGATTTCAAGGATGAAATCCCTTTAAGGGGTGGTATGTTGTAACATACTAGATCTCAGACCCTACCCTGGAAGTTGACGCTTTGGACTTAGCCAAACAAGGTTGAAGGTTAGACCTAAATAGATGTTTAGTATAATCCCAATGAGATAATGTATTTATAGATCACCTTAATGTAACCTAATACTCTAACATTAATCTAAGGTTTATAATGGATACATAAAATATGCAACATAACTCATTTTGGTGGTAATACGAAGATAAGAAACTTAATTGGATGAATAATTAAGATAATGGGTTGTTAATGGGCCATATGACATATCTCATAAAATGAAGTCTAAAAAGTGGAAACAAACTTCAAATTCAAACTCTACATATCAAAATTAGTCTACATGTCAAATTTCATCTAATTTGGACAACCTTGAAATATTAGGATAAGTTTAGGACAGAGAAAATTAGTAAAAGGCATAAGTAATGAATAATGTGATTATATAACTTCACAATGTGGAAATTATGGCAAATTCATATTCAACACATCAAAGATAACTTGTGGATAATGTTTGGTCCAATTTGGATGTTGTTTGTGTGAGTTATGCAATTTTAGGTACATTCTGGACTTTTCTATAATTTACCCAACTGAGAGGGTTTCTTTGAAAATTTTCACATGCATTATAATCCTTAGATATATTCTTATCATTCTCGAATTTTTTGGTCTTTGGGGCTCCTATTTATACTTGTTTTGGAAGTATTTCTCTTCAAGGACATTTTAGGGTTTTTCCTCTTTAAAAGATAAGGATAAGGATGAAGATAAGGATAAGGATGAAGATAAGGATAAGGACAAAGATAAAGATAAGGATAAAGATAAAGATAAGGATAAGGATGAAGATAAGGATAAAGATAAAGATAAGGATAAGGGTGAAGATAAGGATAAAGATAAAGATAAGGATATGGATAAAAGAGAGAAAGTATGGGTAGTAACTAAGGGAGGTGTTGCATGGACATAAAATGTCTAGAATTTTGACACATGTACACCTCAAGATGAACCCCTTTCCTATCCATGAAGCTATATATATCCCTTCCTATCTCCAAATTCGAAATCATTGCTCACTCCCTATTTCCTCTAGCTTAGAGCATCATTCCTACTCTGTTTTGCCATAAAGTTGTTGTCCCAAGGTAAAAGGAGGTACCTACCTTAGTGAAGAAAGCTCCTAAGGTTCCATATTTCTCTATTTAGGATTTGTTAAGCTCATCCTTGGTGATTTTGACCAAAACTAGGTTTGCACCTCTAAAGTAGAGAAGGTGGTCTTTGCTCAAGAAAGGAGTTTGGATTGGAGTAACCAGACATTCTAGTCTCGGAATCCTTTCTTTTTGAACCTTCTCACCTTCCTAGAGGCAAAGTGAAACTTGGACTCAATTAAAGTGGTGAGAGTTGGTAATTGATATCAGTAAGAGAGGTATGGTGTATCCCTTATTCCTCTATAATGAGAAATTCACCTATCTTTTCATTCTCTTGAATTTGACCTACACAATATGTCTTATCTCTTGTTATCATGGTTTGTGTGAACTATCTTGCTTGTTATGAACTTAGATATTTTCTTGATATCTTTTATTATGCCTTGGTGCATGTTGGTCTCTTATATTGGTATGTGCCACTTTGAAGTGGATGTTATATGTTTGCTTTTTCCATTGTGTGATGGCAACCTTTGTATCATCTTCTGACTAAACTATTTACTTGCCTTTACATTAAACTTGCTATGTGATTCAGTAGCACTAGAGTAGTATAATTACATTGGTTTTGGGGTAGTATTCCCCTATTGTTTATTTGGAGGGTGGCAGTATACCATTCCTCTATAATTGAGTGTGGAAGTAATCCATACTCAACTTTATATATTTGGGAGATTGGCAGTATTCCTTTCTCTATCAGGTTTCAACTTTATGAGGGTTGGCCGCCAATTGTGTTTATATTGTTTTAGGGCTAAGTTTATCTCACATGCATGCAAGTTATTTATGTGGATTGTGGGGTGTGTTCCCTACTTTCTTTTGTGCCAGTATTGCACAATCTTTATTGTTTTGATCATGGGAAGTATCTTCTTTTATTATGAAATGATGATTCTTTTCTTTTATGCCCGTGTGGGTTGTCCTTATATCTTGTATGGGAAGCATTTTACATTTGAAGTACATATTTCTTAAATTGCTCAAAGTTTCCTTTAGCATACACATACCGGCTTTTTGCTGATGTATTTCTTTTCTTCTTCTCTTTTGTGGGGTATGCTTCCAACCCCAGGTTAGATCAAGAAGAGGCAAACTTCGACATCAACCTTGTAGATGAGCTTTTTGAGGAGACTTGAAGAGGTGGTTAGATGACCCTCATCTTGATCTTTAGCTTATATGATTAGATTTCCCTTTTGACACCATATGCGGTGATGTGTTGTATCATGTTATCAAGCATTGTAAATTGTTAGATAATGATATTTTCCGCTACTACTCCTTGTGTAATGATACATACATGTTGAAAGAATTGGTCTCCATCCCTTTGACAGAAAATTTGATGTGGTTTTTGGTTTTAAGGGATGTGGTCTTTTCTTTTTAGTAGAGGAGTGGTTTCACTCCTTTACATTTGATGTCCTTACTAACAGACTCCTACTTGTTTGCTAGGCTAAACCTAAGCTTTATGAAGGTTTAGACCTATGGGTTAGAAGAGTGTGGGGCTTTTGTAGTTAACCACCCCTGTATAGTATAGGGCTCCTATACTTCTTTTGATGATAGTAATATTTTACCTTATCCAAAAAAAAGTTCAACAATTACATAAATGAAATTAATTATACATTTCATTAGTTAGTCCACATATATTCATAGATAAAGGATAATAAGTATGGAACTAAGCATAGTTATCGTGATTAGATTATAATTTGCCGCAAAATTGTACACCACGAGATAGTCTATAAATAAACAGTCCAAAAACATTAGGTTTGATCCTTATAGATATTCCCCTTGAAATCTTGTCCTATTTTAACTCCTTGAAAGCCTCAACAAAGTATTATTTTTCATATTAAACACCCTAAATTATCTACCTAGCTGATACTAAAGTCGCGTGCATCGAGTGTACATTGTTGTTTAAGTAAGATGAATAAAATCTAACAATTTAACTTATTTGTCCAGCGAGTTAGCACCCAAAAGACACAACTCACGTGGCTACAATCTTACAATTAATAAAGTTAGAGAATTGTTAATCACTATATGTGGAGAAGAGTCGATCATGATGATTAAAATTATTCATTTGTGGGGCCCTTTAACAATATAAAAATAATAAGTTTCACACCACCCATGAAATCATCAGTACAAAAATAAAGATGAACTTTAAAATCATAATAATAAGATGACGATAAGGAAGTTGTGTCATCCTATTACAATATAACACCAACTCAAATCACGATATATAGACGAGCAGAAACTAAAAGTAAAATTCAATAGCACTACTTCTTAATCACAATATATGGATCTGATTGTGTACCTTGTTTGTTGCCCAAACTGAAATTGATGAGAAGTGTAGTCTAAACTATCACCAATTTGACACCACAAGAACCTTTGGGGTTGTCTCCCTTTTTCCCCAGTCAACACTTGCTAAAAAACATGGTTGTTGCCCCTGGTCCTGGCTAGAGATGTCTACTTTCTATCTGCCATGTTTGCATCCTCCACAGATGATGTACTGGAATGATGTGTTCGTCGGTCATTGATAGAGGGGGTGATGATAGAACTAATGAGAAAGGAAAAACTTATAAGTTAGAATCTCTAAAACTCCACAATTGTTTATCAGAATTTAAGAATAATTTTCAACAAGTAGGGAGAAACATTGAGGACCCACAACAATACAACGTCAAGTTTTAAGGAGCATCCATATACTACTGACTCAAAAACTTGAATAAAAGAGGGCTTCCCTCCCAAAACATTATTAACGAACATATGAAATAACAAACGAGAATGATAGGTAAAAACATTAAGAAGAAGAAAACAAGTTTAGGCAGCAACTATAAACTGAAACAAGGGCAACACACATCTCCGATCATAAAGCATGGTGTGGTTTGTATACTAGAAAATACAATTGGGGAGGATAGTACCAACGATTGGTGGCTCCGACAACTGCTACCCAACCGATCCACGTCGATCGATGGCTCCTTATTTGTTTCCCATGTCCGCAAGCTCCTCGATTTCAACTTCCTCTTCTACACTGTCATGATGCTTGCATCACCCATTGATGGAATGCCTCACACTTGATTGGTCTGTAAAAGGTAGTGGAAGTATTCTATGCCACCTGGAAAGAGGTGGAGCATGTGCATTCATCTCCCACCATGACCTCTAGGGATTCTTCCAATGACACGATTCATCATCTGCCACTCGTGCTGGCACCTATGAATATGTGATTTGGGATAGGGATAAAGAATTTTGTGAAAGATTATTGGAGAGGGTATTTGTAGGGTTTGGAGGTTGGGGATAATGGGGGAAGTTGACGTGATACTTGAACGCACTAACAAATTCACTCGGGGTTGAAATCCCTGAGCTTTTACCAAAACTAAAGTGCAATAATACCACCTGCAAGCAGACGAGTCTTATCGCAGTATAGTTAAGGATCGAACCCAAATGACAACGTTTTTAAGAATCCTTGTCAGTTGAATCTAGCTCAAGTAAAACTAATATTTAGAACGATTGGTTGATTTGAGGTTATTTAAACTAATTGCAAGAAAGTAAAAAGCTGAATTAAAGATGAGTTTAAATCAATGGTATGGAATCGCTGGGATGGTATCGGGTTTCACCACCGCTACACACGCAAACATATTCAATCATGAACAATCCAGGAAAGATATAACAATCCAAGTAGATCTGCTGCAAAACCCCCCATACGGGCGTCAGGTTCGCGTAAGCATCACCTTAGGCATCAGATGTCTCGTCACCATCCGGATCACTTTACTTACGGCTCTGAAGATATAGAAATCCACGGAGGTTGTGGGCCCCCTATACAGGCGTCAGGCACACAGAAGTGTCACCGAAGGCTAGATGGCTCGTCCCCTCGCGGATCATACACTTACGACCTCGACGGAATCCCATCCTATTTCTAGTTTGGGAGTCAGCCACATTAATCGATAAGCAAGTAGGCGATTAACATACTAGCTAACATCAACGATTAACAAGAAGATACAAAATCCAACTAAGGTTGTGAACCCCCTATACAGGCGTCAGGCGCACAGAAGCATCACCGAAGGCTAGATGGCTCATCCCCTCACGGATCATACACATACGACCTCAAGGAATCCCCTTCTATTTCTAGATGGGGAGTCTAACTTGTTAAACGATGTTCGAACATATATATATATGTTATCGCAACATAGGGAGCACAAAGATGAAAGCAAGCAATTAACCAAACTACTAGCATAACAGTTAACGACAAAATGGAGAGTTAATACATTGCCATGGAGAGTTTAACAAAAGAACATGGTTTACATGGGCAGCGGGGCTAGTCCCCGCACCCCAGTGAAAAGGAACTACTCGCTCATGATGCAAGAAACAAGAAGGATGAGAGAGAAAGAGAGATCCGCCATGAGTTCGGTGTAGAAGGTAGTCACAGCCCGGTGAAGAAGATACGGCCTTCTACGTCGTGTCGGAGTATATTTGGACATGCTCGGGAGTTGCCAAGATAGACCAGGCAGTCTCCCTTACTCTGTCTTCCTTCTCTCTTCAGCCTCCTTGGTTGCAACATGGGTAGTAGGTGGAATGGAATTAGGAGTTGTGCTCTGGCAGCCTGGCGGTGTTCGGATCCGATGCCCCAAATGAGGAACCTTGGGGTCCTATTTATAGGCTCAGATCTGTCCCCAAACGATTTGTGTAAGTTGCTCAAAATTTCTCATCCAAACAGTCTGGGGACCGGTTGCTGCCAAACGGTCTGGCCTCCGAGAAGCGGCTTCAAACGGTCTTCGCATGCAGCAACCGGTCCTGAGTGCGCGGCATTTGATCTTCATTTGGTCTTCACGATCGCAGCAAACGGTTTTGGAGACTGCATGGATCCAAACGGTCTTGAGACTGCATGGACCCAAACGGTCTTGAAACCGCATGGACCCAAATGTCTTGAGACTGCATGAACCCAAACGGTCTTGAAACCACATGGACCCAAACGGTCTTGAAACCGCATGGACCCAAACGGTCTTGAATCCGCTATCGGTCATGCGGTGTGCGTGGTCGACTTTAGCAAGTGATTTCGGCATTTGATCTTTATGTATCCCAGCAAACAGTCTTGAGACCGCACGAACCCAAACGGTCTTGGGACCGTATGGATCCAAATGGTCTTGAAACCGTATAGACTCAAATGGTCTTGAGACCACAAGGGCTCAAACGGTCTTGGGACCGCAAGGGCTCAAACGGTCTTGAGACCGCAGGGGCTCAAATGGTCTTGGGACCGTATGGACCCAAACGATATTGGGACCGCAAGGGCTTCAAACGGTCTTGGGACCGTATGAGTGGAATTGCTTGGTTACCTGCATTAAATGAACAATATATAGTTAAAACCTTGATAATTGAATCAGCTAAGTAGTTTTGCACATATGATTCATATTTGGGTGAAAAGGTATGATATAGGGTTGAAATTGTTCCAAAGAGATAATTGAATTCCATGATGAGTATGCACTCATCAAAACACCCCGAACTTAAACATTGCTCGTCCTCGAGTAACATAAAATTTGAAATAGTAGCCAAATGAATACTTTCAATCTGTGTGATTGCTTCATCTTCACATCACGAATGTTTTCTTTCTGCTCAATATGACTCAGTACCTCAACTACCTGGGACTACTAAACACATCTTACCATAGCTTCGTTCTTGAGTTCATCTTCCAATATCACTTCCTCCTCACTTTTTCCAACAACAAGCATTTCTAAGAGTTTTGTAGGAGTGCAGAGATACCCGCAGAATCAACAAGTGTGCATCCGATCTGACAATGGTGTTTTTCAGGATAGTGGGGGCATGCATTGTGCCCTTAGGTAGAAAAAGGAGTGAAGGGTGGTAAGGAAAGAAGAAGTAAATCTCTCATCTATTCGACTCGAGATTTTTATTTGTTTTGCAATTTCATTTATTGCATTTTTTTGTGCAAATCTCTCCTCTATTCGACTTGATATTGCATTTCTTTTTGTGTGCACTTTGGCATCTTTTGTTTGCAAATCTCTCCTCTATTCGACTCGAGATTGCATTTTTGGTGGTACGCCCCTATTTATTTGTGAGGGGTATGGAAGAAGCTTATAAGGAGGGAAGTGGCATGCCACCCCTAACTTAGGGTTTGGCACATATTCGGCTATTTTTGTTTCTTTTGATGAATGGAGGGGTACGAAGATGATGGAAGAAGTGTAGAAGAGAGTTCATATCAGAATGCAACTTGATTTACAATTCAATGTACCAGGTTGTTCTCTTTGCCGTACTCTGCTCAAATAATGACTTGATGAAGATCCGGTGGAGATTCCATGTTGTTGTTCCACTAGTCAGTTAGGAAGCATGACGTGTTTGATCCCCATCAGTTTGATAGATACTTATCATTTTTGCAAAAAGTATTATGATGTTAGGAATCATAAGCTTCACAAGATGATTTCAAGCAAAAGGCATGTTTCAAAAATTGGTCCTTTTGAGGATTTACTTTGAATAAGGAGGATATAATGATTGAGAATGCATAGAAAATTGGTTAGTGACTTTCAATGAAATCATGAGTTGTCAAAAAGTGTCAAAGTACCTGTTCAATTAAAGAATTTTGAAAATTTTGAAAATTTTTATCAAGAAAGTGATAGTGAAAACTTCAGTATGAAAAGAGGGTGTAGGTGGAAAGTGAAGTACGTACCACCCACCCTCCACCCCGAACTTAGAGATTTGCTCGTCCTGAGCAAACCCTAAATCCAAGATGGAGGGGAAAGATCATGCCAGAATGTTCACCGAGTGTGGTTGCGTTCTGATCAGCGCACATCCTCTTATCTGAAAATTTCAAGGGTTAGATCTTAGAAATAGTATCTCGCAAGGAGAATTTTATTTAAGGAAAAGTTAACTAGGAGGTAAAAACAAGATTTTGAAAAGAGAAGTAAAACTGATTTATTGATCGGGTTGCCTCCCGACAAGCACCTTTGTTTTACGTCGATGGCTCGACTGAATTCTTCAGCTTCACGGTGGGTCCTTTGGGTTGGCGAGTTCCAGCATTACGTCTGGGACTATGTCAATCGAGGTGAAATATCTCTTCAAGCGGTGACTATTTTCTATAAACTCACCTGACTTTTCACTCCATAAAGAGAAAGCACCATGTGGAGAGATGCTTTTGACAATGTAAGGACCAGACCAGTGGGAACTGAGTTTCCCCGGGAATAGCTTTAATCTTGAGTTGAATACCAGAACTTGGTCTCCCACTTGTATGTCTTTTCTTTTCAGATGTCCATCGTGCCAAAGTTTTGTACGTTCTTTGTAGATTCATGCATTCTCATAGGCTTTCATCCTGAGTTCATCCAGCTCTTGGAGTTGCAGAATCCTGGCTTGGCCTGCTTCTTTCATATCAAAGTTCTATTTTTTAATTGCCCACCATGCCTTGTGTTCCAATTCAACTGGCAGGTGGCAGGCCTTTCCATATATTAATTGAAAAGGTGTAGTCCCAAGGGGAGTTTTATAAGCAGTACGATAGGCCCATATGACGTCGTTGATTTTTGCTGACCAGTCCTTTCGATTGCGTCCAACAATTTTTTCTAGAATAGCCTTTAGTTGACGGTTAGAGACCTCTACCTGTCCACTTGTTTGTGGATGGTAAGGTGAGGCTACCTTATGTGTTACACCGTATTTTCTTAGTAAAGCTTCAAAGCTTCTTTCAAGGAAGTGGAACCCTCTGTCAGATATCATTGTTCATGGCACTCCAAACTGGGGGAAAATAATATCTTTGAATAATTTGATAACAGGTTTGGAATCACTAGTGACGGTTGGTATAGCTTCGACCCATTTTGAGACGTAGTCTACCACCACTAGGATGTATGAAAATCCATTAGAAGATGGGAATGGACCCATATAGTCCACCCCCAAACATCGAATATCTCAACTTCTTGCCATAGATTCAGCGACATCTTGTCTCTCTTCGTTATATTGCCTGATCTTTGACATTTGTCACATGATAGGACAAAATCGTAAGAGTCTTTGGATATGGTTGGCCAGAAGAATCCACATTGCAAAACCTTTAGAGCAGTCTTTTTAGAGATCATATGTCCCCCCACAGGTCCTAAGTGACATTGTTCCAAAATAGATTGAGCTTCTTCTTCGGTGATACAACGTCTATACAAACCATCAGCACAAAGTTTAAAAAGATATGGTTCATCCCAGTGATATTTCTTCACATCATGCGTGAACTTTTTCAGTGCATTCCCGGTGCATTGGGGATGGATGACCCCAGAAACAAGGTAGTTTACAAAATCTGAATACCATGGTACAACTTCTGAGACCCTCATTAGCTGATCATCTGGCAGGGAATCATTGATCAGAATCTTCTCAGTATCCAAAGTATGGATGCAACTGAGGTGATCTGCTCCAACATTTTCCGTACCCTTTTTTATCTCTTATATCTAAATCAAATTCTTGAAGTAAGAGGATCCATTTAATCAACCTTGGTTTTGCATCTTTCTTTTCTAGAAGGTAACGAATAGCAGCATGGTCGGTGTAGACAATGACTTTCAAACTAATAAGGTATGACCTGAACTTGTCAAAGGCATATATGACTGCTAGAAGTTCTTTCTCGGTAGTTGCATAATTCCTCTGGGCTTCATCGAGGGTTTTTGATGCAGAATAGATCACATAATGTTTCTTTTCTATACATTTCCCTAAAACGGCACCCACAGCGTAATCACTGGCATCGCACATAATTTCAAAAGGATGGTCCCAGTCTGGAGCTCTAATGATGGGAGTGGTTGTAAGGGCTTGTTTCACTATGTTGAAGCTTTTGACACATTCTCCATTGAAATTGAAATCAGTATCCTTTAGTATCAGGTTCGTCATTGGCTTAGTTATCTTGGAAAAATCTTTTATGAATCTTCTATAGAATCCGGCATGCCCAAGGAAGGCGCGAACTTCTTTTACATTTGTGGGAATAGCCAATTTAGAAATTACTTCAATCTTGTCTTTATCTACTTCAATTCCTCTATTGCTAACCCTATGGCCCAGGACAATACCTTCTTTTACCATTAAATGGCATTTTTCCCAATTTAGCACGAGATGCACTTCTTCACAACATTTGAGGACCAAGGAGAGGTGCTTTAGACATGAATCGAATGAGTCTTCGTATACAGAAAAATAATCCATGAAGACCTCCATAATAGTTTCAGTAAGCCCCGTGAAAATTGCAGCCATGCAACATTGAAAGGTTGTGGGTGCATTACAGAGACCAAACAGCATTCTTTTAAATGCGTATGTTCCGAATGGGCAGGTGAAAGTCGTTTTCTCTTGATCATCTAGATGTATGGGTATTTGATAGAATCCAGAGTAACCTTCGAGATAACAGAAATATTCTTGGTGATCCAACCTTTCTAAGACTTGATCAAGGAAGGGCATAGGAAAATGATCTTTTCGAGATGCCTTGTTTAGTTTCCTATAATCTATGCACATCCTCCACCCTGTGACTATTCGAGTGGGGATGAGTTCGTTGTTTTCATTTCGTATAACAGTTGTTCCACCTTTCTTCGGGACAACATGTATTGGGCTCACCCATGGCAAATCTGATATTGGGTAGATTATTCCAGCTGTGAGAAGTTTAATGACCTCACGACGGACCACTTCCTTCATATTAGGATTCAATTTCCGTTGATGTTCAATAGTCAGCTTGTGATCTTCCATCATAGGGATCTTATGCATACACAATGCTTGACTGACCCCAGTGAGGTCACTCATTCTATATCCGATGGCTTTCTTTCTTTCCCTTAATTTCTTCAGGAGTTTATCTTCTTGTTCAACAGTCAGATCAGAATTTATAATAACTGGGAAAACCTTGAGATCATCTAAAAATATGTACTTCAGTCCTTCGGGTAGGGGTTTCATTTCGGGGGCCTCTGGTTTTTGCCTAGTTTCTTCTGTAGTTTCCATGGCCTTGAGTTCTCCGCAAGTGGCTTCAATGTCTTCTTTAGCAGAGTCGAGGGATTCGATATAATCCTTTGCTCGTTCGTCGATTGGTTCATCAACTAATAAGTCTGATAGAGCAATTTCCAAGGGATCATATGATTCATGATGTTCTTGGGTCAGACGTGACATCTGCTCAATGCAATCAATCAAGTATACTTCTTCTTGCATGCTTGGTCTTCTCACACTTTCAAAAACTTTGAATTTGAGAGTCTCTTTGCCTAATCTGAGCAGTAAGGTACCAACTTCAACATCAATTAGGGCTCTTGCAGTGGCGAGGAATGGAGGACCGAAGATGAGAGGATATCTGGTATCTTCTTTTATATCCATAATGACGAAGTCACATGGAACATATGTGTCCTTGCCTACCTTTATCGGGACATCTTCGAGGATTCCTAACAGACGTTTTATCGAATTATCTACGAGCTGTATAGTCATACCGGTAGGAAGCAATTCTGTGAACCCTAGTCTTTTACACAGGCTTTGTGGCATAAGGAGATGCTTGCACCGAGATCTGCCAAACCTTTCTTGCACGATGAGTCGCCAATGTGACATGAGATTCCAAAGGATCACGGATCTTTTTGTTTCTTTGGCATCTTGCTTAATATGATATCTGATGTAGTTGTCGCCAGTTTCACTGTCTCATATTCCTTAGTTATATACTTCCTGGTTAGGAGAGACTTTAGGTACTTAGTCCAGGCTGGTATCTCAGCCAGAGCGTCTAAGAAAGGTATATCAACATGAAGTTTCTTCATAGCCTCTTTAAACTTTTTGAATCTAGTATATAGCTTGGTCTAACTTAGGCGGGATGGGAAGGGTATACGAGGCTTATATATAGGAATATTATGTTCTGATGTTTCAGTATCTTCATTAGTAGATTTCTCAGGACTTCCCTTATCTATCTTATCTTCCTTTGATTGAGACTCTGGTGTTGTCGAGTTTTGGACAATCACAGGTTCATCTTCATCTATAATAACCATAGGTGTCTCAGCTGGGGGGTCCGAATAGTCTTTTCCCGACCTGGTGATGACTGCCTTCAATTGTTCAGGATGCTTGGGATTGTTCTCGGGTTGGTCGGAAAAGACTCCAGCTAGTGGCTTTATGCTAGCTGCAAGTTGAGCTAGTTGAGATTCAATAGCCTTCTGCTGGGCTTGTTCGTTGGCTATCATAGTTTGTTGAGTTTGCAACATTTTTTCAATGGCTGATAGCTTGTCATCAGAAGAGATAGGTCCTGCTTGTTGTCCTTGTTATTGATTAAGATTCTGATACTGAGATTTGTTTTGATAGTTGTTGTAGTTCCTATTCTGAAAGTTCCCCTTGAAATTTCCTTGATTTCCAAAATTCTGTTGTTGATTATATTAGAATCCTGGTGGCCCCCTTAATTGATTGTTTGAACCAAATTAGTGCGAGTTTACTGCCCCGGAGGGGTTTCCATATTGAAAACCTGGGTGATCCGTGTTCTGATTCGGATTGTAATAACCTTGCCCAGGAATGGTGCTGATAGCATTAAGATTTTCCATCTGACCATTATCTCCTTGTCCACATGCATTGCTTAGAACAACGTCATAGAGAGCATTGCATGATAGAGTGGAATGATCGGTGCTCTTGTATGCTTCACAGAACAAGGTAGTGGACTTGACTTGTTCCGGTTGTCGAGTGGGCGAACATCCTCTTCCAATAGCGGCTAGAGATGATTCAATATGGTCTTGCTTGGCAACTAAGACCTTCAAAGTTTCAGTGATAGACTTGTACTCGGGAATGGCTTTGGCCATAGCTATTTTCAAAACTCCTTTACCTACGGATCTTCCCCAATTGGCTTGATTTTCTTCTCCCAGGGTGACGACTCTCCATGCGCTGTCATAACTTTAACGCATGAAGTTTCCTCCAGATTAGGAATCTAGAAACATCTTGATATCGGAATCTAGAAACATCTTGATTCTTCGGAATTCGGTGGTGTGGACATTTGCATACAAGCTCTTTGTATCTATCCCATGCTTCAGTGAGAGTTTCTCCAGGGACTTGAGTGAAATTTGTTATCTGGCCCCTAATTTCATATGTAAGAGATGGAGGATAGAACTTTTCTAGAAACACATTTTGGAGTTGTTCCCAGGTGGTGATGGGTATATCACTTTGCAATGAATTGTACCAACTTATGGCTCTATCAACAAGGGAATACTTGAAGAGACGGAGTCGAATGGCATCATCAGAGACTCTATTTTTCTTTGTCATAGCACATATGTGGATGAATCTCAGAAGATGTCCTTGGTTGTCCTCTGCTTGTTTTCCATAGAAAGGGTTGTTTTGAAGCAATGTGATCCAATGTGCCCTAATCTCAAAATTGGCAGAATCGATGGGGGGAGGTTGTACTCGATGATAAACACTTGCAACTTTCAGGATTGAGAACTCTCTCAGATCCTTCTGAAGTTCATCTACTTGCGTTGCTGCTTGTGCTGCTAGGATTTCCTGTTGAACCGCAGCCCTAGCTTCTTGCATGAGCCTTTCTCTTTGCGCATTGATGGCTTGAGCCACCCTTTGGTCTACCTCTTCTTCTTGAGCCATCCTTGTTTGATTCTCTCGAATCTGACGATGGAAAGTTCTGTCTATTTCGGGATCAAAGCTCACTGTGAGTCAGGGGCTGTCCGAACGGTGCATACACTATGCGTTGGGTTGTACATGAAAATTAGAAAGATTTTGAAAATGAGATCCACAAAGTAGAGTCGAATTCAAGTAGATAATCGATTGTTTCAAAAAAAAGCAAAATCCTAGATTAGTCTTAAAAGAACTAGATTTGATTGACTGATTCCGTTGTCCCCGACAACGGCGCCCGAATTTGACGTGATATTTGAACGCACTAACAAATTCACTCGGGGTTGAAATCCCCGAGCTTTTACCAAAACCAAAGTGAAATAATACCACCCGCAAGTGGACTAGTATTATCACATTATAGTTAAGGATCGAACCCAAAGGACAACATTTTTAAGAATCCTTGTCAGTTGAATCTAGCTCAAGTAAAACTAATATTTAGAACGATTGGTTGATTTGAGGTTATTAAAACTAATTGCAAGAAAGTAAAAAGCTGAATTAAAGATGGGTTTAGATCAATGGTATGGAATCACTGGGATGGTACCGAGTTTCACCACCGCTACACACGCAAACATATTCATTCATGAACAATCCAGGCAAGATATAACAATCCAAGTAGAGCTGCTGCAAAACCCCCCATACGGGCGTCAGGTTCGCGTAAGCATCACCTTAAGCATCTGATGTCTCGTCACCATCTGGATCACTTTACTTACGGCTCTGAAGATACATAAATCCATGGAGGTTGTGGGCCCCCTATACAGGCGTCAGGCACACAGAAGCATCACAGAAGCATCACCGAAGGCTAGATGGCTCGTCCCCTCACAGATCATACACTTACGACCTCGATGGAATCCCATCTTATTTCTAGTTTGGGAGTCAGCCGCATTAACCGATAAGCAAGCAGGTGATTAACATACTAGCTAACATCAATGATTAACAAGAAGATACAAAATCCAACTAAGGTTGTGAACCCCCTATACAGGCGTCAGGTGCACAGAAGCGTCACCGAAGGCTAGATGGCTCGTCCCCTCACGGATCATACACTTGCGACCTCAAGGAATTCCCTTCTATTTCTAGTTGGGGAGTCTAACTTGTTAAATGACGTTCGAACCTATATATAGATGTTATCGCAACATAGGGAGCACAAAGATGAAAGCAAGCAATTGACCAAACTACTAGCATAACGGTTAACAACGAAATGGAGAGTTAATACATTGCCATGGAGAGTTTAACAAAAGAACATGGTTTACATGGGCAGTAGGGCTAGGCCCCACACCCCAGTGAAAAGGAACTACTCGCTCATGATGCGAGAAACAAGAAGGATGAGAAAGAAAGAGAGATCCGCCATTAGCTCGGTGCAGAAGGTAGTCGAAGCTCGGTGAAGAAGATACGGCCTTCTACGTCGTGTCGGAGCAGATCTGGACGCGCAAGGGAGTTGCCAAGACAGACCAGGAAGTCTCCCTTGCTCTGCCTTCCTTCTCTCTTTAGCCTCCTTGGTTGCAACACAGGCAGTAGGTGGAATATAATTTGATCGGAGTTGTGCTCTGGTAGCCTGGCGGCATCTGGATCCGATGCCCCAAATGAGGACCCTTGGGGTCCTATTTATAGGCTCAGATCTGTCCCCAAACGATTTGTGTAAGCTGCTAAAAATATCTCCTCCAAACGGTCTGGGGAACGTTTGCTGCCAAATGGTCTGGAGACCGTTTGCTTCCAAACAGTCTGGCATCCGAGAAGCGGCTTCAAATGGTCTTCGCATGCAGCAACCGGTCCTGAGTGTGCGACATTTGATCTTCATTCGGTCTTCACGATCACGGAAAACGATTTTGGAGACCGCATGGATCCAAACGGTCTTCAGACCGCATGGACCCAAACGGTCTTGAAACCGCATGGACCCAAATGGTCTTGAGACCGCCTGAACCCAAATGGTCTTGAAACCGCATGGACCCAAACGGTCTTGAAACCGCATGGACCCAAACGGTCTTGAGTCCGCTATCAGTCATGCGGTTTGCGCGGTCAACTTTAGCAAGTGGTTTCGACATTCGATCTTTATGTATCCCAGAAAATGGTCTTGAGACCGCATGAACCCAAACGGTCTGGGGACTGTATGGATCCAAACGGTCTTGAAACCGTATAGACTCAAACAGTCTTGAGACCGCAGGGGCTCAAATGGTCTTGGGACTGTATGGACCCAAACGGTCTTGGGACTGCAAGGGCTTCAAACAGTCTTGGGACCATATGCGTGGAATTGCTTGGTTACCTACATTAAATGAACAATATATAGTTAAAATCTTGATAATTGAATCAGCTAAGTAGTTTTGCACCTATGATTCATATTTGGGTGAAAAGGTATGATATAGGGTTGAAATTGTTCCAAAGAGATCATTGAATTCCATGATGAGTATGTACTCATCAGAAGTCGAATTGGGAGGACAACATGTGTTTTTACTTTTTGGCAGATGGCATGAAGAATGAGAAAAAAAAAAGGAAAAAAAGCAAGGGAGAGATGAATTTATTTGGGAAGGGTTCAAAATAAAGGCAGGAGCCAAAGTCTTAAAGAAGGGAGGCCCATGAGCATCGTTGCGGGACATAGTTTTAACGACAAACTATTTACATTATTTACGACAAAGATAGGTTTTGGCCGTTATTGAGTATATCAACAATGGCGAAACGACACGGTTGTTGTTATCAGTTGATCGATTACGATGGAAGATCTAGCTCGTCACGAGTCTTGATGCTAATACATGTGTTTCTTGTAGTGAATTTACATTTGATTTAGTGGTGACTAGTTCCAAAAATCCTTGGTAAAATCTGATTTTTTGTGCATGTATCTGAATAATGGAAAATTAAATTTGATCAAGAAAACTTTGCAATGTAAGTTTAAAATTGGCATTAAAATCATCCTTAACATGATCTGAATCCGTTCCCAGGTCTCGGAGTAGGTCTCCCCTACCTTCTGGCTGAAATTATGGATTTTTCTGATCATATCATTTGTCTTCTCAGGCGGGAAAAACCTTTCAAAGAACACTTCCACCATGTGGTTCCATGATTCCACATACTCATCATCAATATTATGTAGCCATTCTCGTGCATTTCCCGCCGGAGAGCTCGAAAACAGCTTCAGGTAAAGTCTCTCCTGTGGGAACCTGTCTATTTTTATCATATCGCAGTTCTCCACGAATTGACTTATGTGAGTCACCGGGTCTTCGTTCTTTAGCCCATGGAATGCATTTGACTTGACCAAGTTGATCAATGCAGGGTCAATCTTATAGGTTAGAATGTTGATTGCCTGCTTCTTGATTGGCCCCTTTGAAGCGGATGAGGAAGAAGCTTTTATCTTCTCCCATATCGTCTGCTTTTCTGCCATGGTTTCTTGTTCTGAGTCGGAATATATATCTTCCAGTTGGTCTTGATTATAATCCTCCTCCTCGTCAGGTCCTGGTAGTAGAACCTCTGGTACCTGTTGCGTGTAGTCGGTGCTACGCGTCTGCACCATGCACAGTACCTACAAAATGATAATTTTAGTTCAGTACTGTGCTAGATGATTACCAAATGTGCAAGATAAACTATAAATTTCAAAATGATTTTAGAATAATAAAAATTAAAAAGTGGCCTAGAATGGCCGCTTGCAGCACTCGTAGTGCTGATAATTGTCGTGTCTCTGGCAACGACGCCAAAAACATGACACGATTTTACCATGCGTGTAACGCAAGTGCACATGTCAATGTAGTATAGGCTTTTGTGAGGTCTGAGTCGAACTCAGGGACACTGAATTATCAGTAGACTACTACTAACTGGTCACGATCAGCTAAACCGATTAAAAGAATTTGAGAGTTTTGTAAAATAAAAGAAAATAAAATAAAACAAAGCAATCGATTAAGGGTTTAGTTTAATCAAGTCAAATGGAGATCTTTAGGATTGCGGTTTCACCGCGGGTCATCATTGTATGATTTTCCATATAATAATTCAGGTTCATCTCTCGATCCGGGTAGTGGCCTATAGTCAGAATTGCCCACTGTCATGGTACAATTCACTACCTATGTCTAGGTCGGTTCCACTATCGTAGTAACCTATACCCTAAACTAGGTGCATTAAAATCGACCTCTGGGTTTCCACCATTAACCGTACATCACCTTGTTCAAGGGATTAATTAATTAATGTGAATTTTGTCTCTTTTCAACCATTAATTCTTCTTTCAATGTAATTAAAGGCATT
Source organism: Alisma plantago-aquatica (assembly GCA_963693085.1). NCBI lineage: Eukaryota > Viridiplantae > Streptophyta > Magnoliopsida > Alismatales > Alismataceae > Alisma > Alisma plantago-aquatica. Next base: position 1,493,118,925 of record OY856412.1, read on the forward strand.
AGATTATCATTATGGTGATCAAGCATAACAACATAATTGAGAAAACAAAATTATACCATGGATTTAAGAGATAAAATATAAATTACTATGATAAAAATGTCATCCAATGCTTCCCCGGGCTACTCCCAGTCCTAAAGATAAAGGGGATTAGCCCTGCATGTTCATCTCAGAGCAAAACATGGTAGAGAAAAGGGGAAACATGGAGAAAAACGTGAATAAGTAATGAAACCCTAAACAGAGAAGATCTAAGCATTCCTCGACGTAGAATGTGTGATCAATAGCGTTTCGGCGGTGGAAAACATCTTCTTCGGCTTCCGAAATGATCGGGGCGTGCTTCTAGGCTCCGTACTTCTCTCCACACCTTCTCGGGACGTGTGCAGTGGCTAATGATGTGATAGATGGCTCTTGGCCGCCGTCATTAGGTATAATCACCGAGTTAGGTTGCAAAAATATCACAGCCGTCAGATCTAGATCGATCTGAAACAAACTTGTATCAGACGGCGTCGATACCATCGACGCGGGTCGATGGTATCGACATTGCGCGGTATCGGCAAGTCTTCTTTTCTTTTTATCATTGCGCCTGATGCTGACTCGATACCATTGACAAGGGTCGATGGTATCGACACCCTAAGGCGTCGGTTTTGTCCTTTTCCGTCGCTGAATCTTCTGGGGTCGATAGTATCAACTTAATGGTCGATAGTATTGACTATCTTCTCGCCAGCAACCTGAAGATACATCGCTACCATCGACTTCCATGTCGATGGTATCGACTATGTGCTGCTCCTTGCGGCTGGCAACCTATGGCTGTGTTGATAGTATCGATAACTGTCGATGGTATCGACAGCTGCATATATGTGTTTTTCCTGAAATTGCAACACAAAACCACATAAGCCGAAAGAAAACATATTATTGTAATCATTTATGCTCAGAACAATAGAATAAGGGAGATTTGACACTGAGAAGGATCATAGACTAAAGTAAATAAATTATGCAATAGTAACCACCAAAATGACCAATAAATGCATAAAACACAAGTAAAACAAGTCTATAAATGCGACTCAAAATCATCGCATCAAACACCAACGGGCCCTCAACAATGCCCGAGAAGGAGATGGCCAACATAATCGCCGACGGGGCCCTTACAGAACAAGTAACTACCCGCGGTGTCAACACATCTACTCCCCCATAACAGCTAGAGCCAACCGATGCCACAGAAGAAATGTCTGAAGTCCTAGCAGATGTGTTACGACCTCACCTTTCGGTAACCCCCAATTAAGGGAGACCAAGAGGTTGATTCCGCACCCATAAAATCTGGATCAAAGGTTCGACATATAACCAAAAACAATTATTAAATTCTAACAGACTATACTAAAATGTGGTAATAAAATTTTTGCATACCTTTAAAAAGTTTGGAATAAACTAAACTTCTAACCACAGCTGAACTATCCTAACTAATTCCTCCTTGTTCTTTAATTCTTGAATTCACAATGTGTCGCTTTACTGTTTGTACCTTTGAGATTTGTACCTAAAACGCCGACAAACAAAACAACGGTCAACCGAAGCTGGTATGTGGAGGAAACAGATAATGTTCAACTATGTTAACAATATAATCATTCAATTAGTCATTTAATAATCAAGATTACATTTTAAGCCATACAACTCAATCCATACATATTCTTGAACTCTGGGCTGTCCCTGCAGTGGACATGGATATCACCTCTCTTTTAGGTAATAGAGTCACATGGCACTACCCGAAGATAGCCCAATATCTAACTCAATGTGACTTGATGGTCCTACCTCAATGGTAGCCATGTACTAAGTCATCCATAGACCTGATGGACCTACCCAATAGGTAGCCATGTACTAGGTCATCCATAGACCTGATGGACCTACCCAATAGGTAGCCATGTACTAGGTCTTTCTCTAACCTGATGGATCTACCCATAGGCAGCCATGTACTAGGTTAGCTATAATGCCACAGAGATAACCAGGATTTGAGTTTGTAGGCATATATCCTTTGTGATAGTCATAGCCACATTATAGTTTGCAATATGAACATCCAAACAGTTTAGTTGCATTCAATGCGATTAAACATCTGAGAATCCATCGGAAAACTAAAGCGGTTATTCATAATTAACCACATACCTTATTTGATGATTTCATAAGCATTAAGAAAATCCAACCAAGCATGCAATCCAAGTAATTCAACAATCACATAATTCCTGAAAAGAATATGTACTCTATTTATTACACACTTTATCAAGAACCTACTTTATTAACTTGGATTCACTTTCTATGGTTTCTAATCCGCATTAAGGTTTCATTAATATTCATTAGGGTTTCTTAGATCAATTTCTCAAACTTTATCCTTTTTAAGTTAACAAACCCTAAAATATCCTTTTCCATTTTTATGAACCTTAATTGCTCAACTATTCATTTTAATAGTCTTTTATACCCAAATTGATTTAGGATCATCACATCCCTATTTATTCATGGATTTGAATCATTAAAACAATTAAAAGACATATTCATCTAAATTAGGGTTTTCAAGCTCATTAGTGCATAATTATGCACGAAACCCTAAATTAAACCAATTATATAAAAAGATCATCTTTTTAGATCCTATTGTCACTTTTATTAACAATACGTTAATATCAACTTGAATTATGTCATTAAGACCATTTACCATCAAATCTAAGGGTTTTCCTTTAATTAAAACACTGAAGATGATAACTTTATGTACTTTTCCAATTTCAAGCATATAAACTCTAAATTAGACTAATCATGTGCAAGGTTCTTCTTTTTTTAACATAATGTACCTTTTTACATTTAACATGTTAACATCAACTCTAATAATCCATTAAACCCTATTACACACTTTATTCATTTCAAAATAGAGTTTCTTAATCATTAAAGTATTAAAGATGATTACTTCCATTAATTTTCGGATTGCAATTAGAATCGGACTTCAAACATAATTTCTTTGGGTTCCTCTCGTTCTGAGGATCAATTTTCATATATAACTTGTTTTAATCTGAGTTCCCTAGAATTAGCTATGATTTTTGCAAATATATCACAAACTGACCAATAGAGAGGTGCCACGTAGGCAAACAACTCTCATGCACACATACCTTCACGTGCCCACCTTTAGATTAGAACCAATTGACGTTTCTTCCCTTCACTTAAGTGGTTCAAAACTGTAGCCCGCGGAGGGTAGTTTTGTCCAATGGTGACTTTCCTTTCTTCAACCTCACGTGGCTGGTGCTGCGTCGCCCTAGCCGTCCGTCTGCAGCCAAGCACAGATCGTTCCTCCCTCTTTGGACCACGGAGCTCACCGAAAGAAGCTCCCCTGCCACCGCCGCACCTGGGCGCACCTGGTGCTCTACCAAAATGTGACTGATGTGGCTGGTTCTCCGCTCCACGGCCAGGTTTTCTACGGCGGTCACTGCAGCCCGACGGCTACCTTTGAGCACACCCTAGGGCACAGCCTCGATGGATGTGCTTCACCTCGACTCCATGGAACTCCTAGGTTTCAACGAAACCATGCATTGTACATTTCCAACCTCTTGCTCGTGGTGTTTCTTATAGCTAGAGTTTTAAGGCAAAAATGAGGAAAAAGAAGAAGAAGAAAAGAAAAGCTTCCTCAAGATTATCTTTAACTCAGACCAAACACTCTACCCCTTATATAGGGGTGAGTACAGAGCCCTAGGGCGTGCCTCCTTGAGGACTCAAGTCCTATTCTTGAAAGGAAACATACCTTCCTTGGTTGTGAAGCAAATCCTCTCTCTCTTTCATTATCTCCTTAGATAATTATGTCATTTGAATATTCTCTTTCCTTTAAATATTAGGAATTCGAAATTCCTCTCCTTCACTCTCTTTATTTGCCTTTTAATCTATTGGCCACGAATATATATATATATATATATATATATATATATATATATATATCTCCTTAGGAAAATACTTCCTTTTATCAAATTTACATAATTAATGGATTATGTTTTCCCATTATCTCTTTATTTTATAATTATGGTATTTTCTCTCCCTTTTCCATTATTGGGGCTCCTTGGCACCCAAGAAACTTTATTATTTCGAAATTCTCTTTATTGGATACTTATTATCCTTCTAGATGCCTCTTTATGCATTATTTCACATTATCTTGTTTATTTCTCCTTAAAATATCTCTTTTTGAGGATTTCTCTTTATTTCTCTTTTATTTTCCTCATTGGCATTCCTTTTATCATTAGATATCTCATGGATACGAAATTTCCCCAAGAAATCTCATTTATGCCTCTTTCCACTCCTTTTCCACATTTTATCATTATTTTCCATTTATTCCTTAATAAAGAAATACTTAATTAATCTTTTCTTTTCTTATTGCACTTTTATGCAACTTTGGTCTCCTTGATACCCAAGGAACCCAAGAGGCAAGAAATCCTCTTTGGATTTGCCTTCTAGAGGTTTCCACACATTTCTTTTCTAAAAATTCAATTATCGATTTATTAATTGAATTTCATTGTTATTTGGGCGCAATATCCAATAAAGCCCACAACACAATCATCAAGGCTATTGTAAACAAAATCTATTTATTTGAAGCAAATTATATCATTATTTGTTCAAATATCTTTAATATGAGAAATTACATTTCTCACCAAATGAACCCAAAAATTGGGGTTATAACAAGATGACTCCTCTTATAGGAATTTTGTCCTCAAAATTCAAGCAAGCAAACAAACAATTTAGGATAAGACTTTTCCATGTCCATCATTAGCCCCTAAGTGACTTTACCGTACTCATGGTGCTTCTACAGAACCTTTATCATCCCATATTCTTTTCTCTGAGTTCTTTCATCCTGGCGTCTATAAACTACACAGGTGACTCAGGCCATGTCAGCCTCCCTTGGGGCTCACTAGGTTCATTGCTCAGCACATAGTCAGGGTACCTCACATAGTGCTCTAAATTGGACACATGGAACTCATCACACATTACTTTATCCTGAGGGGAAAGGTCAAACTTAACCTTCTCCACCAAACCATATCAAAAGAACCCATGCATCGGGGACTCAGCTCTCTTACCTATAACTTAGAGGGGTTGGATTTTCACATATTCTCCTACATTGGGCTGCATGTCAGTCTACTTTGCATCTGCTCATCACTTTCGTCATCTCTAGGCTCCTTTCATCCATTACATGATCAAAGCGACTTCATCTACACACACTGTGGTCCTTTTCTAACCATCATGTGGTCCTTTCACCAACATCACCTTACTGAAGTGGTGACCGACACAACCTCCCTTACAGAGCTTCTTATAAAACCTGATAGTGGCTATGGTGGTCATTGTCTCATCTTTCATAGGACAAGAACTGTCTCTAGATATCACCCTGAACGAGCACACATGCCCTCATCAGACCATTTAGTCTGGATCATACTAACCATAGTTAGGGGTGATATACTAACATCGAGTTCTTCATGTACCTACTTTCACCTTATGGAAGTGAACCTTTAAGTCATACTCATGAACTTTTGAACTCACATCATGGTGTAGTTGAACCATCTCTCTCATGGATAGTTCAACCAGATTTGTCCCTTAACAGAACTCTTTCTTTCTCATGTTTTCTAGGTAAGGCGACCTACCATAACCCATATTACATCTCAACCTTCCTTGGCCCAAGGAAGACCTATCACAACATCCGTAGTGTTGAGCTCCTGTTCCCTCTCAGGGACTCTTTTTTCCTCTATATTGATACACTGGGTTACTGGGGTTCGTCCTTTACCTCCTAGATTGCATGGACATAAACCACATGCAACTTCATCTTAAGCATCCAAACTGTTGTTGCCATTTTCCACGGTGTATGGTGATCTTCAATCATGATTTCCTGTATGTCCTGATTCCTCAAGATCGATTCCTTCAAAATCCTAAACCACTCTAGTTGGGGTTTCATCACCTTCATTTCCAAAGAAGTGCACTTGAGGTTCTACCGCCATCCAACCATTAACTGGTTCAACGTATCTTGTTACATCTGAGTTTTATCCAAACACCTCTCCTTTTCAAACTTAGGGTTAGCCAAACAACCTCTTCTAGCTTCTAGTCAAACAAGTCTTACCCAGAACATTCATTACCACCTCACATCCTTAGGTATTAGGTAACATTGAAGACATACACTTCCATGCATTTCAATTATCATCTCACCTCAAACTCTATGTCTATCTTTCATTAAGAACACTTCTCTGATTTCATCATCATGGTGATCAAACTCTACCTGGCATAACTTGTAAGTTATACATAGTTCATGATAAAAACATCCTCTTTGGGGGACTACCTCATTCCTCTTAGTGTTTACAAACCATCCATATATCATTCACTTTGCCAAGGTAGATTATCTTCTCTATCCCCAATTCTCGTGGCAACGTTCCAACCTACATCATCTCTTATCCTTGGTGTATGGCATGCGTAATGTCCTATCTCTCACTCCCATAACAAGAGGAAATAAGCATTTGGCTGCAATCCAAATACAGAGTTCTTCATGTTCCAAGAGTAGAGATGGTACATCCCACCTTACCAATACACCTTTACATCTAAGTTGCAACATGCCACATATGTCTCTACATCACAACCATTTCGATATCAAAGTTACCTCCATGGAAAACTAGTCTTGAGCCTACTAAGGTTTATATCCTTGGTCATCTCCTCTAGGTCTATAGGGTACCGACTCTTTTGAGGTCATCCCTCTTCCCTTATGAATCAAGAGAGTGCCCTACTCATCTGCCCTTTGGGTCCCATGAGGTCATGAAGGTGATCAATCTCCTAACCCATGGCCCTCAGACAATGATAGTTGTTACCTCCCGACCCTATGGTCATGTGCATTTGGGGAATTAGGCAACTCCTATTTTCATCGGTCTTATCCCTACCTGACCCTAGGATAGACTTAGGATTCTCCATTATAGTACATGTTCACTTAGAACCTTACCCAAGTCTTCATCATCTCTCTTTCTGCATTCATGGGCTGGCTACCATCCTTTCATAGGGATCATGGCAACCTGCCTACCTTAGTCAAGCCTCATATTGGTTACCTCCATGGTAACACATCCATATGCACATAGAGATGGATATCTATGGGTCTGTAGGTTCATTCTCATACCATGTACCTTTCACTTAGATTCTCAAGATCCTATGAAACCTCCTCAGGTTACCTCAAAACTGGTGTGCTCCCTACCATAGGGGTCCCTCTCTCAGGATGGGAGGAAAACTATCTCTTGACACCACGATCACAAAAGCTCTTAGGTCTAGGATTTACATCCACATGAGCCTACTTAACCCTAGCAAGCTATTAAGGCACAAGTAGATCACCTACTGAACCATGCTAGGTCATACTTGTCCTCTTTCCTCAATGCTGGATCAAGATCATACCTTCATTTATCATCGACCTAGTTGTGAGGGGTCCATCAACCACCCCTTAAACTTAAGGGGCTTCCTCTTTTCCTCTATACATGATGAGTACCATGCTCGAAACTATAGCAACTTAATTCTCGTCATGAGCATTAGGTATACCACTTCCCCTCTTAGGTCAGGAACCCTAGGTTCACTTTGGGTGTCCAACTGCATGCTCAAACTCTTAACCACTAACCAAGCATGTACTGGGTCTGACGTACACTTCCTATCATCCTTCTCCTCTATCAACACTTTAAGGTTGAGTCCTCCTCAAGGAAAATCAACAAAGTGTAAGGCCTCATAGCCTGGGTACTATACCTCTCCAGGGTTTATGGAACTCTTCTTCTCATCTATACCATAGGTACAAAGGTATAAGCAGACTCGTCTTCTCTCTAGGTTTTGGTTCTTCTCATGATAACCAAGACATCAGCAAACCCTAGGGTTCAAGCACGTGGCGACCACTATCATCCACTTAGGTCACCTCATCCTTGACTCCCCATGTTCCTCATATCTCGGGGTCTAGGTTTTCCAACCCCCTTGCTGGGTTTCTTGCTCTCTCTCTCTAGAGCTATCCCCACCATTTGAGGTCCTATCTTCGTGAAGGGTCAACCTCAAAAGCATGCCCTTAGCTAAAAAGAAGCCTATGGTCGTCTTATGTTCGCTCAAGGTTATCCATAACACCTTATGCTCATTTCATAAGCCATCCTTCATACTCTCCTGGTCAGGGTTTCAACCCTTTGCTCACATTACTAACATACCATGGGTGCATGCTATGCCCTACACACATAGGCCCATAGGGTTTCTAAGGTCCTTCACTAACATCATCATCTAAGGAGCTATCCTTTACCCTAACATGCATGACCCTTCCCAGAGTTGGGTTGCCATAGGTGCTAGGTCACCCATGGATCATATGGCATCCCAAAGGCATGTCCTTTCAAGCATCTGGTCCAACTCATCTCTCTCTAACCTTCACTTAGGGTTAGGGTTAGCATCATCCTCAGAGGATGTGCCAGGTCTCTACTTGCAATGGAGATCTCTATCTCCAAGACTAACTTATCCTCCTAACAAGAAGGTCTAGCCTCAGGTCTCTTCTGAGGACATGACAACTTATGTCTACGACCTAAGCATGTATCTATTCTTTAGTTTGCGCTTAATCTATTAAGCTTATGTCCATGACATCTTATTTACTTACCTTTCATTAATTTGGTCGAGGATTCCTTAAACCTTATTAACCTTACCCATACCTCAAGAGGGTGAGGAGAAGAAAGAAAACCCTAATCATTTAGGTCCTTATCAGAATTTTGTGGTGAGAAGGGATGAATTAGATGAGAAATCCTAAAGGTATCTTATTTTGATTCATACCCTAAGACCTTGGCCAGGAAGTCACACGGATCCGGGAGTCCTCGTATTCCGACTAGCGGTGCGGAGAAAAATATTGCCAGCCCCCGGTCGTGATCCTTTTCTAGACACCTCTGACTTTCAGATAATCCTCTAATAACTCCCTTGGGTTCTATGGAGTTTGTAAAATTTAATAATTATTAATGGTTAAATGAAGAACCTAGCCTCTGATACCAAATGTTACGACCTCACCTTTCGGTAACCCCCAATTAAGGGAGACTAAGAGGTTGAAGCCGCACCCATAAAATCCAGATCAAAGGTTCGACATATAACCAAAAACAATTATTAAATTCTAACAGACTATACTGAAATGTGGTAATAAAATTTTTGCATACCTTTGAAAAGTTTGGAATAAACTAAACTTCTAACCACAGCTGAACTATCCTAACTAATTCCTCCTTGTTATTTAATTCTTGAATTCACAATGTGTCGCTTTACTGTTTGTACCTTTAAGATTTGTACCTAAAACGCCGACAAACAAAACGACGGTCGGCAGAAGCTGGTATGTAGAGGAAACAGATAATGTTCAACTATGTTAACAATATAATCATTCAATTAGTCATTTAACAATCAAGATTACATTTTAAGCCATACAACTCAATCCATACATATTCTCGAACTCTGGGCTGTCCCTACAGTGGACATGGATATGACCTCTCTTTTAGGTAATAGAGTCGCATGGAACTACCCGAAGATAGACCAATATCTAACTCAATGTGACTTGATGGTCCTACCTCAATGGTAGCCATGTACTAAGTCATCCATAGACCTGATGGACCTACCCAATAGGTAGCCATGTACTAGGTCATCCATAGACCTGATGGACCTACCCAATAGGTAGCCATGTACTAGATCTTTCTCTAACCTAATGGACCTACCCATAGGCAGCCATGTACTAGGTTAGCTATAATGCCACAGAGAGAACCAAGATCTGAGTTTGTAGGCATATATCCTTTGTGATAGTCACAGCCACATTATAGTTTGCAATATGAACATCCAAACACTTTAGTTGCATTCAATGTGATTAAACATCCGGGAATCCATCGGAAAACTAAAGCGGTTATTCATAATTAACCACATACCTGATTTGATGATTTCATAAGCATTAAGAAAATCCAACCAAGCATGCAATCCAAGTAATTCAACAATCACATAATTCCTGAAAAGAGTATGTACTCTATTTATTACACACTTTATCAAGAACCTACTTTATTAACTTGGATTCACTTTCTATGGTTTCTAATACGCATTAAGGTTTCATTAATATTCATTAGGGTTTCTTAGATCAATTTCTCAAACTTTATCCTTTTTAAGTTAACAAACCCTAAAATATCCTTTTCCATTTTTATGAACCTTAATTGCTCAACTATTCATTTTAATAGTCTTTTATACCCAAATTGATTTAGGATCATCACATCCCTATTTATTCATGGATTTGAATCATTAAAACAATTAAAAGACATATTCATCTAAATTAGGGTTTTCAAGCTCATTAGTGCATAATTATGCACGAAACCCTAAATTAAACCAATTATATAAAAAGATCATCTTTTTAGATCCTATTGTCACTTTTATTAACAATACGTTAATATCAACTTGAATTATGTCATTAAGACCATTTACCATCAAATCTAAGGGTTTTCCTTTAATTAAAACACTGAAGATGATAACTTTATGTACTTTTCCAATTTCAAGCATATAAACTCTAAATTAGACTAATCATGTGCAAGGTTCTTCTTTTTTTAACATAATGTACCTTTTTACATTTAACATGTTAACATCAACTCTAATAATCCATTAAACCCTATTACACACTTTATTCATTTCAAAATAGAGTTTCTTAATCATTAAAGTATTAAAGATGATTACTTCCATTAATTTTCGGATTGCAATTAGAATCGGACTTCAAACATAATTTCTTTGGGTTCCTCTCGTTCTGAGGATCAATTTTCATATATAACTTGTTTTAATCTGAGTTCCCTAGAATTAGCTATGATTTTTGCAAATATATCACAAACTGACCAATAGAGAGGTGCCACGTAGGCAAACAACTCTCATGCACACATACCTTCACGTGCCCACCTTTAGATTAGAACCAATTGACGTTTCTTCCCTTCACTTAAGTGGTTCAAAACTGTAGCCCGCGGAGGGTAGTTTCGTCCAATGGTGACTTTCCTTTCTTCAACCTCACGTGGCTGGTGCTGCGTCGCCCTAGCCGTCCATCTACAGCCAAGCACAGATCGTTCCTCCCTCTTTGGACCACAGAGCTCACCGAAAGAAGCTCCCCTACCACCGCCGCACCTGGGCGCACCTGGTGCTCTACCAAAATGTGACTGATGTGGCTGGTTCTCCGCTCCACGGCCAGGTTTTCTACGGAGGTCACTGCAGCCCGACGGCTGCCTTTGAGCACACCCTAGGGCACAGCCTCGATGGTTGTGCTTCACCTCGACTCCATGGAACTCCTAGGTTTCAACGAAACCATGCATTGTACATTTCCAACCTCTTGCTCGTGGTGTTTCTTATAGCTAGAGTTTTAAGGAAAAAATGAGGAAAAAGAAGAAGAAGAAAAGAAAAGCTTCCTCAAGATTATCTTTAACTCAGACCAAACACTCTACCCCTTATATAGGGGTGAGTATAGAGCCCTAGGGCGTGCCTCCTTGAGGACTCAAGTCCTATTCTTGAAAGGAAACATACCTTCCTTGGTTGTGAAGCAAATCCTCTCTCTCTTTCATTATGTCCTTAGATAATTATGTCATTTGAATATTCTCTTTCCTTTAAATATTAGGAATTCGAAATTCCTCTCCTTCACTCTCTTTATTTGCCTTTTAATCTATTGGCCACGAATATATATATATATATATATATATATATATCTCCTTAGGAAAATACTTCCTTTTATCAAATTTACATAATTAATGGATTATGTTTTCCCATTATCTCTTTATTTTATAATTATGGTATTTTCTCTCCCTTTTCCATTATTGGGGCTCCTTGGCACCCAAGAAACTTTATTATTTCGAAATTCTCTTTATTGGATACTTATTATCCTTCTAGATGCCTCTTTATGCATTATTTCACATTATCTTGTTTATTTCTCCTTAAAATATCTCTTTTTGAGGATTTCTCTTTATTTCTCTTTTATTTTCCTCATTGGCATTCCTTTTAACATTAGAAATCTCATGGATACGAAATTTCCCCAAGAAATCTCATTTATGCATCTTTCCACTCCTTTTCCACATTTTATCATTATTTTCTATTTATTCCTTAATAAAGAAATACTTAATTAATCTTTTCTTTTCTTATTGCACTTTTATGCAACTTTGGACTCCTTGATACCCAAGGAACCCAAGAGGCACGAAATCCTCTTTGGATTTGCCTTCTACAGGTTTCCACACATTTCTTTTCTTAAAAATTCAATTATCCATTTATTAATTGAATTTCATTGTTATTTGGGCCCAATAGCCAATAAAGCCCACAACACAATCATCAAGGCTATTGTAAACAAAATCTATTTATTTGAAGCAAATTATATCATTATTTGTTCAAATATCTTTAATATGAGAAATTACATTTCTCACCAAATGAACCCAAAAATTGGGGTTATAACAAGATGACTCCTCTTATAAGAATTTTGTCCTCAAAATTCAAGGACAGATGAAACAAGGCGGGTGGTTGATATATTGAATCACATTAAAGAGAACAACCCCAACCTGGTGCTAGCCCCCTATAAGAACAAAAAACATTGGTTCCTCTGTGTGGCGGACCTCCACTCGCATGACATCACTCTATTCATTTGCTACACCGCGGAGGTCCCCCACCTAGAGTACGTCTTCATCCTCCCTAAAGATATGCACCTCAGACTTCTTCCTCTGTGCCTTCACAGGGTAATCAAACAAAGAGTCCAATGTCACAGTGATGTCTGGAACTTCTTCGCAATCAAAGACTTCCTAGTTCAAGAAGACCCGGGAAGTGAAAATAGTGTCTTCATCATCCTTCGCACCATGGAGCTACTGAACATCTTCAGATATATATTGCAGCTCCAAGACACAAACTTTTATCACCTAAGGAGCATCTACGCACTTCTACTGATAAAAGACATGTGCTATTTCTGAGATCCAAAGCTTCCTGAGAATCTATTGGAGACAGACTCTGACTCTAATTCTAATTCCCACTCTTCTCCACCCAGTCCTCCAAGAACAGAGGTTGAGGGCGTTTCTAACATCTTCAAGATAGGAAAATAGATAGACCACTTGCAAGCCATCCTCTCCATTGAAGGAGTTTCTACCTCGCTTGTCATCTACGACTCTATCATCAGCAATTTCGACCGTTCTATTTGCAATTCTCTATCTCAAGAATAGGTCAATCAAATACTTCTACAACTTACTAATTCTAACACCACATACGTTATCTATGAGAAGGATAATGCAGCAATCCCCCTCGACGATCTATGGGACCTAGTCAAGGTCAGCGGGTGTTCATCTATGATAGTGGCATCATCTTACATCCCTATCTTACAAAAGAAGATATGACAGCCCGACATCGCCCATCCGATGTTGTTCAATGATCTATTCCTGACGATGAAATGGGACCTTGCCAGCTGTTCCAGCTCGAAACCAAAAAGCATCTGTGGCACATAATATTTCTTCCTATGTTGCATGACAATCATTGGACACTCATCATGAAATACACCTGAGCTCGCGCTAGCTTCTTCGACAATAGCTCAGATGCCAACAACGACTGGCCGACGGAGTGTGCATTTGCACCAGTAACACCCCTAGAACGACTGGAAAGAAAATACTATACCGATGTGGTGTCATTGATACAATATTATCTTGAAAATCCAGTGGTAACCTGACACAATCTCCAATTTTGCCACCGCAGTCCACAATAGGGCCCCCTATCAAATGACTACGGAGTTTACATGCTACACTAGATATACATCGTAGCATCCCTAAGGAAAATGCCAGAGAAGCTCCATGAACTTGACTACCACAACCAACGAGGCGAATATGTCATGGATCTCTTATCTGCCGATGGTGCACGCATCCACTAAACCCTCACTGATCTATACCTACCCTTTCCTATTTATCTTTCTACTCTGGGACAAAGTGTGGGGTAATTTTGGGGTGGGGGTGCTCCATAGAATCAGTGTGGGAGGTACCACTACAACAAACATACTCATTAGTGGCCTTTCAGAAATGCCACTAAAAAAAGCCAGTAAACAGGTTTAGCGGCATTTGTTGACATTTAAAAAATGCCTCTAGCGCCAATGCCACTAGGAAGATAGTGGCTTATATTGTAAAATCCACTAAAGGTTTGTCTTTAGTGGCTTCGAATAAATGCCACATAATGGCCACTAAACCATCATTTGGCATTTATAGAAAAGCCACCATACATCATTTGGCTTTTATACAAATGCCACTGTTTTGTATAATGTTGTTGTATAAAACGGTTTTGATTGAATGTAGTGGCTTATGAAAAAAGCCACTAATGACATACTAGTTCTGCATTACTAATTTTTTATGGATTTTAGTCAGTCAATTTGTAGTTCATGATCAAGTTTTCTAATTGAATGTCAATTGAAGCCGAACACATTCCATAAGTATTGAACATTTTTGTTTATAATCAAATGACAATTACATGGGTAGGACATTTTACCTTTCCCCTTGTATTGAATACAACATCATCACATATGACTATATGTGGTACATATTGTAGGCAAGAACACTAACTGGATAACAACTCATTTTGCACTTGAAGACCCCCCAAAGGAATACAAACTCATTTTCTTAAAAAAACATACAACTCCATTCTAGCTTTCCAAGTAGTTGTGAACTTCTACAGGAGTAGACCAGCTACACTGCAATGAAGGTTCATCCTTCTTCTCAGCTACAGTGATAGCATTATGGCCATATGGTCATCAGATTCCTCAGCAGGTTCTTCCTTCTTCTCTTCCACCTTGGCAGCAGAAGCAGCAGGTGCAGCTGCATAGCCTGAAGCAGCAGGGGCAACAGCAACTGCAAACTTGCTAGGATCCTACAATGAAGTGAACAAAATGTTGAGCACTTGCATGCAAATGTAAGACAAAAAAACTTACAACACTAGCATGTTGTTAAGATAGTATCAGGGAAGATAACACCATTGCCAAATTTATCAATAAGGTCATCTTCAGTAAGGTGAAGGACCTCATGGCTGAATAAAGATCCACTGTCATAAACTGACAACACAACCAGTCCATATGAGAAGGGCCTGATGCCGAGCTTGGCAAGAAGGGCAGCCTCAGAAAAACCCACCTTCTCACCTTTCCTAATAAGTTCGACAATGGTGATAATTTCAACCGTACCATTCACATTATGTCAGGTGAATAGAGTTTTCCATGCAGCAAAGTTGTAGACATTCAACTAAGCACACAACTAAGCACATGATAGAAAGGGTGCAAAGCTGACAATCTTGACAATTATGTAAAAAGCAAAAGATGGTTATCAAACTCAATGTCATCTAGGGTTCTCATAAAATTATAGTCTATACATAATAAGTTGAAAGATTTTTAGTAAGGTAAGAAAGCATATAATGATTAATAAGAGCAGCACCTGGTGAAGGCCTTCATGTTGTAATAGATAGATCTCCCTTCGCCAACTGCAATAACTATTGTACTGAAGTTATCATCAGCAAGAACCATGTCTGAAGCCTCCTTGGTAACCTAGACTGACACATAAAAAGAGAAGAAACAATCATTATCGATAATAATTACGAAAAGACGAGAAGATAGATATACAAATTGACATATAGCGAATATACTTACCTCAGTTCCAGCAATTCCCATGGCAATACCAATGTCTGCCATTTTAAAAGCAGATGCATCATTGACACCATCACCAGTCATGGCAACCACCATATTTAATAAACAACTAACAACAAAACATGCAAGTTGACTATGTAGATCAGGAGGAGGCTTCAGGTCTTCAAATCTATACTAACATGGCCACCAGGAATAGATTCACTATCCCCTGATAAGCAAGAAGAGTTTCCAGAAAAGATTCAATATCCCCTTCAACTGAAAAAAAAAAAAGCAAAGCGAAGTAGTGAAATATACCTTATCCAGGAATCCTTAAAACAACCCAAAGCAAAACTGGAAACCAATTTTGGCTAGGCTGCAATACATCAAGAACATGTAAGCATGCACCATTTTGTTGGATTGCATGTAAGACTAGTTCCAGGGTGAGGAATCCCATCTTTGAGTCCTAACAGTAGCTCTGTTCTTGGAGATTAAAGGCCAATCACAAGAGCTAAGCAGAAGCCTTTCACAAGAGATGAGTTGACAACCTTAGCTCTCGAGAATGGCCTTTAATCTCCAAAAACATGCCTTTTTGAGTCCTAACAGTAGCTCTGTACTTGGATATTTAAGATCATTCTCTGTACATGATCTTAGTAGAGGATCCTTACCATAGTTATTGGATTTTAGGGCCTGAATCACAACCACATGTTACAAAAAGGGTATTATTGTAGATGTTGTTTTAACAATTAAGGGAACATGGAGGAACCGATATTACTAAGAGCACCCATTATTTCTTGAGGCTTCTTCCTTGACTTCTTAACCAAAGAAGAGTATGGAAATGTTGAAAATGACTTGTTGTACCATGGAAATGTTGAAAATGACTTGTTGTACCTCTGCAGAGCAATTAGGACGCATAGAAGCATGCGACTAAAATATCTCAGTTACATTTCAGACATCTTAGTAGCCTAAATATTGAGCAATCATAGAAGCTCAACCACAAACCATCTTGAGGTGAATCACCACAACAAAATATGTTGTGTAAATCTAACACAAGATTCCAAAAACACTGCTCATAGATAAAAACCATTTTGGCTAGGCTGCAATACTACCTTAGATACTACTTTTAGATACTACTTTGGCTAGGCTGCAATACATCAAGAACATGTAAGGATGTACCATTTTGTTGGATTGCCTATAAGATCAGTCCCAGGGTGAGGAATCCCATTTTTGAGTCCTAACAGCAACTCTATTCTTAGAGATTAAAGGCCATTCACAAGAGTTGAGCAAAAGCCTTTCACAAGAGATGAGTTGAGAACCTTAGCTCTCGAGAATGGCCTCTGATCTCCAAAAACTGGCCTTTTACGTAGTGACATGTTGTTTATTGTGGAAGGCACAAAATGCACAATTCTTCAGAGAAATATTGACTTAGTAAGCTATCATGCAACATGTGATCAAGTTATGAAAGAAAAATTTACAGAGAACTATTGACTTAGGAAGCAAAAAAAGACATTCACATTCAGCAGGTCAAAACAAAATATGTTGTGTAAATGTCACACACAAGAAGGTAAGACACTGCTCATAGCTAAAAGAAAAATAGGATTGTCATTTGGCAACATTGTCTATGACCATGGACATGAAACAACAGTATCTGGATCATTATGGACATGACCTGCAACAAATGGAAATGACTTTAGATACTAGTTTTGTTTTTAATTATGTCATACATAAGCAATACTATATGCTCACTTTGGCAGTAAATGTGATTTCGGCCATGCTATGACATTGCCAATAACTTCATCCATATATTGATATTTCTCAGAAGGTCTGACTAGAGGTTCGTTGGCCATCACCACAACCTCTACATAGACACCAACACATGATGAGCCTAAAATTGCACCTCCCACCATTTACAAGGGGTCAACCTCAGATACTCGACCGATTGCAACTTTATCATCTGCATCTGTAATACTCAGCACATACACTTCCTATAAACAAAATACAATTTAAATAAAAAATTTATATAAACGTAGAATGATGTGCAATTTCCACAAATACAAACATACTTCTCCCTTATAAATTGTTGAATGTCTCAGTCTGATCTGCACAATTATTTTATCTTTGTCATTTGGCCATCAAAATTCAACATGGAAAATAATTGATACCACACATCTCATATAAAATGTATTCATACCTGGCCAGTGCGTACATGTTGTGATGATTGACTGTTTCCTTCTCTAGACAAGGCTAGTATCTGTTCTATTTTTGCATTTTGTTCTTGAATTTTAGCTTCAAATTCCATCCATTGTTGTTCAAGTTGATCCTGGAAATTCTTCCTTTGCGCTTCATCAGCTTCTCGAGATTTACAGTTCTTGCCCCAGATATCATAAGGTGATGGTCCAAGTCCATAACCACGAACATATCATGGTCTCTCTTCTCCCATAACATGCCTATTAATTTCAGTTGAAGTAACATTAGGTTGGTTTCTGCACAGCTCGTCACCTACCTCAGAAAATTTTTCCTACACACAACAGAACATAGGAGATGAATTTTATACCAAACATATAAATGTTTCCATGTAGTAAATGTAACATAATACTATAGGACAGGAATCCTTGTACCAAAATTTTGGCAGATTCAATATCAACTATGCTCCCTTCTTTTTTACGATGAGTTTTCTCAAAAAAGTCAATAGGATCAACTTCCCCACTTGTTTCCTTCTCCAACTGTATCATTCAAACAAGGTTATTGCTAACATCATTTAAATGGATTTCTCCAAATTGTCCAATTGGATCACAATATTGACTAACTTACATCATGTTTCAGACAATCAAATGACTTGGTTCCTGTTGTGTGGCTAACCTTTTGAAATTTTCTACTTGTGTTGTTAGTTATACACTTCCTCTGTGAAAAAAAATGTAGTATTGTCCATAGTAATTATCTATGAGGTAAATTAAATATCAATTAATAGATACAAAAAAATACCTTTCCTTTATTACTCCTCTAGTAATCCACAAGAAATTTCCATTGAGAGTTTCCATGTGGGGAACAACTTGTTCAAGTTGTTGTTCATATGGACTATCTTCTATGAAGTATAGTTTCTGTAACTCCAACTTGTGGTCCTTCCATTTCTTTCCCAGTCTCTTCATTGTCCACTCCTTTAATTCTATGTCCATCATGAATTTACTCTACCGACAATAAGGATATCAATTAGAAGCTTCATTTAACCATTTAAAAATAAATTTTAATATTGTACCTTCACAAAATTCCATATGGATTCTTTTTTATTTGCTGGAAATGGTCTCCAGTCCTCGTAGTTTAATGGACAAAGAATGGGATCTCTTGTAATGGTTGTCAAAAAACTTGATAATTGACATTGGTTTTTACCCACTGGTTGTCCAAATTGATTTATCTCAATGGGAATTTGATCGTCGGGCTTTCTTTTCCAGACTTACAAACATTGTGTTCGGCCACGTGTGTGATGTCTTTGACCTAAGCAATCATTTATATATCATTAGATGCAACACTATAAATGCAATGATATGAATAAACTGAATACCTAGCCCATCAGTAGGTGTTGGTGTACCATTCAACGACTCATCATGGTGATCAGAGACGTAATTTTGCTCCATGGTTTCTTGAAATGCATTGCTATTTTGGCTATTTTCGGCTCTACTCTCTACTCTTCTTAATTGATTGGACACGGGAACATTGACAGTAGGCATCGGGGGTCGATGTATTTGACCCGAGCATTCATTCATAAAGGATACAACATAACTGGAAATTATATATCTTTAGATGCAGCACTATGAATGCAATGATATGAATTAACTGATTACCTAGCCCATCAGAAGGTGTTGGCGTAGCATTCAACGACTCATCATGGTGATCAGAGATGTCATTTTGCTCCATGGTTTCTTGAAATGCATTGCTATTTTGGCTATTGGCAGCTCTACTGTCTACTCTTCTAGAATGATTAGACACCGAAGCATTGCCATTAGGCACCCGTGGTCGATGTCTTTGACATGAGCATTCATTCATAAAGGATACAACATAAATGGAAATTATATATCACTAAAGGCAGCACTATATATGTAATGAATTAATCGATTACCTAGCCCATCAGAAGATGTTGTTGTAGCATTTAACAACTCATCATGGTGATCAGATAGGCCATTTTGCTCCATGTGATCATGAGATGCATGGCTATTTTAACTATTGGCAGCTCTACTGTTTACTCTTCTTGAATGATTGGATACCGAAGCATTGCCATTAGGTACCCGTTGTCGATGTCTTTGACTTGAACATTCATTCATAAAGCATATAACATATATTGAAATTATATATCATTAAATGCATCAGTATAAATGTGATGATATGATTACCTTGTCCATCACACAATGTTCTTGTAACAGCAGAGCTAGCAACAGTGTTATTGAATTTCCTTGGTCTATCATTTTGAACATTAGGTGGAAGGGAAGCTAAATTTTTTTGGAGCGATTACCGGATGACAGGTTCAAAGCTTTCCAACAACCTTGTGGAGTAATGCTAGGTAAATGAGTCCCCGTACAAGAGTCAATGATGTTGTTCTGATCATTCCTTGTAGCTATCTTATTATGGAAGTTGTCACTTAACTATTCTCTCATCCTAAGTATATCAAGTCATACAAAAATGAAGACACTTAAAACAAAATTGAACAACATAAAAGGTATTTACTACTTGTTTGGTCATCCTCTGCCATCCAAAAATTATCCATTCTTAAAAATAGTAAACAATATAACATTTATGAGTGAGTCTGTCATACAAACAACATAGTTATAATAAGGATAAAAGTAGAACATCACTTTGAGGAAATCCTCAAAGAAAAACATCACTCAAAACCACACCAGAGAAAAACATTTGCAAGACATCATCAAGATCACATTTGGTATCTTAAATTCACAGTACTTGATTGATTACTAATGTTCATTAAGAAGAGCCTCGCCAGAGGGCTAAGCCCTTTAGCTAGTTTATACTGGGGTTTTTTGTATAGATAACCCGTGTATACTTTTGTTATGACTAGCTTTTGTATAGTATAGCCTTGCTATACCCCCTTTTTGGCAATATATTTACCCATTTCCAAAAAAAGTACAACGCAAATTATATTTTTCGATTATTTCCTAATTTAAAAGTTAAAAAAATTCATCAACAATTGTGACGGCCGTTATGACTGTGATGTGTCCGTTTTGTTGATGATGTTGTGTCAAGGATGGAGTCGCTGGTATACGAATCCGAACTAATGTTCATGGGGTACAAGGCGGTACCAACGGGCAAGGATTGCACCTCAGGCATGCTGAATTCATCAAATGACATCTTCTCAGATACGGTACAGCTTGGCTCATGCATATACTGTCTCAGGTGAGAAGGCAAACTATTTTTGTAGTTATGTATATAAGCCTGTATGGTATTGTCACCAATCAGACGAAGCAAAACCTAGTCCGTACGGCCAATTCCCATTATCCCAATCCACCCACGCCAACTGGTTGTGGATATCAGATTGCCATCACCATCCACCTGAACCTCGATTACATTTGTTGAGTTCCCAAACTTTAAGGTCATTTGACCAGCCATGTAGCGTCTTCCGTCCAGATGACGCCAATGTCTAGGAATGGTGAGTTGTGCAAGTGTACGCTCATCTAGGGTGATGTCCAACTTTTCTACTTTAGGGAAAAGGAATGGGGGGGAGTAGACGCCCAGGCCATAGTGACTGTTGTGGGTGAACAGAGACTGCAAAATATTATTACTAACAATTGTAAGTATATATAATGATATTATAAATTTTCAAAAAAAGTAGTATAAATTTGCAAAATATAGAGCAATATATTTTTTTGAAAGTGAAGCAAGTATTCCATAAACATATTCCCCATGGTTTCTATCAACATCGATAGGAATGAACCCATTAGAGAACAGGCAACATCATTATCTAGTTTGATGAAACCTGGTCAGGGACCATACAAGTGTACAACTTGTATAAGATCTGAGCGTAGAAGACCCAGAACTTGAAGGAACTGGTGTGCCTGCCAGATGATGGTTCCTGGCCCAAGGCGAGAGGTTGGAGTACATATATAGTAAAGATATATAATTGGCTATAAAGTTCTTGAGTAATAGAAGATGCCATCAAAAGACAAAAATTGATTTAGGATATGGAACTGAAGTAACCATAATGCAATGTGTTTAGAGATAAGATGTACACTCCAAAAAAAACATGAATAAACCATTATGTAAACATCATTGCATAGAAGTCGTGCAATTCATTCAATATAGAAATCAAGAGGGAAAACTAGACTTCCTATGGAAGAGAAAAAAATATTGTTGTTCCACAATGGAAACCCTACATTTTACGCAATCATAGCTTAGTGTTAACAGCAACTTGTCTCCATGCCCTTGGTATCTTGCTTCATTGTTGCTTAAAGACCCTAATTTTAGGGATGGTGAAGGTTTTTGTCAATTGGTAGTGTAGAAGAATATAGACCATTCAAGTTTACGGTAATCAAAGGAAAATTGAAGAAACCAAACCCAAAAAAAATGTATACTATAAGTAATTGTACAAAGGTCTTATTCTTCCTTAGACATTTCTGAATCCTAGAATATTACACAAGAAATGACCATCTCATAAACATTGTTCTCTCCTTAGCCTCTTCCTACATACATAAAGATGAGTATCTCTCCCCTTCATTAGCCCAACGGTGGGAACCCCTGTTCTCATCTGAGAGCGCCAACCCACCAAAGGTGGTGGCCTAGGTAAGGATACATTACTTGCCTATTCATTAATGATTTACAAACAAAGATACAGGAGATCTGCAAACATCACATGAGCACCTAAGCGACCACTTTTTAAAAAGTGGATGCTTCATTTTCCTTACAATTTAATACAACAATACACACATTTTTATATGAATACACTAACATTTAGCAAACTTGTATACATAACCAAAACCAATGTGACACTGTAAAATAAAACAACGTAATCATCATACTTCAAGACTGTAAAATAATCCAAGTTTAAATCTAACAAAGAAGGATGGTCGATAGCTTCATATAAATGATTAAGGAAGTGATTGTTGGATATAAAACAATAAAATTACCATATTTCAAGACTATCTTCATAAACTGATTATGATATATACCTTTATAGAATGGAAACTACGAGAATGGATGGGAAAGACCATGTGTGTTTATTGTTTCGTGGGGTGTACTTACCTATCGCGTGCCGAAGCAGCAGGGTGGCAAACCACCGCAGTCCTCGCCGACAAGTTGGGAGACTGATCTCTTCCTTAACGTCCCCTCCAACCCTTGGCAACGTCGCTGCCACCTTGGAGAAGAGCAGAGAGCGTTCCAGTAGGTAGCATCCACGACCTGGCAGATTAGGGCGAAAAGGCTAGCTAGGTCGACTTCGCGGGTTCTGCGAGCAGAGCAAATGTCAGGAGTAAATGTCTCTTCCCAAAGCGTGGAGAAGAGGAACCATTTTGCATGTCGGGGAAGCCACACTGGAATAGAAATTTTTTACAAATTGTGGTCGGCTCATTTGATTTGGCAATTTTGAAATGCCACTAATTAATTAAAAAAAATTCCTTAATTGGTAAGTCTTTTCTATAAACTCCATAATATGTCGTTTAGAGGAATTTAAATTACAAATGCCACTGCATTACATGGATAGTGGCATTTTTTTAGGAAAGCCACTGGAATAAAAGCCACTAATGGGTATTTTTGTTGGTGTACTCCAAAATTTTCTCCTTCTTTTCCTTTCATTCTCTCCCCTCATCATACTCCGCGTATACATGTACATAAATGTTTGATAGAAAGCAATACATACACAATATGTACACAACTGCATGTTGCTCAAAATTGTAAAAATTACTTTATCATAAATATTTGGTACAACTTCCTCCAACTTGTTCTCTCTGTGCATAAGGTGGTGTACATTTCTTCTATGCTCTCTTGAAAATGTAGTCTTAAATGACAAAGGCTATAACTTTTCTATGCCAACTTTGAAAAATAATCTCATTCCAGCTAAGAGATGTGCATGTGAAGGAAAAAGCTGCCCAAATAGAAAACTCTCTTTTCCCTACCCATCAAAATCCCAAAAAGAGAGGAAAGCCTTATGAGAGAGAATAAAATTATTATAGTTGTGCTAAAAAAAACACTTGTCTTCCCAAAAGTACCCGTCTATAAGCATGGTAGATTCGGGGAAGTGGTATGTAGGATGTGAAATCACTACTCTAAAGACAACTGGCATGGACTACAAGGACCACTTGCCTGTTAACAAACCCATACCTGGATGGACCAATGGGAAGCAAGAAAAAACCAAAAGCCTTAAACCTTCCTGAAAACCCCATCTTCCACTCCCAAGATTCAACCAGTTTGGTATGAAAGCTAACTTCAAAAATCATGCACCAAAGTCTCACAAAAGTTGGGGAGACATTTTTTTTAAATAAGGCAAGAAAAATAAAGTCCATTGTTTGTGGTCAGCCTTAATTTTCTTCAGGACATTCCAAAAATCCACTTAACCCTTTGTCGGAAGACTATGCCTGGGTTTGAAAAGTACCGCAAACAAAAAGCTTTAGAATAAGTATAGATTGATTGAGGACAATTAAAATGCTAAGTTTGGGGGAGTTGATGACACCCATTTTATGGTTTCTAAAGCTAATATTTTACTATCAAAATAGCCTCCAAACCTAACTTCCTCTTTGTTTTATATTATTTGTTGTATAGAAATCATGCCCACTATGCTCCTGATAGTATTTCCCATCTTTTGTAGAGTTTCTCTTATTCCTTCCATAAAAAGAGCACCAATGTGCCCTTTAGGCCCATCAGAAAGGAAGTACTCATCCCGGCCTAGTAGCGTGTGAGGCGACGCACCCTCCTACCCATCACGGTTGTTGCCCGATACAACTGCAACCCGACGTGGGTGTGTAGCGCGGGAGCCCTAGTCGCTGTTGCTCTTTACCCAATAGGGTTCCTTGCTCATCATGGTTTGCCCAGTCAACGACGTCGATTACATGATATGGCTGCACCTCGAAGCAGCAGCCCGTCAAAGTCCTAACCTTCCATGGCTGTGTGCGATTCACTCACTGCCCAACACAATTGATGGCCTGACACGCGTGCTGGGTGACAGAGGTATTGACCCCTCTCGAAGCCATGAGGAAAGAGCCATGGACGAAGGACACATGGTCCAATGAAAGCCACAACACCCATCAGATCATTGCCTATAAATAGTAGCTAGAAACCTACGATGGGATGGGTCGGACCCTATGAGAGATAACTCTTAGAGAACAGGAGCTAGTGCATCGAGTTCCAGAGTCTGTCAGGCAATACTAGGTGAGCATGGCCCCAACCCAAGAGGGATGGGAGGAGTTCACTTAGAAACCGTTCCGGTAGCAGCAAGCAACGCGACATGACCCTCAAGGCTACTTCAACATGTCGGGTCCCTACTTAGGCAACAACGCTAGATGACTCGCTCACCTATACCCGACATGAAGAACCTGAGAACCTTAAGATAATATTTACCCGATATGCATCCTAACACGACGCGGTACCCAACCCGATATTGTCTACCCATAACGGTTGTAGCCTGACACGACTAGCAACCTGACACGACCATATCGGGTATAGGTCCTATCCCGATATGCCCCTTACCCATCATGGTTCACGACCCGACACGGTCAAGAACCTGACATGATTGTATCTCGATAGGGCCCCTACCCGGTACCGGGTTGACATTATCTTAAGTGCATGCCCGTATGTACTTCGATCTCCTAAATCAAGTAGATCGATACCTATAATACCTTTTTCAATATTTACTTTCCTTTAATCACAACACTGTAACTAAACATGTATATATCTTTATAATTATTAGAATCTGTGGAGTTTATCTTATATTATTATGTGTATGACTTCTTTTTTTTGGACGATTTCTTTATAGCATCTGATTCTAGTCTTTTCTTTCTGGATCACTCTTTTAACTAGCTATCGAATTGTATTTCTTGTTTTGACTCATTTGAGAGAGGGATATCGTAAACTCTAGAGCTTGGTCAGATTTGGGTGTACGAGAGTAGCTAGGATCAGGGCTGCCCCAGCCTATTTTCCGCTCCAGTCCATGCCTGGTACCCTTGAGAAAGGGAACTTAGTGCATGGCTAGTTGGCACCCTCTTTGAGAGAAGATGGTGTAGGATGTAGGCCGCCGCCACCAGTTATGATTAAGTTTTATTCCTTCGTGCTATACTCCAAAGATAGTCTTATCTCCTCATTTTCCTTTATTTAAAAACTTCCTTAAAAACTACTAAACCCCAAATCTTAATCCTTCTGGTAACTCCCTTTAGAGATAGGTTTTTAGTGTGATTCTTTATAATTCTTTCTCGTTATATCAAACCTCATCCTTCGACTTTTCGATGTGCTTAGACAAGTAGAACTTGAGTTCCGAAGTGTGATTCTTCCAATCCCTGTGTTCGACCCCGAACTACTTCGACCCTGTGTTAGTTGCAGGAGTCTAAAATATTCATGTATTATAAATTACTAAAGGCTGATGACCTAAACATGTCTCCATTTTTGGACCCACGTTTAAGGCTTGTCATCTAGCCACTAGGATTTTGATCAGATTTGCATGCTCCCTCCTTCATGTATAAATAGAAGTAGAGCTTTTCTAATGTTATATATCGATTAGTCATTGATTTACTCTTTGACACCATGCATATGTCACAAGAAAAATGCTAAAAGGCCTTAATGATCTTCAACTCACAAAAGTTAACTTTTTCAATTGTGTTCTCCAACCACACCAACCATATGAAAAAAGAACACATGGTTGCATGAATTATTTCTCTTGAATACAATTGTTAAGCAATATGTTTTTATGAGAACCATCTCATTTAATCATAAGAATTCTATTAGTCCACATTCAGTATCATATTTTTGTGGCCTCTGGTTTTGTGCTTATGGCGATAACTACCCTATTGTGTAATTCTTATGTTAGTTGATAATATTTTTCTTTAACAAAATTGAAAATTGAAATTGAAAATGATATAATTTGGGAGGGTCAAAATTAATTTTATAACAAGATTGAATGAAATACCATCACATGTAACATGCCATATTTCATTACAATTTTCTTAGTGGTTATTTTGTTCCTTTAGAACTTGTAAGAGTTATCTAATTTTGTAGATTATTGTTCTCATTCTAAATACTTTTTGGATTACTTTTAGATGCTACTACAATGTAATAATCTCCAACTGTGAGTGATAGACATGTATTATCTGATCAATCTTGTATTGTGTCTTTTTACCTCATGCTACTTGTTTATCAAGATTATATTGATCTCTTGTCTTTGTAGATTTCGTATGACTTTCCTTAATATAATGACAAAATATACCTTAAAAAAGGTTTCAGACATGTTCAACAGTCCCGATTGTTTAAAATAAACATTAAGGTTTCTCAAAGGATGTTCTTGATGATACCTTTTACCACATCTTGAAGATATTATTGTACTTAATAATTTAACTTCTCTTATTATTCAATTAGTGTGTTTCAGTGCTCTCCTTCTTTATTATATGTTGTGCCCTATTATTTGTTGTAATGAAAAAAATCATTGAATTTAGTAGAATAGAGGGAGGGGTACTACAATTTATTCTAACATACATATTGATTTTTCTTTGAGAAGAAGAGTTGTATTTTTGTTGTTTCTTTCTTAAATATTAATTGCAACTATCACATTATATAGTACATGAATCTTTAGTATTTTATTTTTATACTAGATTATGTTTGGGGGTATATCCATTCCAACATTATCAGAGAACATGATGTTAGGTTTCTATTTATGTCACTTTATTATTCATCCATTCCAACAATAATGTTTAGTATGAGATTCAACCAAAATAGATGTATCACACTCATGAAAAATATGCCATACTTAAGTTCATCTGTTAGGTAGATTATTTTTTATAAAATTCATATTGACTTTTCTCTTAATCAATGAAGTCATTCCATGTGATGATAGTTGTCTAGTTCATGGATTTATCATCTAATTTGTAATATGGGTACATGTGTGTCCTAGGCAGTAGGGTTTTGACTAGATTTCCATGCTTCCCTCTTCAACTTTTAATAGAGTAGAGTTTATCTAATGCAATATATGGATTAGTCTACAATTTACTCTTTGAAACCATGCATATGTCACAAGGAAAATGCTAAAAAGGCCTTAATGTTCTTAAACTCATAATAGTTAACCTTCTTGGTTGTATTCCCAATCACAACAATGATATGGAAAAAGAACGCATTATTATATGAATTATTTCGGGTGAATACCATTGTTAAGTAATATGTTTTTATGAGAACAATGTCATCTAATCACAAGCATTCACTTAGTCCACATTCAGTATCATATTTTTATGGCCTCTAGTTTTGTGCTTCTGACGATAACTACCCTGTTTCTCTATTCTTATGTTAGTTGATATATTTTTCTTTAAAAAAATTGAAAACTAAAAATTAAAATTAAAAAATAATATATTTTTAGAGGGTTGAAATGAAGTTTATAACAATCTTGAATAAAATACCATCACATGTAACATGCCATATTTGATTACTATTTTCTTGGTGGTTTGTCATTCTTGTAGAACTTGTAAGGGTTATATAATTTGTAGATTATTGTTCTCATTATAAATACAACTTTGATAACCTTTAATTCTACTACAATGTAATAATCTCCAACTGTGAGTGATAGAACTATATTATCTGATCAATTTTGCAATGTGTCTTTTCACCTCATGGTACTTGTTTATCAAGATTATATGTATCTCTTGTCTTCGTAGATGTTATATGGATTTTCTTAATATAATGACAATATTTACCTTAAAAAAGGTCTCAAGCATGTTCAATAGTCCAGATCATTCAAACCAAACATTAAGGATTCTCAACGAATGCTACTACATAAAAGCCTTTTAGCGACGGTTATTTAAGCTCTTTAGTATCAGTTTCAAAGTGACACCCAAGTGGGCGCCGCTAAAGGGGGAATACGACGCCAAAACATTTTTCACCGCCAAAAACACACCAGCAAAGGGACTATATGTGTCGATTGTTTAGTAAAAACCAACGCCCAAACTCTTCCCACCACCGAAAACATGCCAGCAAAGGGACTATAGGTGTCAGTTGTTTACTAAACAACCGCCGCCAAAACTCTTCCCGCCACCTAAAACACGCCAGCAAAGAGATTATAGGTGTCAGTTTTCTAAGAGAAACCGACGCCACATCATCTGAACTGACGTCAGTTTTGTGATACTAACTGACGCCCTATCCCCTGTCTGCCACCACGGCCGTGCTTCCCAGCACGGCCGTGGTACCTGGTCACATAGACGTCGGTTTTAGGTGGAAAACCGCTGTCGTATAACATAGGTGTCAGTTTTGTTCAAATAATCGACGCCTATGTTTTGATTTTTTTTTCTGTCAGTCTGCAGACCTGTTGTGGCTAGTCACAGGATGAGAAACCAACAGCTCAGTTATGAACTACAGGTTTTACAACATCTATTGATATCAGCCAACAACAGGCCACAAACCTGCAAAATTAACATGATGAACAATATTATATATATGTGATTCACACTCATGTATAAAAACATTTAATTCATATTATTTTTTCATCACACACATGTAGAAACCAGTAGCAACCTGCAGTTCCATTTATTTCATCTCTTTTCACATTCAAACACATGTAAAAACATTCATGTATTGATGATTTTCACACACATATGATAATTAATAAAAATTCATTCACATTCACACAAAATATGAGAACAAAGTTATTCTTTATTCATCATTGTCATCATTGTCAGCAAAATCATATTGAAAACTTCCCACTCTTTGCAGGGCTTTTGCCCAATCTTCTCTTACAGAATCTAATTCATCTCTCGTATAGGGAGCATGTACATCGAAACGCTTTGCACTTGTGTTGAAGTCCTCAGTTTTAAAGACCTACAAAGAGAATGACGTACATACATAATTATAATAATATATAATAAGATTCATATATTTCATATTATCTAACGAGACTATGTATAATACATGTTGTATGTTATCGATTTCCAATACGACATGTTTGATGATTAGGTCCATAAATCACATCACATAGTAGGCACATGCCCATCTGTTGTCTTGTGTAGAAAACTATAAATTGAAACATACAAAATATTCAAAAATAAAAATAAGCACGGTTCACATAAATAATATATACACTGGAGTCAGGAAATTACTTCCACAGTCTCCCAAATGAGTGTCAGATGTTTTTTCCTGGGGACCTTTCCTTCAACTTTTTTGTACTCTTGTAAATCCCTATATATGTTAATGTAACACATTAAATTGCATAATTAAATAGTAATGAGTAACATATGTTAATAGATATAAAAACATAAAATATTTCTCATGAAAATAATGGCCTTTTAATTGCATGTCCATATAATACATCCAACTCACTCCCTGTAAGATCTAGATAATAGACGGTGAATGTCTTGGGGACAATAACTAATAACTCCCTATGCTTAGCACTATAGGTAAGAAAGTAGAAAATTAATAACTCATTATCCGCAATAAAAATGTAATTTGCTTAAGTCCAAATTACAAGCAAAGTAAACTTACTCGACATTGAAAGGAGCTATTATCACCGTCTTATTATTTTTACCAAAATATTCAAAAGCATCACAGAAGTATGAAGTAAATGAAGAAGGGTCTGTATCTATAAGACTAATCAAAGATGGAACCAAAAAACCCACATGGGAAAACCCAAAATCTTTATATGTCTTGTATAAGTGGCTGCAAAACATGTATTACGTATGCATTAATATATAAGAAACCAGATTGTCGTATATAAAACAAGGTATATGGATGTATAAACCAGATTGTCATACGCATTAATCTCACCATATCCACAGCTCTATCATAGATGTGTTCAGCCATTCATAACTAAACAATTCCAAAATATCTTGTATAAATATGTTGTTTCCGAATGTTTGACCTACATTAATATGTATCCAGAACTTCTATTACGTATGCATTAATATGTATTCTAAACTTGTATAAATAGATTATTATCGTATGATTTACCTACAGTATTCTCCGGAATAGTAACACTTATAGGGCAATTTGGATTATGTTCGTCGATCCATACTGCCACACTCCTACAATTAGGACCTATCGAGGCGTGTAGGTCCCCTGGAAGCCAACTTGGTAGTCGAGGAGGTGGAAGCCGAGATGTAGTGGGTCTCGTCTTTTTGACCTGTATATATAATTTCATATCAATTGACTCATATATATACACACTAACAAAGTAAAGTAATGAAAATTTATCATACAATATCAGTATAGAGGACATCCGCTTCGGGCCACAATATCACTCTGGCTACTGCCTCACCAAGTGTTTCAGCATCTGGGTGTGCATGAGGCAGTGCAAGATTCATCTAGCCAGTGAGTATATGTATCGAGCTCACACGTACCATGCCATCTGGTACTGGACTCTCATGAAACATGCACCCTTTAAGGGGTGGGTAAGTCGATGCATATGCAACGATATAGCCTTCACTTTGTAGTCGGCATGGCTACAACCCCTACAAATTTATGTAAAGAATGTTATATGCATATATACACAAACATATGATCATATTGTACAGACTAGCTATTATATATGCCATAAAAATACTTATAGAGGATGTGCTAGGTTGTGGGTCTATAGGATTACTCCCAACCTCTGCAGTACGAGCAGTAGGAAAAGAGAGGCTCGCCACAGGTACTGTCTGAGTGGCAGTCTGAGACGCCTACCACTTGTTAAATGCTTCCTGGAGTCTTTTATCAACTACTTCCTCGACTCTCCTATCAATTAAGGAATCTACCTATACATGGATAAAAGAAATGCTAGTTTCTTATTATTGAATTCCCTTTCACAATAACGTTCTAAAATAAGAATAAGTTACCTCAGATTTTGAAAGTCCCGCTTTTGGGACAGGTTTGTGCTGGGATGGCCCAAAGAACGCTTTGATGCCCACACCAGCGCATGCACCCCTTACACATCCAGGATGCTCTGGGTTACCCAGAGAAACTGTTAGTTCATCCCTTGTACCCTAAGGGATGAACTTGCCTTCCTTCCTCTGCTCGTGCAGCTCCCGCTAATCACCATCAACAAAAAAATTTAAGTAAACATAACAATAATCAATATCGATAGATTGTTCTAAGAGTTGATGTTTACCATTTTTTAGGCGGTTGCGGGCTTTGGAATATCTCCCTTCTTGTTTTGCCTCCCAGCTATCCACATAACATGATGAGGTAGAGGTGTGGGAGCAGCAGTGGAGGACTCTGCAGTCTCCTGAGTAGCAGTAGGCAGAGTAGACTCAACCTGTAGTATTTGGTGAATGCCTGCATATCCTCTTAGACCCATCGTGTGGTCATGCACATTCAGTGCACGCCTTGCTCATTGAGCATCGTTGATACCCTAGTTAGTCAGCACATTGATTTGGTTAGTAACACTAAAGGTTGATCTTGAATAGGTGAATACATAAAAACATATATTAATTAAATTGGGTTATAAACCCATCCCCCGTGCGAACCCATCGTCTCTGGCGATTAGGGTTTGACGGTCGTGGACGACCATCTCTACCCGTCAGGGGTCCCGTCTACCCACCGGGGTTTCTCTCTCTTGCAGGTTCAAGGGGAAGCTGGTCGTCTGGTCTGGTTCCCGTTAGAAGGCATGGATCTAGAGGAACGATATGCAAAGCTGACGCTGACCGAGGAAGAAGAAACTCCGATCGAAGTCCAAGAAGATGACGAGGAAGAAGGAGCTGAGCATACAGAATTGGCGTTGGTCGCACGATTGCTCACGGAGAGAAGCTACAATTTCGGAGCAATGCAGCGAACTCTCACAAACTCGTGGGGGCTGAAGGAGAGGGTTCTGTTCAAGAAGATCGAGGCCGATATATTCGTGATCCAATTCTTTGACTGGAGGGACAAGAGGAAGGTTGTGGATGGATCTCCGTGGAATTTCGATGATAGACTCCTGCTACTCAAGGAGATTGCACCGGAGGAACAACCGGCTAGGGTTAACTTGAAGATGAGCCCGTTTTGGGTAAGACTGTATGGCCTCCCACTTGGCTACAGAAGCGAGAAGGCGATCAAGGAAGTCGCAGGGAGGATCGGCGAGGTTCTCGCGGTGGACCGAGACGAGCTCGGATGGGATAAGTCATCCCGGGTGCGAGTGTTTCTCGATGTAACTAGGCCACTCGTGCGAACGCTACACCTACGAACTAAGGGAGGCGGCGTATCATCAATTGCAGTGAAGTATGAACGGCTATCTTTGGTCTGCTATGTCTGCGGGAGATTAGGGCACGGAGAAAAGGACTGCGGGGAGGTAGGGGAAGAGGAGAAGGAGGGAGGGCAGTGGGGGCCTTGGCTGAAGGCGTCCCCAAGAAAACCTCGACAGAGTGCGTATGAGGAGGTGTATGGGTTGGGAGCGGCGAGGAAGTCCTTCACTTTCAACCGACGACCTGCTGCGCAAACGTCGACGGTGGAGAAAGGTCCGAGGGTTGACGAGGGGCAGGCGGGGGTAGGGGGGGCAAAAGGAGGGAAGGGGACGGGATGGAGAAGGGGCGGGATGAACGGGAGGTAGAACGTCACAGAGGGAGAGAAGAAGAAAGGGTGGCGGGGGGGAGCGGTGGTGGTGGAGATGAAGACGACAACGCTTCATCGGGAAGCAACGGGGGGTCGTCGTTGCATGTCAGCGGCATGGGTGGGAATAGCGTGAGAAAGATGGACGAGCTTCTGCATGTAGGGCAGCGAGGGTCAGAAGGGAGGATTCGATTCTCCTTAGAGGAGATGTTTGTTCTTCGGGAGAAGGCTGCTATACCGGAGGAAGCACCTATACCAGAGGAAGAAGGGACAGTGACGACACAGCTGGGTGATGACCGTCAAGCTTTGAAGGGCAAGGGCGGGAAGGATGACAAACAAACACAGGGTCCAGGCAGGGAGGAGCCAGTTATCACGAGAGCACAGGGCAGAATCAATGAAGTAAGGAGGGATAGAGGACAACGTGGCAAGAAGGAAGTCAGAGGTAAAAAGAAACACAGTCCATGGGTGTATAAAATGAGCAAAGGTGCTCAACTGGGCATTCCAGACAGCGAGGTCGAATGGGATTCAATGGTGGGAAAGAGAGCAAGGGACAATGACAGTGTTGATATGGAGCTAGATGAAAAAGTACAGCAAATTGACACGGGGAAAAGAGCAAGACAGCACGTGGAAAGGGGCCTAGTTGATGACAGGGTCGCAGAAACCCAAGTAGCGGTGTTTGGTGTTGACCAGCACCGCGAAGGACAATGAAAA
The DNA here is from genome assembly GCA_963693085.1 of Alisma plantago-aquatica. Lineage (NCBI taxonomy): Eukaryota > Viridiplantae > Streptophyta > Magnoliopsida > Alismatales > Alismataceae > Alisma > Alisma plantago-aquatica. The sequence goes on from OY856412.1 coordinate 1,493,152,895, forward strand.
TCATCAGCTGGAATTGTCGGGGGATGGGCGACCCCGACAAGGCGACGACACTGCGAGCATGGTGCTGGAGAGAGAGCCCAAACATAGTTTTCATCATGGAAACTATGGTAGCAGATACAAAATTAGAAGAGGTGAAGAGATCTTGCGGTTTCAGTGACGGCATATGTATTTCCAGTAGGGGAAGATCGGGAGGCTTGGGCTGTTGGTGGAAGGATGCCACGGTGGAAATAAAAGGCTACTCACAAAGACATGTGGAATGTTTGGTGGACGAAGGAAGGCACGGAAAATGGAAGGCTATCGGCATCTACGGGTGGGCGGATCAGCCTAACAAATTCAATACTTGGGAGTTGATGCGCAAAATTAAAAGGGAGTCAGATTTTCCAGTTATCTTCTTCGGCGACTTCAATGAAATAGTATCCAATACAGAAAAATTGGGAGGACCACCAAAGGAGGAAAGAGTCATGCAGGGATTCAGGGAGGCTATTGACGACTGTGCTCTTGTTGATCTGGGCTACAATGGCAGTATATATACATGGAGGAGGGGGCTGACCGTGGAGACGTTGGTTCAAGAAAGACTAGATAGAGCTTTGGCGGATCTAGAGTGGAGGGGAAAATACACCTACTGCAAAGTGATCCACCTTCCTATACATGAATCGGACCATGCACCGATCATCATCACGGCGGATAGAAGACAGGTCGACCGGAAGAAGAGGAAATAGGAGTTCTTTGCTTTTGAACCGGCATGGACAGCGGAGGAGGAATGTCACGAGAATATTGCTAACTCATGGACATACAGCGGGACGGAAGGTTTGGTGGGAAAAATTCACAGATGCGGGGCAAACTTGAAGGAGTGGGCTGAAAAGAAATTCAAGTTCAGGAAGAAAAAAATAAGGGAGATTGAAAATGAACTTCTAGAAGTGCAAAATCAACCGCCGGATGCTAGGATGCTGCAAAGAGCAAAGGATTTATCGGGAGAGCTCCAATACTGGTTGAGACACGAGGAGGCGTACTGGCATGCTAGAGCGAGGGCCAATGAGATGCGGGAAGGCGACAGAAACACCGCATATTTTCACAATAAGGCGTCCAATAGAAGAAGGAGAAATGCTATAGAGGGGCTGAAAGACAATATGGGAATATGGAGGACGGAGGAGGAGGAGATGCAGAAGGTGATCACCGATTTCTTTAAAGAGCTGTTCCATACGTCGAATCCCACAGACTTTGAGGCAGCAACCATGGGTATGGATAGAAAGGTGGATAGCGAGCTCGCTAGAAAGATGGAGGAAGATATCACTGATGAGGAAATCTTGCACGCCCTCAAGCAAATGCATCCAAATAAGGCTCCGGGACCGGATGGTATGAAAGCCCTCTTCTTTCAAAAATATTGGCATACTGTTGGAAAGGACGTGGCTAATTACATAAAGGGGTGGTGGCGTAGACAAAGGAGCATGGGGGAGATAAATAATACTCTAGTAGTCCTTATTCCAAAGGTGGAAAAGCCGAAGGAAATGGGTGAATTCAGACCTATTAGTCTGTGTAATGTCGTCTATAAGATTGCCTCTAAAGTGATCACAAATCATATGAAGCCGCATATGGACAACATCATTTCAGAAAATCAAAGTGCCTTTATCCCGGGGAGATTGATTACAGATAATGCTCTCATTGCTTATGAAATTTTTCACTCCATGAAGAAGAAAAGAAAGACTGGAAGGGGTAACATAGCGCTTAAGCTGGACATGTCCAAAGCTTATGATAGAGTTGAATGGGATTTCTTAATGCACGTCATGGGATGTTTGGGATTTGGTGACAAGTTGAGGGACCGGATATATGATTGCATATCAACGGTAAACCATGCCTTCGCGATTAATGGGAACCGGACGGGACAGATCAAGCCAACCCGAGGCCTCAGACAGGGAGACCCCCTCTCACCCTACCTTTTTATTCTATGTGTGGATGCTTTTTCCACCCTTCTTCGCAGAGCTGCTAACAATAATCTCATCCATGGGATTAAAGTTAGTAGATCTGCACCGAGTATCTCACATCTTTTTTTCACAGATGACAGTATTCTTTTTGCAAGGGCAACCACCACGGAATGCTTGAAAGTAGCTGAAATTATCAGCCAGTATGAACAGGCATCCGGGAAAAAACTTAATTATTCAAAGACGGAGGTTGTTTTCAGCAAAGGAACATGTCTAGCCAAGCGAGATGGAATCAAAGAGTTGCTGCGGGTCAAAGAGGTGGACAGGCACGCCCGATATCTGGGCTTGCCCACGGCTATAGGGAGGTCCAAAAAACAGATTTTCAGCTATATAAAAGAGAGGGTGTGGCGGAAGTTACAAGGATGGGCGGAGAAGCTGTTGTCCAAACCGGGCAAAGAAGTTCTTATAAAGGCGGTGGCACAAGCTATTCCGATGTATGTCATGAGTATTTTCCAGTTACCGGTCGGGATGGTGGATGAAATGCATAGTATGGTGGCAAGATGGTGGTGGGGGGCAAAGGGGAATGAGAGGAAGATTGCCTGGATGAGTTGGGACAGGATGTGCAAACCAAAGAAGCAAGGCGGGATGGGGTTTAGGGACTTGCATGTCTTCAACCAAGCGTTGTTAGCCAAGCAAGTATGGAGAGTACACTCTATGCCCAACACGTTGATGTCCAAAGTTCTTAAAGCAAGATACTTTCCTTCTACTGATATTTGGGAAGCGAGGAGAGGTCACAACCCGAGCTACACTTGGCGAAGCATATGGGCGGCGAAGGCGTTGGCGATGGAAGGGGTGGAATGGAGGATAGGGAGTGGTGCAAATATACATATCTGGGAGGACAGGTGGGTGCCAAGGAGGGGAGATACGTTGGGAGCCTTTAGACCAACGGTGGGGGAGCAGCCCGTCTATGTGAGAGAGCTCATTCATGACGAGAGGATGGAGTGGAACAGTGACATAATCCACACCATCTTTCCGGACAGCATAGCAAGGGATATTATGGCTATACCTCTCAGGATGGAGCAAGTTTGCGATGTCAGATACTGGTGGCCATCAAAGAACGGCGAGTTTTCGGTCAGATTGGCCTACTGGCTTGGAGCTATGGGGAGACAGAGTACAGTAGCACACATTTACGAGCCGGGGGATTGCACGTGGAGATTGATATGGAGGAGCGGGTTGGCTCCAAAGGCGGCACACTTTATGTGGCGTGCAGCAACAGGAGGATTGGCTACTATGGGCAGACTATATGACAGACACTGCAATACAGATGGCATGTGTTTGTTGTGCTATTCGGAAAGGGAGTCAATCTCACATATGCTTTTCAGATGCCCAAGCGCAGTCGAGCTTTGGGAACAAGAGCCGTCGTCCACAAGGGACACTGTGGACAGGGTAAAAGACCTCACGGTCATGGAGGCCATTACCACCATCATGAGCACAGAGGACAAGAGCAAAAGAGAGGAGTTGATTGCCACAGCTTGGGCAGCATGGACCTTGCGGAACGCACGCGTCTACAAGAAACAAAACCAGAATGGTGCAGCTATACGTATCGGACTGTTGGCGCTATTACGTGAATACAGCAACATGAACACGGCGCCCAGCAGCCAATGCGCACGGCACGCAGCTCCAGCCCAGCAGGGAAAATGGCTAGCTCCAGCGATAGGCAAAACAAAGTTGAACGTCGATGCATCGGTAGGTGAGGACGACACTACGGCGGCAGGTTGGGTGCTCAGGGACAGCAGCGGCAACATACTGGGTATTGGAAGCAAACGTTGGTGCGGATGGAAAGATGCAGACATAGCGGAGGCTTTAAGCTTACGTGAAGCCTGCCTATGGCTGAAGAAGCATGCATGGCGCAACGTGGAGGCTGAGACAGACTCGCAGGTGGTGGCCTTTGCCTACCACAAAGATGGTATGAGGAAAGATTATTTGGGAGGCATCTTGGAGGACATTAGGCGGCTTATAGGCAGCCTAAATTCTTTCTCTTTATCTTTTAGGAGTCATAGTAGTAATGGTTTAGCTAATGCTATTGCTAATGATACCCGTCGTGGGTTAGTCGCGTCTGTTGATTTAGTTTCTTCATTTCCCAGTTTGTACTTGAACTTTTCTAGGGCCGATTGGCCACCATAATAAAGTCAGGCACGACACCTTCAAAAAATATATATATATTAATTAAATTGGGAGTGGCACTTAATACCTTGAATTCATCTATTTTTCTTTGGGTAACAAACTCCTCCCATTCTTTGGGGTCCAAGTAGTTGCATTGTTGTGTGGCTTCCTTCTTCATATATTTATTTTTCAAAGAGAATACAAACAAAAATTATTAGTATAGAGTTAGTGAAATACTAATCAATGTCTAGAATTGCAATCAATCAAGAACCTATTCTCAGCGTCGTGTATGTAATCTCGAGTGAGATTGGTCCTATAGTTCCTTAGGACCCTCCCACAATGTTGCATCACACATTTACGATGCAACTTTTCATCCAGATCAAATATGCTCTGCAAATTAAATACAATTTCTATTAACTAGTATCCTAAAAATTAGTAATCTACACAAATAGAATTACAAATACTAATAACTCACGCATAGTTCCTTCCATATGTGGTCTTTCTTCCCCTTAGGAACTTTAAGCCATGATTCTAGGATAGGACTGTAATGGATGCGAGTAAGATCCCCAAGATATGAAACAAATGAGTTGCGGTTCACTCCATATGGATTTCCTGCCTGATCGAAATCCACAGCCAATTTGGGTCGATTGCCCCTATCCTGTATTAACTTGTTCATCATTGTGATGCCCCTCACTTTCTCAATTTTCTTTTGCTGCTCATCAAGTGCTATAATTTCTTCAGGGGGTACATCACCAACCTAAAATTTGATAAAAAACACACTTACAAAATATAATTATAAATGAACATATAGATAGAAACCTCAGGGATATATTCTAATTAAAACTTACATTGTCAGGCGGTGCAAGCATGTCCTCACCCTCCCGGTGATCATCAGCACGGTCCTGATCAGCCATCTGAAAGTTCGCATTCAAATTATAAATTTCACATTGTAAAGTAACACTAATTGTAAAGTTCACATTGTAAAGTACATAACATTCACATCATAGGATCCCATCATTATTTTTCTTAACATCTACATGCCACCTCAAATTCTTCACATCTATAGGATTGGCAAACAAGCGTTGAAACTGTGGTATTAAAGGTAGATACCACATCACCTTGGCGGGAGAACAAGCTTTGGACTCCCCCGAAGTCGTCAATTTGTACCTTGACGCACCACATTTTAGACAATCTTTCAAATCCACATTGTCCTTTTAAAATAATACACAATCATTCTTGCATGCGAGTATCTTCTTGGCCTCAATTCCCATTGGGCACAACAATTTCTTTAACCAATATGTTGAGATCGGCAGCTCATTTCCTTCAGGAAAAATTTCTTTCAACAAAAACAACAATGACGTGAAGCTTTTGTCGCTCCATCGATTGTTAGCTTTCAGTATATACAATCTCAACACAGCATTAAGCTTCGTAAACTTACAACCCGTGTATAACGGTATCTCAGCATCATGCACAATGTCTCTAAACATGGGAGGTGGATCGATTTTGGTGTGCTCTACCCCACAACTATCCAACATCGCATCAACGATATCTACTGGAACTGATTCATTCACATCTACGTCATCGAAGGCAATTTCTTCTTCCACACAAGCACTTCTATCGACATCCACTGGTTTCGGGTTTGGAATCTCTCCATGCCAGTGCCATTCTGTATAGCCTTGTACAATCCCGTTGCACATGACATGACTTCTGATTTCGTCACCAGTGTTGACTTTCAAGTTGTTACCGCAATGCCTACATGGACAGTAGAACCTATCTCCAGGTTGTTTCCTATGTTCCTCGAAAAATCTAATAAACTGGTCATGACCAGATATAAACTCTGGGGTGCAGCGATTGCGAATGGACATCCATGATCTATCCATTCTATAATCAAAGAGAAAACAAGCTATATATTACAATAAGATTAAGGTCTAGGGTTAATAGATTAGAGTTATGCATGGTTAAAACTTTAGGCCAACAAATACATGTGCTTTCATTCTTATATATAATAAATGTGTACCACCTATCCCATTCTTGAACACCTAATCTCACTAGGAAGTGTATAATGTGTATTGGGTTTCCAAGAAAATTTCGGCTACATTTCCCCGTTGTTCTCTAAGTACATATGAACTTTGAGAACAAACGGGGAAATGCTACCGAAATTTTCTTGAAAACCTAATACACATTATACACTTACATCCTAAGTGAGATTAGGTGTTCAAGAATAGTCCCAAACTGGGGACTATCCAAGATTTACTCCTAATGAGTAAATCTTGGACGGGTTTCTAGGCCAACAAATTTATGTGTTGTCATTCTTATATATAATAAATGTGTATAAACTACAGGAAACATGGTTAATCCTAATCTATAGAGCATTATTAAATAATAAATTGAGAAATCAATAGTTTCAAACATGCTATAATTCACAATGCAATGTTATAAACTACAGGAAACATGGTTAATCCCCACACTCTAGTAGACAGACTAACCTTAAATATAGTTATGTATAATAGATTAAGAAAAAAATTTCTTAGATAAGAGTAAGATGAAACTCAACATATATGCACAATTAGCATCAAATATAGGACAAAAGTGTAGATTAGAACCCTAATTTACTCAAACATGTATAAAAATTACCCTAATGACAAAAAGTCTAGGAATCTTTACTAGACATTATATATAGCCCTAATCATCATATTTAACATACTATCTTATTATTAACATCCAGATCAGATTAAGATCATACTATGTTATAACTATTGGTTTAATAACCCTATTTCCGTGCATGTACATGATTATCAACTTTAAAACCCTATAATTCATTGAAATCATTCTAATTCAATTTAAGATGTTGGGATCACATAATTATATACTGACATCAGAATAAATAAAAGAATCATAATTAACATGATTAACAACATGCTCATCAAAATAGGGTTTTCTTGAATATCATCTAATATTCGTTGATTAACTATACCTTTGTAACAAGAAGAATAAAAGATCTTTAAGTATATTTTATTCACAATCTATGCATTTTTCTGATCAAAACCATATATAACATGGTAATATTAATGTGAATCAGAGCATTTTTTATTCACAATCTACGAGCAGGAGCAGGGTATCTGCTTGAGGGCGGAGGAAAAAGAGGAGGAAGAAGAGCAGGAGTAGGGTACCTTTGTGGCGGCATTGGGCACGCAGGAGCTGTGGTCGGAGTGAAGCAGTGACCTGGAGAGCAGGGAGCAGGGCCCTAGGAGTCGCAGCCAGCCTGGACAGGAGCGGCCGGAGAACTGGCGGCGGCTGGAGGAAGCAGAGGCGGCGGAGGCAGAAGCTAGCAGAGGTGCGACGACTAGTGGCGGCGAGTGGCGGCGGTGTCGGCGACCAAAGCACCAGCAAACGGCGGCAGAGGCAGAGGCATAGCAGCAGTGAGCGGCGGTGGAGCAGAGTAATCGCTGGACCAGCAAATTCTCAACAGAAATGAATAAAACAGAAGGGGAAGAGTCTGCCTCACGCGGGTGCGCTGTTAAGTTAACAATAGGTGTCAGTTATTAAAAACAACTGACAATAAAAACTATAAGTTTCGATTACCAACAAAAAACCGACACTATTGTTCAATTATAGGTGTCGGTTCCAAACATAAAAAATGACGTCTATATTTATATGCTGACAAAAATAAATGTTCTCAAATTAAGACCAGAGTCGGTAGGTTCCTTATAAAAACCGACACTAAAGGGAGGTGAAAATTTTCACAGTTATGCGTGCGAAAACACAATGGCGTCAGTTATTGTAACACAACCGACGATAAAAATTGGCCAAATTTCTGTCTCACAGAAAACCTTTAGTCGTGGGTTTCTTTTTAAAATACTAACAATGTATGTTAATTTTTGGAGGCAATTTTTTTGCTGGAAATTTTGGATTTGGCAGTTACTTTTAGGCGTCGCTTTGTTATTTAGGAACCGACACTGAATAAAAGTGATACTCGTGTCTGGTCGCCCTTCACAGATTGATGTCGGTTTATTTTATAAACCGACGCTGTATTGTTTAGGTGTCAGTGTATTATTACAACTGACACCTTTAAAAGTGGCGTTATAAGCCATTTGTGTAGTAGTGGAATGTGCTTGATGATACCTTTTACCACAACTCAAAGATATTATTGTACTTAATACTTTAAATTGTATTATTATTCAATTAGTGTGTTTAAGTATTCTCCTTCTTGATTGTATGATGTACAGTATTATGTGTTGTAATGAAAAGGTTGTTGAATCTTAGTAAAATAGGCGGGGAATTATGAATTATACTAACATACAAAATTGATTTTTCTTTAAGAAGAAGAGTTAGCATTGTGTTGTTCCTTGCTTAAATATTAACGACAACTGTCACATTATATTGTACATGAATCTTTAATATTTGGTTTTCATACTGGATTCTGTTCACGGATAGGGGTATATCCATTCCAACATTATTTTAGAACAAGGTGTTGGATCTGTATTTATGTCTTTTTAGTACTCATCCATTCCAAAAATTATGTTAAGTGTGAGCTTGAACCAAAATAGACATACCGTGCTCATGAAAAATTTTCCATACTACAGTGCCTCTGTTAGGTAGCTTATTTTTTACAAAGATCATATTGAATTTCCTCTTAATCGATTAAGTCATTCGAGGTATTGAGAGGTATTTGGTTCATGAATTCATCATCTAATTTGTAATATGGGTACATGTGTGTCCCAGACCTAGGATTTTGACTGGATCTTCATACTCAACCCTTTAGCTATAAATAGGGGTAGAGTTTCTATAATGCAATATATTGATTAGTCACTGGTTTACACTTTGAAACCATGCATAAGTCACAAGGGAAATGTTAAAAAGGCCTTAATTCTATTCAACATGTAAGAGCTAACATTTTCAGTTGTGTTCTCCAATCATAATAATCATATGGAAAAAGAATACATGATTGCATGAATTATTTCTCTTGAATAACATTAAGTAATACGTTTTCATGAGAACCATCTCAGCTAATCATAAGCATATTCTTAGTCCACATTCAATATCATACTTTTATGGCCTCTGGTTTAGTGCTTATGACTATAACTGCCCAGTTGCACAATTCTTATGTTAGTTGGTAATTTTTTTTAACAAAATTGAGAACTGAAATTCAAAAATGATATATTTTAGGAGGGTTGAAATTAAATTTGTAACAAGGTTGAATGAAATATCACCATACGTAGCATGCCATATTTGATTACAATTTTCTTGGTGGATTTTCGTTCTTTTATTAACTTGTATAAGTTATCTACGTTGGAGACTATTGTTCTCATTCCAAATACTTTTTGGATCACTTTTAGATGCTACTACAACGTAATTATTTCCAATTGCACTACTGCAGAATAGGCCTTTAGCATTGGTTAATTAATGCCTTTAGTGTCAGTTTCCAAGTGACACCCAAGTGGGCGCCGCTAAAGGTGGACCCCTTCGGCGTCAGTTCCCAACCGACGCAAAAACGCTTCCCGCCACCAAAAACGTGCCAGCATAGATACTATAAGCGTCGGTTATTTAAGAAAACCGACACTATAGAATGGTAACATACGTCGATTATTAAAAGAACCGACGCCATTACCCTTCCCGCCATCAATAAAGCTCCAGCAAGGGCACTATCGGCGTCGGTTCTTCTATATAACCGACACTATATCTTGATAAATTCGTCAGTTGTATGCAAAAAACTGACACCATATCACTTCCCCCATGGCCGTACTGCCCAACACGACCATGGTAATAGGCGTCGGTTTTTACGGACAACCGACACCACGACGAGATAAAGACGTCGGTTTTTTTCTAATAACTGACGCCGTCGGTTTTTTATAAACAACCGACGCCTATTTGCTTTTTTTTTCTTTATCATTTTACAGGCCTACTATATGGCTAGTCAGCAGGATGCAGAACCTGCAGTTCGGTTCTAAACTACAGGTTTACGACATCCATTGATATCAGCCATACAGCAGGCCACAAACCTATAAAGCTATTCACATTCAGACATATGTATTGATCAGATACATGTAGAAACCTGCAAAGTTATTTACATACACATTTAGTTCCATTCATTTCATCTTTTTGACATTCAAACACATGTAGAAACATTCATGTATTGATTAGACAAAGTCATTCACATTCACATTCACACATATGACAATTCATAAAAAGTCATTCACATTTACATAAAAATAATTATGAGAACAAAGTTATTCTTTATTCATCATTGTCATCATTTTCATTATTGTCAATAAAATTATATTTAAAAATTCCCACACTTTGTAGGGCTTTTTCCCAATCTTCTCTTACATCATCTAATGCCTCCCTCGTACAGGGAGTATGTACATCGAATAGATTTCCACCTATGTTGAAGTCAGCAATTTTAAAGACCTACAAAGAGAATGTCGTATATATATAATTAATAATATATAATAAGATTATATTTCATATTAGTTGATAATATTTTTCTTTAAAAAAATTGAAAACTAAAAATTAAAATTCAAAAATAATATATATTTTAGAGGGTTGAAATGAAGTTTATAACAATCTTGAATAAAATACCATCACATGTAACATGCCATATTTGATTACTATTTTCTTGGTGGTTTGTCATTCTTGTAGAACTTGTAAGGGTTATATAATTTGTAGATTATTGTTCTCATTATAAATACAACTTGGATAACCTTTAATTATACTACAATGTAATAATCTCCAATTGTGAGTGATAGAACTATATTATCTGATCAATTTTGTAATGTGTCTTTGCACCTCATGGTACTTGTTTATCAAGATTATATGTATCTCTTATCTTTGTAGATGTTATATGGCTTTTCTTAATATAATGACAATGTTTACCTTAAAAAAGGTCTCAAGCATGTTCAATAGTCTAGATCTTTCAAACCAAACATTACGGATTCTCAAAGAACAATACTACATAAAAGCCTTTTAGCGATAGTTATTTAAGCTCTTTAGTGTCGGTTTCAAAGTGACACCCAAGTGGCGCCGCTAAAGGGGGACACCTTCGGCGTCGGATCCCAACCGACGCCAAAACGTTTTTCACCACCAAAAACACGCCAGCAAAGGGACTATATGCGTCGGTTGTTTAGTAAAAATCGACGCCCAAACTCTTCCCACCACCGAAAATGCGCCAACAAAGGGACTATAGGCGTCAGTTGTTTACTAAACAACCGCCGCCAAAACTCTTCCCACCACCAAAAACACGCCTGCAAAGGGATTATAGGCGTCGGTTTCTAAGAGAAACTGATGCCACATCATTTGAACTGACATCAGTTTTGTGATACTAAACGATGCCCTATCCCCTGTCTGCCACCACGGCCGTGCTTCCCAGCACGGAAGTGGTACCTGGTCACATAGATGTCGGTTTTAGGTGGAAAACCGCCGCTGTATAACATAGGTGTCGGTTTTGTTCAAATAACCGACGCCTATGTTTTGATTTTTTTATCTGTCAGTCTGCAGACCTGCTGTAGCTGGTCGCATGATGAGAAACCTACAGTTCAGTTATGAACTGCAGGTTTTACGACATCCATTGATATCAGCCAACAACAGGCCACAAACCTACAAAATTAACATGATGGACAATATTATATATATGTGATTAACACTCATGTATAAGAACATTTAATTCATATTATTTTTTCAGCACACACATGTAGAAACCATTAGCAACCTGCAGTTCTATTTATTTCATCTCTTTTCACATTCAGACACATGTAGAAACATTCATGTATTGATGATTTTCACACACATATGACAATTCATAAAAATTCATTCACATTCACACAAAATTAATTATGAGAACAAAGTTATTCTTTATTCATCATTGTCATCGTTGTCATCATTGCCATCAAAATCATATTGAAAACTTCCCACTCTTTGCAGGGCTTTTGCCCAATCTTCTCTTACAACATCTAATTCATCTCTCGTATAGGGAGCATGTACATCGAAATGCTTTGCACCTGTGTTGAATTCCTCAGTTTTAAAGACCTACAAAGAGAATGACGTACATACATAATTATAATAATATATAATAAGATTCATATATTTCATAATATCTAACGAGACTATGTATAATAAATGTTGTATGTTATCGATTTCCAATACGACATGTTTGATGATTAGGTCCATAAATCGCATCACATAGTAGGTACATGCCCAGCCGTTGTCTTGTGTAGCACACTATAAATTGAAACATACAAAATATTCAAAAATACAAATAAGCACAGTTCACATAAATAATATATACATTGGAGTCAGGAAATTACATTCACATTCTCCCATATGAGTATCAGATTTTTTTTCCTGGGAACTTTTCCTTCAGCTTTTTTGTACTCTTGTAAATCCCTATATATGTTAATGTAACACATTAAATTGCATAATTAAATAGTAATGCAGTAACATATGTTAACAGATATAAAAACATAAAATATTTTTCACGAGAATAATGGCCTTTTAATTACATGTCCATATAATACATCCAACTCACTCCCCACAGGATCTAGATAATAGACAGTGAATGTCTTGGGGACAATAACTAATAACTCCCAATGCTTAGCACTGCAGGCAAGAAAGTAGAAAATTAATAACTCAATATTCGCAATAAAAATGTAATTTGCTTAAGTCCAAATTACAAGCAAAGAAAACTTACTCGACATTGAATGGAGCTATTATCACCATCTTATTATTTTTACCAAAATATTCAAAAGCATCACAGCAGTATGAAGTAACTGAAGAAGGGTCTGTATCGACAAGACTAATCAAAGATGGAACCAAAAAACCCACATGGGAAAGCCCAAAACCTATACATTTCTTGTATAAGTGGTTGCAAAACATGTATTACGGATGCATTAATATATAAGAAACCAGATTGCCGTATATAAAACAAGGTATATGGATGTATAAACTAGATTGTCGTATGCATTAATCTCACCATATCCACAGCTCTATCATAGATGTGTTCAGCCATTCATAACTAAACAACTCCAATATATCTTGTATAAATATGTTGTTTCCGAATGTTTGACCTACATTAATACATATCCAGAACTTCTATTACGTATGCATTAATATGTATGCTAAACTTGTATATATAGATTGTTATCGTATGATTTACCTACAATATTCTCTGGAATAGTAACACTTATAGGGCATTTTAGATTATGTTCGTCGATGCATACTGCCACACTCCTACAATTAGGACCTATCGAGGCGTGTAGGTCCCCTGGAAGCCAACTTGGTAGTCGAGGAGGTGGAGGCCGAGATGTAGCAAGTCTCGTCTTTTTGACATGTATATATAATTTCATATCAATTGACTCATATATATATACACACTAACAAAGTAAAGTAATGAAAATTTATCATACAATATCAGTATAGAGGACAACCACTTTAGGCCACAGTATCACTCTGCCTACTGCCTCACCAAGTGTTTCAGCATCTGGGTGTGCATGAGGCAGTGCAAGATTCATCCAGCCAGCGAGTATATGTATCGAGCTCACACGTACCATGCCATCCAGTACTGGACTCCCATGAAAAATGCACCCTTTAAGGGGTGGGTATGCCGATGCATCTGCAACGATATATCCTTTACTTTGTAGTCGGCATGGCTTCAACCACTACAAATTTATGTAAAGAATGTTATATGCATATATACACAAACATATGATCATCTTGTATAGACTAGCTATTATATATGCCATAAAAATACTTACAGAGGACGTGCTAGGTTTTGGGTCTATAGGATTACTCCCAACCTCTGCAGTACGAGCAGTAGGAGAAGAGAGGTTCGCCACAGGTACTGTCTGAGTGGTAGTCTGAGACGCCTGCCACTTGTTAAATGCTTCCTAGAGTCTTGTATCAACTACTTCCTCGACTCTCCTGTCAATTAAGGAATCTACCTATACATGGATAAAAGAAATGCTAGTTTCTGATTATTGAATTCCCTTTCGCAATAACATTCTAAAATAAGAATAAGTTACCTCAGCTTGTGAAAGTCCCGCTTTTGGGATAGGTTTGTGCTGGGATGGCCCAAAGAACGCATTGATGCCCACACCAGCGCCTGCACCCCTTACACGTCCAAGATGCTCTAAGTTACCCAGAGAAACTGTTAGTTCATCCCTTGTGCCCTAAGGGATGAACTTGCCTTCCTTCCTCTGCTCGTGCAGCTCCCACTAATCAGCGTCAACAAAAATTTGTAAGTAAACATAACAATAATCAATATCGATAGATTGTTCTAAGAGTTTATTTTTACCATTTTTGAGGCGGTTGCGGGCTTTGGAATATCTCCCTTCTTGTTTTGCCTCCCAGCTATCCACATAACATGACGAGGCAGAGGTGCGGGAGCAGCAGTAGAGGACTCTGCAGTCTCCTGAGTAGCAGTAGACTGAGTAGACTCAACCTATAGTCTTTGGTGAACGCCTGCATATCCTCTTGGACCCATTGTGTGGTTGTGCACATTCAGTGCATGCCTTGCTCATTGAGCATCGCTGATACCCTAGTTAGTTAGCACATTGATTTGGTTAGTAACACTAAAGGTTAATCTTGAATAGGTGAATACATAAAAACGTATATTAATTAAATTGGGAGTGGCACTTAATACCTTGAATTCATCTACTTTTCTTTGGGTAACAAACTCCTCCCATTCTTTGGGGTCCAAGTAGTTCCATTGTTGTGTGGCTTCCTTCTTCCTATATTTATTTTTCAAAGAGAATACAAACAAAATATATTAGTATAGAGTTAGTGAAATACTAATCAATGTCTAGAATTTGAATCAATCAAGAACCTATTCTTAGCATTGCATATGTAATCTCGAGTGAGATTGGTCCTATAGTCCCTTAGGACCCTCCCACAACATTGCATCACACATTTATGATGCAACTTTTCATCCAGATCAAATATGCTCTGCAAATAAAATAGAATTGATATTAACTAGTATCCTAAAAATTAGTAATCTACACAAATAGAATTACAAATAATAATAACTCACGCATAGTTCCTTCCATATGTGGTCTTTCTTCCCCTTACGAACTTTATGCCATGATTCTAGGATAGGACTGCAATGGCTGTGAGTAAGAACCCCAAGATATGAAACAAATGAGTTGCGGTTCACTCCATATGGATTTCCTGCCTGATCGAAATCCACAGCCAATTTGGGCCCATTGCCCCTTTTCTGTATTAACTTGTTCATCATTGTGATGCCCCTCACTTTCTTAATTTTCTTTTGCTGCTCATCAAGTGCTGTAATTTCTTCAGGGGGTACATCACCAACCTAAAATTTGATTAAAAAAACACACTTACATAATATAATTATAAATGAACATATAGATAGAAACCTCATGGATATATTCTAATTAAAACTTACATTGTCAGGCGGTGCAAGCACGTCCTCACCCTCACGATGATCATCAGCACGGTCCTGATCAGCCATCTGAAAGTTCACATTCAAATTATAAATTTCACATTGTAAAGTAACACTAATTGTAAAGTTCACATTGTAAAGTACGTAACATTCACATCGTAGGATCCCATCATTATTTTTCTTAACATATGCATGCCACCTCAAATTCTTCACATCTATAGGATTGGAAAACAAGCATTGAAACCTTGGTATTATACGTAGATACCACATCACCTTGGCGGGAGAACCAGTTTTGGACTCCCCCGAAGTCGTCAATTTATAGCTTGACGCACCACATTTCAGACAATCTTTCAAATCCACATAGTCCTTTTGAAATAATACACAATCATTCTTGCATGCGTGTATATTCTTGGCCTCCATTCCCATTGGGCACAATAATTTCTTTAACTGGTATGTTGAGATCGGTAGCTCGTTTCCTTTAGGAAAAATTTCTTTCAACAAAAATAACAATGACGTGAAGATTTTGTCACTCCATTGATTTTTAGCTTTCAGTTTATACAATCTCAACACAGCACTAAGCTTCGTAAACTTACAACCCGTTTATAACGGTATCTCAGCATCACGCACAATGTCTCTAAACATGGGAGGTGGATCGGTTTTGGTGTGCTCTACCCCACAACTATCCAGCATCGCATCAACGATGTCTACTGGAACTGATTCATTCACATCTACGTCATCGAAGGCAATTTCTTCTTCCACACAAGCACCTCTATCGAAATCCACTGGTTTCGGGTTTGAAACCTCTCCCTGCTAGTGCCATTCTGTATAGCCTTGTACAATCCCATTGCACATGACATGACTTCTGATTTCGTCACCAGTGCTGACTTTCAAGTTGTTACCACAATGCCTACATGGACAGTAGAACCTATCTCCAGGTTGTTTCCTATGTTCCTCGGAAAATCTAATAAACTGGTCAAGACCAGATATAAACTCTAGGGAGCAGCGATTGCGAATGGACATCCATGATCTATCCATTCTATGATCAAAGAGAAAACAAGCTATATATTACAATAAGATTAGGGTCTAGGGTTAACAAATTAGAGTTATGCATTGTTAAAACTTTACACCAACAAATACATGTGTTGTCATTCTTATATATAATAAATGTGTACCACATATCCCATTCTTGAACACCTAATCTCACTAGGAAGTGTATAATGTGTATTGGGTTTCCAAGAATATTTCGGTAGCATTTCCCCACTGTTCTCTAAGTACATATGAACTTAGAGAACAAATGGGGAAATGCTACCAAAATTTTCTTGAAAACCCAATACACATTATACACTTACATCCTAAGTGAGATTAGGTGTTCAAGAATAGTCCCAAACTGGGGACTATCCAAGATTTACTCCTAATGAGTAAATCTTGGATGGGTTTCTAGGCCAACAAATTCATATGTTGTCATTCTTATATATAATAAATGTGTATAAACTACAAGAAACATGGTTAATCCTAATCTATAGAGCATTATTAAATAATAAATCAAGAAATCAATAGTTTCAAACATGCAATAATTCACAATGCAATGTTATAAACTACAGGAAACATGGTTAATCCCCACACTCTAGTAGACAGACTAACCTTAAATATAGTGATGTATAAGAGATTAAGAAAAAAATTTCTTAGGTAAGAGTAAGATGAAACTCAACATATATGCACAATTAGCATCAAATATAGGACAAAAGGGTAGATTAGAACCCTAATTTACTCAAACATGTATAAAAATTACCCTAATGACAAAAAGTCTAGGAATCTTTACTAGACATTATATATAGCCCTAATCATCATATTTAACATACTATGTTATTATTAACATCCAGATCAGATTAAGATCATACTATGTTATAACTATCGGTTTAATAACCCTATTTTCATGCATGTACATGATTATCAACTTTAAAACCCTATAATTCATTGAAATCATTCTAATTCAATTTAAGATGTTGGGATCACATAATTATATAATGACATCAGAATAAATAAAAGAATCATAATTAACATGATTAACAACATGCTTATCAAAATAGGGTTTTCTTGAATATCATCTAATATTCCTGTACTAACTATACCTTTGTAACAAGAAGAATAATAGAGCTTTAAGTATATTTTATTCACAATCTACACATTTTTATGATCAAAAACATATATAACATGGTAATATTAATGTGAATCAGAGCATTTTTTATTCACAATCTACGAGCAGGAGCAGGGTACCTGGTTGAGGGCAGAGGAAAAAGAAGGGGAAGAAGAGCAGGAGCAGGGTACCTTTGTGGTGGCATTGGGCATGCAGGAGCTGTGGTCGGAGTGAAGAAGTGACCTGGTGAGCAGGGAGCAGAGCCCTAGGAGCCGCGGTCGGCCTGGAGAGTAGCAGCCAGAGAACTGGTGGAAGCTGGTGGAAGTAGAGGTGGCGGAGGCAGAAGCTAGTAGAGGTGCGGCGACTAGCGGCGGCGAGTGGCAGCGGTGTCGGTGACCAAAGCACCAGCAAACGTCGACAGAGGCGGAGGCAGAGGCAAAGAAGCAGTGAGCGGCGGTGGAGCAGAGGAATCGTTGGACCAGCAAACCCTCAACGGAAATGAATGAAATAGAAGGGGAAGAGTCTGCCTCGTGCGGGTGCGCTGTTAAGTTAAGAATAGGTGTCAGTTATTAAAAACAACTGACAATAAAAACTATAAGTGTCGGTTACCAACAAAAAACTGACACTATTGTTCAATTATAGGTGTCGGTTCCAAACATAAAAACTGACGTCTATATTTATATGCTGAAAAAAATAAATGTTCTCGAATTAAGACCATAGTCGTCGGTTTCCTTATAAAAACCGACACTAAAGGGAGGTGAAAATTTTCGCGGTTATGCATGCGAAAACACAATGGCATCAGTTATTGTAACACAACTGACGATAAAAAATGGTCAAATTTCTATCTCGCAAAAAACCTTTAGTCGCCAGTTTCTTTTTAAAATACCGACGATGTATGTTAATTTTGGAGGTAAATTTTTTTGCTGGAAATTTTGGATTTGGTAGTTACTTTTAGGTGTCAGTTTGTTATTAAGGAACCAACACTGAATAAAAGTGATACCCGTGTCTGGTCACCCTTCACAGATTGATGTCGGTTTATTTTATAAACTGGCGTTGTATTGTTTAGGTGTCGGTGTATTATTACAACCGACACCTTTAAAAGTGACGTTATAAGCCATTTCTGTAGTAGTGGAATGTGCTTGATGATACCTTTTACCACAACTCAAATATATTATTGTACTTAATACTTTAAATTGTATTATTATTCAATTAGTGTGTTTAAGTATTCTCCTTCTTGATTATATGATGTACAATATTATGTGTTGTAATGAAAAGTTTGTTGAATCTTAGTAGAATAGGGGGAGGGGAATTATGAATTATTCTAACATACAAAATTGATTTTTCTTTAAGAAGAAGAGTTAGCATTATGTTGTTCCTTGCTTAAATATTAATGACAACTGTCACATTATATTGTACATGAATCTTTAATATTTGGTTTTCATACTGGATTATGTTCACAGATAGGGGTATATCCATTCCAACATTATTTGAAAATAAGGTGTTGGATCTGTATTTATGTCTTTTTAGTACTCATCCATTCCAAAAATTATGTTAAGTATGAGCTTGAACCAAAATAGACATACCGTGCTCATGAAAAAATTTCCATACTACAATGCCTCCGTTAGGTAGCTTATTTTTTACAAAGATCATATTGACTTTCCTCTTAATTGATTAAGTCATTCCACGTGTTGAGAGTTATTTGGTTCATGAATTCATCATCTAATTTGTAATATGGGTACATGTTGGTATGTATGCCCATAGAGCAAGTCATATGATGATTGTAATGGGATACTTTGTACATGATTTGAATAATAATAAAGGAAATTTCTGATCTATATGTTTAAACTATTTCTGAGATGATGGTGTAACATGATAAATGTCTAAAGAATAGTTTTACTCAATGATGTATGCTTTTAGGTTAAGGACCTAAACGATGAGATCATACGGATGTTAAGAGTATACATTCTTGTTTTGTCCCAGGTCGATTGTTATTGTGGAAATAACCATAGACATCAATAACATAAAGACTAGATTGTGTGTTGGTTGATGACAGAATCTCATTAGTCATGATATAGTGATATCAAACCAAGCTCATAGGTACTTGTTAGAGAACACGGTATCGGACAGACCCACTGTGAGAGTGACACATGGAACCATGACTTGGTAGTCACAGCCAGCTCTCACAATGATGGTGGTGAGTGTGATTCTTAGACCTAAAATCACTACACTCAAAACATGTCGTTGGGCACACTTTGACATCATCAAACGCAGTCCTGAAACATGGGTTGTTATAAAGGTGATGATTGGGTGGCTTTGACACATGGAGCTTTTGCGGGGTGAGTGATAGATATGGGATTTGTCCCTCCTGAGGGAGTTTGATGTCCTTGACCACTTGATGAGTAGGATTGAGAAAGGCATGTGCATGCACGTGTGAATCAATATGTGATATTGATGTCACACACATCTCACCCAGTCTGCTCTGAGATCAAGGAAATGAATGAACATTGACAGGATGACTATTCCATGCCTCGAGTTCATTCAGGATATCAGTGATAAAGGAGTTATACATTCACTGTAACACCATTCATGGATTGTAGGATTGAAAGTTGTTCTCTAACTTTCTATTTCACTTGGGTAGCACTGATGTGTGACTAGGCACCGCTCTTTGCTTGTGAAGTCATAAGTGTTATGGACTTTCACTATCAACGTGAAATGAACCTGCAAGGTTCACACACATAGGATTTAACCTGGAATAGGAGTTTTTTCCACAAACAATGTTTAGATTGATTACTAAAGGAGTTTAGTAGTTCAATTAAATACTCAATCAATTGATAGCTCAATATCATAGTGTTCAAGGTGTTGGACTGATTGATTAGAGTATCAGATTGATTGAAACTGCAATTGACTAATTCTGCACAGTCTGCACTCCCAACCGATTAGCTCATGTGATGAACCGATCGGCTGAGCTTGCTGAACCGATCAGCTCAACTGGTGAGTCGATCGGCTCATGGATAGGGTGAAATGATATCTTCAAGTGTTGAAACAGTCGGTTCAACTGTTGCAACCGAGCAAGTTGGGAAAGTAGGATTGGTGAGAATTTTCCTTTTGTTTCACTTGCCCAATTTGATTGGAACAAGGATTGGTATTTGATACCAATTAGAAACAAAAAAAGAAAAGTCAATCGGGAACTGATCAGGACCACAAACCGATCGGTTCATAAGTGAACCGATCGGCTCATGGGTCCCAACCGATCGGTTGAGGTGTCAACCGACCGACTCATATCCCCAACTGACTGTTTCAGTTGTGAAACGATCGGTTCAGGTGACGCAATTGGTTGTTTTGTGGAAAATCTCGAACCCTTCTACTCCTGCTTTAGTCCTGATTGCCCGGGATAGAGAACCCTGTCCCATGACCCTCCTATATATAAGGGTATTGGGGGCTTCTCAAAGTACAACTCAGTGCAAACCAGTTGCTCTGCAAATTTGTCATTCTCTCTGGTTTTGGTACTGAGAGAGCCCGAGCAAGTGCTACCCGATAAGGGAGGCACAACAAGGGAAGGACAACTGTAGAAAGTGACTGGTGGCAGGAGAGTGTTTTAGCGACTAGTACGCCGACAGGAGGGTGCAAGTCCTTCCGATTCCATGTGGGAGAATGAGATCGGAGTTCCAGGCAGTCCGTGTCGACGACTGCAGAGGCGGGAGACCTCTGTCGCTTGGAGGACAACAGTCAATCCCGACAGTCCCGGTGAGACCAGGAGTCTTCAGTCCCGGTGCGACCAGGAGCTACACAGACACCATCCAAGACCGGAGATGAAGACCATGCAAGGCGCGAGGTACTGTCGCCGAGCAAGCCTCGGGACAAGGTATGCATCCACAAACCATCTTTCGTATTGTATAGACATTGACGTGATTCCTTTTGTTCTGGGTTTTGGGAGAAAAAAAATTTGTTTCCACTACTTCTCTGCCTCCCATAAAACTTAACAGTGGTATCAGAGCCACGTCAACTGCTCTATATTTTAGGATTATTGATATGATCGATTTTGGTTTGTCGCCTTTATTTATTGCATACGATGTGAATAAAATTGGCTTTATGCATGTCCAATCCACAAATCCCAAATATACATATATGATATGTAATATTAATGCACTCAATACGCGTCGCCCTTAAATGAGTTTTGTGGTGGATGTGTAGCATGGTTATGGCCTATAAACCCTATATCTATGTGTGGTTGTATGTGGTTGCTTGCATCTCGGTCTGCGCACCGATTCCCTTTCTCCTATTCCTGATGTAACTTGAAATAATTCGATATTTCTTTTCCTACCTTTGCTCCCCCCGAATGTAACTCGGGGTTTCACAATTCAATTGTAAATAGGATAGATTTTATTTCCTGTTATGTCAAAGAACAGCGCACAACCTGGCGGACGACCTGAGACGATCGGTTCAAGGCGTGAACCAATCGGTTGGTGTTCCAGACGACTAGTTCGAGGAGCGAGACGAGCGGGTGGCGACCTAAGGAGTTGCACGATGACCGGTGAACCAATCGGCTGGAGGCGCCAGTCGATCGGCTGGTGGCACCCGAACAACCAAGATGATGGCAAGCTGATCAGTCATGGAGATGAGCTGATCAAACCCAGAAAGGCAGGCACAAATTTTATCTTGTACAGGTTGCATGTGATGTAGACCTAGATGACCGTGATTCCTCTTGGCTCGAGGAATCACAATAGGATGGCCATAATCATTGTTTTTATTGTTTTGCATGTTTTCTGTGGGATATAGCATGTATATGATACGTACTATATATTGTGGTGATTGGATATGTATATGTATATAAAAACCAAATCCCTCATTAAATATTAAAGTTTTAGATGCTTTCCAAATGCGACACACGTGAAAAGCTTGATCGACCAAGTGTGGGCACGCCCTAGCGTGGTGCACTGTCTATCTCGTGGAAGCGTGAAGGATGAATGTGTGGGTCTGCCCTAGCAGGGTGCATATTCATCATGTTGGATTTGGGTCGAACTTAACAAGGTGATCTAGATGCGATCTAGTACCTTAAGGCATGGAGATGATCATGGCAAAGAGTTGCATATGACATCTTTCAAGAGTTGCATATGATGCAATTGGCAAGAGTTGCCTACCTGAGAGATCTGAGTTGTGGGTGACAGCCCTAGCTGGTCCATGGCTCAGAGGATTTTAGGATCTTGACCCACTAGAAGATTGTACGCTGCAATCTTCCGAATTGATGGTGAGGCTTGTCAATTTGAGTCAAAATAGTGGGAGCGGTAATTAATTAAAGGCCTAATTAACTATCATCAAATTTTATTCAAATCAAATCAAAAGGAGTTTTGACAAGTGCAATTTTTTGCTTGTAGAATGGCAAAAGAATCATCTTTTAAAATGGGCAAATTAATTGAGAATAAATTCCATAACTGGTTGAGGACTGTGAGAAGTGTTCTGCACAATCTAGATATACTAGGAGCCTTTCAATCCACTCTATGTACGCTTAATGCATTGGTGAAGAGGAAAGAAAGTTCATTGATAGAGATCAATGGAACGAATGGTAAGGGAGAGAAGGGTTCCCTCGCCAAACCAATTTCTTCTACATGGAGAGGATGGAAGGAACGATGGAAGAAGAAGTCAGAGATAGAGATCTCTACTTCTGGTGTATACGTGATAGAGATTAACTTTACTACTTCTTCATCATGGGTACTTGATACCGGATGCGGATCTCACATTTGTTCAAATGTAAAGGATCTTAAGAGAAGTAGGCCTTTGGGGAAAGGCGAGGTTGAACTACGTATTGCCAATGGGGCAAGGGTTGCCGCCAGTGTCGTAGGAACCTATGAGTTAACTCTACCAAGTGGGCTAATAATAGAGTTGAAGAACTGCTATTATGTACCTGCCATAAATAGGAATATCATTTCCGTCTCTTGTTTGGACAAAGATGGATTTGAATTTCTTATTAAGAATGGAAAATGTTCCATTTCTAAAGATGGGATCTTTTATGGCAGTGCCCCAATGTCTTATGGTCTATACTTGATAGATTTAGAGACAAGTGTATACAACGTAAACACCAAAAGGCAAAAACTCAACGACTCAAACAAAACATATCTTTGGCATTTTTATCTAGGGCACATAAATGAGAAGCGCATTTCTAGACGCCATAAAGATGGTTATCTAGACTCTTTTGATTATGAATCACTAGAGACATGTGAATCTTATTTGTTGGGCAAGATGACCAAGACTCCCTTTTCAGGTAAAGGTGAGAGAGCTAGTGATCTATTAGGACTCATACATACTGATGTATGTGGGCCTTTTAGAACTAATGGCAGAAATGGGTATCAGTACTTCATTACCTTTACTGATGATTTCAGTAGGTATGGCTATGTATACCTGATGAAGTATAAGTCAGAAACCCTTGAAAAGTTCAAGGATTCCATGAATGAAGTACAGAACCAACTTGGTAAAAGTATTAAGTCACTCGATCCGATCGAGGTGGGGAATACTTAAGCCAGGAGTTTGAGGACCTTTTGCGAGCCCGTGGTATAGTATCACAATGGACTCCGCCTGGAACACCACAGCATAATGGTGTGTCTGAAAGAAGGAATCGCACATTGTTGGATATGGTGTGATCAATGATGAGTTTTTCTCATCTTCGGATTTCCTTCTGGGGTCATGCTCTTGAAACCGTCGCGTTTATACTTAACCGAGTACCATCTAAATTGGTTCAAAAGACACCATATGAGATATGGTATGGGAAGTGTCCCATTTTGTCTTTTATGAAGATTTGGGGTTGTGAGGCTTACGTCGAGAAAATGTTTCCTGATAAGCTTGGACCCAAATCCGATAAATGTTATTTTGTTGGATATCCCAAGGAAACGAGAGGATATTACTTATACCACCCTGCTGACAACAAAGTGTTTCTTGCTAGGGATACTGTATTCCTAGAGATGGAATTTATTTCCAAAGGAAGCAGTGGGAGGAATATAGAGCTTGAAGAGGTTCAAGCCCAACAAGAAAACATAGATCTGGTAGATGTACAAGAGGAAAATGGAGATTCACAAGGTGTTGTGGAATCTCAGTCTCCTCAGGTAACACAAGGACCTCGTAGATCTTGTAGGACCCACCTTGAACCTGAGAGGTTTGGATACCTTGTGACTCAGGAAGGTGGTGAGTTGATCATAGATGATGATCCAACTACCTACATAGAGGCTATGAAAGGACTAGATTCTGAGAAATGGCTTGAAGCCATGAGATCCGAGATGGAATCCATGTACTCCAACAAAGTATGGACTTTGGTGGAACCACCCGAAGGGGTAAAACCCATAGGGTGCAAGTGGGTCTTCAAGAAAAAGACCGACATGGATGGCAATGTGCAAACTTATAAAGGCAGATTGGTTGTGAAGGGATTTCGACAAGTTCAAGGTGTTGCCTATGATGAAACCTTTTCTCAAGTTGCCATGATTAAGTCCATCAGGATCATGCTTGCTATTGCAGCTTATTATGACTATGAGATTTGGCAGATGGATGTTAAAACTGCATTCCTTAATGGGAATATAAATGAGGATGTGTACATGACACAACCTGAAGGTTTTGTAGATCCAAAGAATGTCAATAAAGTCTGTAAGCTACAAAGGTCAATCTATAGATTGAAGCAAGCATATTGGAGTTGGAATCTTCGATTTGATGAGGAAGTCAAAGTGTTTGAATTTATTCAAAATGAAGATGAACCTTGTGTGTACAAGAAGGTTAGTGGGAGCTCGACCACATTCCTCATATTGTATGTGGATGACATACTTTTGATGGGGAATGATGTTTTAGCCTTAGAGAAGGTAAAGACTTGTCTTGGGAATACTTTCTCAATGAAGGACTTAGGAGAAGCATCCTACATTTTAGGAATTAAGATCTATAGAGATAGATCTAGAAAGCTTCTCGGACTAAGTCAGAGCACATACATCGACAAAGTGTTGAAGTGGTTCAACATGGAGAACTCAAAGAGAGGAAACATCCCCATGCTACATGGAGTCACCGTCTCTAGAGCTTAATGTCCCCAATATTGTGAAGAAAGGGAGCGTATGAATGGGATCCCATATGCATCAGCCATCAGATCCATCATGTACGCTATGTTTTGCACACGCCCAGATGTCTCGTATGCTCTCACCATGATGAGCAGGTACCAGTCAGATCCCGGGGATGCTCACTGGACAACTGTAAAGAACATCCTCAAGTACTTGCGAAGGACTAAGGATCAGTTTCTTGTTTACGACGGTGAGGAAGAGCTAGTTGTAAAGGGTTACACCAATGCAAGCTTCCAAACCGATAAAGATGATTACATATCACAGTCAGGATTTGTGTTTTGCCTTAATAATGGAGCTGTGAGCTGGAAGAGTTCTAAGCAAGAAACAATTGTCAATTCTACTACAGAGGCCGAGTATATTGCTGCTTCACATGCAGCAAAGGAGACTGTGTGGATCAGGAAGTTCATTTCTGAACTTGGTGTAGTTCCTAGTAGTTGTGATGCAATTGAGCTTTATTGTGACAATAATGGAGCTATTGCACAAGCTAAGGAACCCAGATCACATCAGCAGTCCAAGCACATACTGCGGCGCTTCCATCTCATACGAGAGATCGTACAACGAGGAGATGTGAAGATTTGCAAAGTACCAACTGAATACAACATAGCTGATCCACCGACTAAGGCCCTTTCTCAGCAGAAGCATGATGGTCATGCTAGGTCACAAGGACTGAGGTTCCTTGGTGACTGGCTCTAAGTGCAAGTGGGAGTCTATTGGTATGTACGCCCATAGAGCAAGTCATATCATGATTGTAATGGGATACTTTGTACATGATTTGAATAATAATAAAGGCAATTTCCGATCTATATGTTTAAATTGTTTATGAGATGATGGTGTAACATGATAGATGTCTAAGGAATGGTTTTACTCAATGGCGTATGCGTTTAGGTTAAGGACCTAAACGATGAGATCATACGGATGTTAAGAGTATGCATTCTTGTTTAGTCCCTGGTCAGTTGTTATTGTGGAAATAACCATAGACATCAATAACACTAAAGACTAGATTGTGTGTTGGTTGATAACATAATCACATTAGTCATGATATAGTGATATCAAACCAAGCACATAGGTACTTATTAGAGAATAAGGTACCAGACAGACCCACCGTGAGAGTGACACATGGAACCATGACTTGGTAGTCACAGTCAGCTCTCACAGTGATGGTGGTGAGTGTGATTCTTAGACCTGAAATCACTACACTCAACACATGTCATTGGGTACACTTTGACATCATCAAACGCAGTCCTGAAACATGGGTTGTTATAAAGGTGATGATTGGGTGGCTTTGACACATGGGGCTTTTGAGGGGTGAGCGATAGATATGGGATTTTTCCCTCTTGAGGGAGTTTGATGTCCTTGGCCTTTTTATGAGTAGGATTTAGAAAGGCATGCGCATGCACGTGTGAATCAATATGTGATATTGATGTCACACACATCTCACCCAGTCTGCTCTGAGATCAAGGAAATGAATGAACATTGACCGGATGATTGTTCCATGCCTCGAGTTCATTCAGAATATCAGTGACAAAGGAATTATACATTCACTGTAACACCATTCACGGATTTTAGGATTGAATGTTGTTCTCCAACTTTCTATTTCACTTGGGTAGAACTGATGTGTGACTAGGCACCGCTCTTTGCTTGTGAAGTCATAAGTGTTATGGACTTTCACTGCCAACGTGAAATAGTCCTGCAGGGTCACACACATAGGATTTAACCTGGAATAGGAGTTTTGTCCACAAAGAATGTTTAGATTGATTACTAAAGGAGTTTAGTAGTTCAATTAAACACTCAATCATTTGATAGCTCAATATCATAGTGTTCAAGGTGTTGGACTTATTGATTAGAGTATCGGATTGATTGAAACTGCAACTGACTGATTCTGCACAGTCAGACACTTCCAACTGATCGGCTCATGTGATGAACCGATTGGCTGAGCGTGATGAACTGATCGACTCAACTGGTGAGTCGATCGGCTCATGGACAGGGTGAAACGATTGCTTCAAGTGTTGAAACGATTAGTTCAATTGTTACAACCAAGCAAGTTGGAAAAGTAGGATTGGTGAGAATTTTCCTTTCGTTTCACTTGCCCAATTTGATTGGAATAAGGATTGGTATTTGATACCAATTACAAACTAAAGAAGAAAAGACAATCGGGAACTAATCAGGAACACGAATCGATCGGTTCAGAAGTGAATTGGTTGGCTCATGGGTCCCAACCGACTGGTTGAGGTGTCAACCGACTGGCTCAGATCCCCAACCGACCATTTCAGTTGTGAAATGATCATTTCAGGTGACGCAGTTGGTTGTTTTGTGGAAAATCTCGAATCCTTCTACTCCTGCTTTAGTCCCGCATTGCCCGGGATAGAGAACCATGTCCCATGACCCTCCTATATATAGGGGTATTGGGGGCTTCTCAAAGTACAACTCAGTGCAAACCAGTTGCTCTAAAAAGTTGTCGTTCTCTCTGGTTTTGGTAACCGAGAGAGCCCGAGCAAGTGCTACCCGATAAGAAGGCACAACAAGGGAAGGACAACTGCAGAAAGTGACTGGTGGCAGGAGAGTGTGTTGGCGACTAGTACACCGACAGGAGGGTGCGACTCCTTCCGATTCCTTGTGGGACAAGGAGATCAGAGTTCCAGGCAGTCTGTGTGGACGACTGTAGAGGCGGGAGACCTCTGTCGCTCGGAGGACAACTGTCAATCCCGACAGTCCCAGTGAGACCAGGAGTCTTCAGTCCTAGTGTGACCAGGAGCTGCATAGACACCGTCCAAGACCGGAGGTGAAGACCGCGCAAGGCGCGAGGTACTGTTGCCGAGCAAGCCTCGGGACAAGGTATGCATCCACAAACCATCTTTCCTATTGTATAGACGTTGACGCGATTCCTTTTCTTCTGGGTTTTGGGAGAATTTTTTTTTGTTTCCACTGCTTCTCTGCCTCCCATAAAACCTAACAGTACATGTGTGTCCCAGACCTAGGATTTTGACTGGATCTTCATACTCCCCCTTTAGCTATAAATAGGGGTAGAGTTTCTATAATGCAATATATTGATTAGTCACTGGTTTACACTTTGAAACCATGCATAAGTCACAAGGGAAATGTTAAAAAGGCCTTCATTCTATTCAACACGTAAGAGCTAACATTTTCAGTTGTGTTCTCCAATCACAATAATCATATCGAAAAAGAATACATGATTTCATGAATTATTTCTCTTGAATAACATTAAGTAATATGTTTTTATGAGAACCATCTCAGCTAATCATAAGCATATTCTTAGTCACATTCAGTATCATACTTTTATGGCCTCTGGTTTAGTGATTATGACTATAACTACCCAGTTGCACAATTCTTATGTTAGTTGGTAATTTTTTTTAACAAAATTGAGAACTGAAATTCAAAAATGATATATTTTAGGAGGGTTGAAATTAAATTTGTAACAAGGTTGAATGAAATATCACCATACATAACATGCCATATTTGATTACAATTTTCTAGGTGGATTTTCGTTCTTTTATTAACTTGTAGAAGTTATGTAAGTTGGAGACTATTGTTCTCATTCCTAATACTTTTTGGATCACTTTTAGATGCTACTACAACGTAATTATTTCCAATTGCACTACTGCAGAACAAGCCTTTAGCGTTGGTTAATTAATGCCTTTAGTGTCAGTTTCAAGCGACACCCAAGTGGGCACCGCTAAAGGTGGACCCCTTCGGCGTCAGTTCCCAACCGACGCCGAAATTCTTCCCGCCACCAAAAACGCACCAGCATAGATACTATAAGTGTCGGTTATTTAAGAAAACTGACACTATAGAATGGTTACATACGTCGGTTATTAAAAGAACTGACGCCATAACCCTTCCCGCCATCAATAAATCTCCAGCAAGGGCACTATCGGCGTCGGTTCTTCTATATAACCGACACTATATCTTGATAAATTCGTCAGTTGTATGCAAAAACCGATGCCATATCACTGCCCCCACGGCCGTACTGCCCAACACGGACATGGTAATAGGCGTCGGTTTTTATAGACAATCGACACCAGGACATGATAAATACGTTGGTTTTTTTCTAATAACCGACGTCGTTGATTTTTGGTGTCGGTTTTTTATAAACAACCGACGCCTATTTGCTTATTTTTTTTCTTTATCAGTTTACTGGCCTACTATATGGCTAGTCAGCAGGATGCAGAACCTAAAGTTCGGTTATGAATTGCAAGTTTATGACATCCATTGATATCAGCCATACAGCAGGCCACAAACCTGCAATGTTATTCACATTCAGACACATGTATTGATCAGATACATGTAGAAACCTGCAAAGTTATTTACATACACATTTAGTTCCATTCATTTCATCTTTTTAACATTCAAACACATGTAGAAACATTCATGTATTGATTAGAAAAAGTCATTCACATTCACATTCACACATATGACAATTCATAAAAAGTCATTCACATTTACATAAAAATAATTATGAGAACAAAGTTATTCTTTATTCATCATTGTCATCATTTTCATTATTGTCAATAAAATTATATTTAAAAATTCCAACTCTTTGTAGGGCTTTTGCCCAATCTTCTCTTACATCATCTAATTCCTCCCTCGTATAGGAAGTATGTACACCGAATAGCTTTCCACCTATATTGAAGTCAGCAATTTTAAAGACCTGCAAAGAGAATGTCGTATATATATAATTAATAATATATAATAATATTGATATATTTCATATTATCTAATGAGACTATGTATAATACATGATGTATTGTATCGATTTCCATTACGACATGTTTGATGATTAGGTCCATAAATCACATCACATAGTAGGCACATGCCCAACTATTGTCTTGTATAGCACACTATAAATTGAAACATATAAAATATTCAAAACTACAAATAAGCACAATTCACATAAATAATATATACATTGGAGTCAGGAAATTACTTTCACATTCTCCCAAATTAGTGACAGATCCTTTTCCTAGGGACCTTTCGTCCAACTTTTTTGTACACTTGTAAAGCCCTACATATGTTAATGTAACACATTAAATTGCATAATTAAATAGTAATGTAGTAATAGATGTTAATGGATATAAAAATATGAAATATTTCTCACGAGAATAATGTTCTTTTAATTGCATGTCCATATAATGTATTCAGCTAATTCCCTGCAGGATCTAGATAATAGACAGTGAACATCTTGGGGACCATAACTAGTAACTCCCAATGCTCACCACTACAAGAAAGTAGAAAATTAATATCTCAAAATCTACAATAAAAATGTAATTATCTTAAGTCCAAATTATAAGCAAAGTAAACTTACTCGACATTGAATGGAGTTATTATCACCGTCTTATTATTTTTACCAAAATATTGAAAAGTATCACAGCAGTATGAAGTAACTGAAGAAAGGTTTGCATCTACAAGACTAATCAAAGATGGAACCGAAAATCGCACATGGGAAAACCCAAAATCTGTACATATCGTGTATAAGTGGCTGCAAAACATGTATTACGTATGCATTAATATATAAGAAACCAGATCACCGTATATAAAACAAGGTACATGGATGTATAAATAAGATCTCACCATATCCACAACTCTATCATAGATGTGTTCAGCCAATCATAATGAAACAACTCCAAAATATCTTGTATAAATATCTTATTTTCATATGATTGACCTACATTAATACATGTGCATTAATTCGTATGCAAATCTTGTATTGCGCATGCATTAATATGTAGGCTAAACTTGTATAAATAGATTGTTATCATATGATTTACCTACATCATCCTCCAGAATAGTAACATTTACAGGGCAATTTGGATCATGTTCATCGATCCATACTGCCACACCCCTACAATTAGGACCTATCGAGGCGTGTAGGTCCCTTAGAAGCCAACTTGGTAGTCGAGGAGGTGGAGGCCAAGATGTAGTGGGTCTCGTCTTTGATGCCCACACCAGCTCTTGTACCCCTAACAAATCCATGATGCTCTAGGTTACCCAGAGCAACTGTTAGTTCATCCCTTGTGCCTTGAGGGATGAACTTGCATTCCTTCCTCTGCTCGTGCAGGTCCCGCTAAACACCATCAAAAAAACATAGTAAGTAAACATAACAATAATCAATATCGATCGATTGCTCTAAGAGTTGATTTTTACCATTTTTGCAGCTGCCTCAGCAGTTGTGGGCTTCTTTATGACTCCCTTCTTGTTTTGCCTCCCAGCTATCCACATAGCATGGCGAGGCAGAGGTGCGGGAGCAGTAGTAGAGGACTCTATAGTCGCTTGAGTAGAAGTAGGCTGAGCAGACTCAGCTTGTAGCCTTTGGCGAATGCCTACATATCCTCTTAGACCCATTGTGTGGTCGTGCACATTCAGTGCACACCTTGCTTGTTGAGCATCGCTGATAGCCTAGTTAGTTAGCACATTGATTTGGTTAGTAACACTAAAGGTTAATATTGAATAGGTGAATACATAAGAACATATATTAATTAAATTGGGAGTGGCGCTTAATACCTTGAATTCATCCGTTTTTCTTTGGGTAACAAACTCCTCTCAATCTTTGGGGTCCAGGTAGTTCCATTACTGTGTGGCTTCCTTCTGCCTAAATTTATTTTTTAAAGAGAATACAAACAAAAATTATTAGTGTAGAGTTAGTCAAATAGTGATCAATGTCTAGAATTCGAAATCAATCAAGAACCTCTTCTTAGCATTGTGTATGTAATCTCAGGTGAGATTGGTCCTATAGTTCCCTAGGACCCTCCCACAGCGTTGCATCACACATTTACGATGTAGCTTTTCATCCAGATCAAGTATGCTCTACAAATTAAATAGAATTGATATTAACTAGTATCCTAAAAATTAGTAATCTACACAAATAGAATTACAAATAATAATAACTCACACATAGTTCCTTCCATATGTGGTCTTTCTTCCCCTTAGGAACTTTATGCCAGTATTGTAGGTTAGGACTACAATGGATGCGAGTAAGAACCCCAAGATATGAAATAAATGAGTTGCGGTTCACTCCATATGGATTTCCTACATGATCGAAATCCACATCCAATTTGGGTCCATTGCCCCTTTGCTGTATTAACTTGTTCATCATTGTGATGCCCCTCACTTTCTCAATTTTCTTTTACAGCTCATCAAGTGTTGTAATTTCTTCAGGGGGTACACCACCAACCTAAAATTTGATAAAAAAACACATTTACATGATATAATTATAAATGAACATATAGATAGAAACCTCAGGGATATATTCTTAAAACTTACATTGCCAGGCGGCGCATGCACTTCCTCACCCTCGCGGTGATCATCAGCATGGTCATCATGGGAATGCTCAACCATCTAAAAGTTCACATTCAAATTATAAATTTCACATTGTAATGTAATTCACATTGTAAAGTACACATTCACATTGTAAAGTAATTCACATTGTAAAGTTCACATTCACATTGTAAAGTAATTCGCATTGTAAAGCCCACATTCACATTGCAAAGTTCACATTGTAAAGTTCACATTCAGAAAAATAAAACATATAAAAATATAAACATTCATGCCTCTAATATTGTGATCTTTTATCAATTAACAATCCTTCATTGTAATCCCCGTGAATATACAAGTCATCGTGATCCCCAACTTCAATGTTTGGTGGTTTTGGCAACCCAACTAAGAATGGACTGGAGTCATAATACTTTTCATAGTACTCTTCTTCATCTATATGATCTTCAATGAACTGTCTTTTACCATGAAGAACAACCAATCATTTATCATTTGTAGGATCATCAATATAAAATACTTGTTTTGCTTGTGATGCCAATATGAATGGTTCACCCTTCTCGCCAATCTTTTCAAAGTTCACTAACATGAAACCCAATTCATCCACTATAACTCCTTTATTGTTATCAACCCAATTACATTTAAAAGGTAGAATTCTGAAATTTACATATTCAAACTCCCATATGTCTTCAGTACACCGTAATATGACATTTTAGCTTCACGTGGACTCTTATCCTTTGCATTTGCAAAAAACAGTGAAGACGCTTGAAGGGTGACCCCACTATTTTGGACGACACTCTTATCATCTTGACGCTTTGTATAATACAAGAATCCATTTATGTCAAACCCTTCATAAGACATAACATTCAATTTTGGTTTAAAAGTGAGGCATTTGATAGTTTCAGTAAGATTATCTAGTGTTTGAGATGGTTGATGTAAGACTTTATCTTCAAACCACTTAATAAATGTCTTGTTATGCTCTCTAGCAAGCCACATTGAATTGGATCGAGGATATTGTCTCTTGATGAAATTGGTATGTTCCTCGATATAAACACTCACTTCGTCGATGTTGTGTAAAATATACAAGTGACCTTGCTCCAACTGCTCACGGTTGATTACTTTCACCTGTGATCCCAAAATTCCTTTTCCAAAATGCTCCTCAATATTCTTGTCATTCACAAGAGCGGCATTACCACTCAGAAAGTCATTACAAAAATCCATAACCTCTCTCACCACGTAACCCTCAATAATACTCCCTTCAGGCCAATAACAGTTTCAAACATAACCTTTAAAAATTCTCATGTATCGTTCAAAGGGATACATCCAATGCAAGAAAATTGGTCCCAACATTTTCACTTCCCTAGTCAAGTGGACAACAAGATGTACCATGATATCAAAAAATGAAGGAGGAAAATACATCTCAAGCTGACATAGGGTAACAACCACTTCTCTTTGCAATTTATCGAGAGTATCAGGGTCAATAACTTTGTTGCACAGACTGTTGAAAAAGAAACAAAGTCTGGTGATTACAAACTGTACATGCTTCAACAATATAGATCGAATTGCCATGGGAAATATTTTTTGCATTAGAGTGTGACAATCATGAGATTTAAGTCCTATCAACTTCATATCTTTCATTCATACCAATGTACGGATGTTGGATGAGTAACCTTGTGGCACCTTAACATTTACCAAGCATTCTCAAAAAGATTTCTTCTCCTTTCTAGACAACGTGTAACAAGCGGGAGGTAAGTATGTTCTCCGATCGCTACTAACTACTTCTGTTAATTCTGCCCTTATTCCCATTTCACATAGGTCCAGTTTGGATTTTATCCCATCTTTATCCTTACCTGGTATATTCGACAAAGTACCGATGACGCTATCACATACATTTTTCTCAATGTGCATGACATCGATACAATGCCTGACTTTCAAAGAACTCCGATAGGGAAGATCTCAAAATATTGACTTCTTCTTAAATAAAGACTTGTCACTCCGTGTGGCCATCTTACATTGTGATCTCTTATCAAATTCATTGGCGATGTCTTTTACTCTTTCATAAACAACCTCCCCTGATATAGGTTTAGGTGCACTCTATTCCTCATTCTGTCCATTGAATGTTTTGCGCAACCTACGATACAGATGAAATTTTGGAAGAAATCTTCGATGACCAAGATATACAGTCTTGCTGCCGTGTTTTAGTCGTATTGAATTAGTGTTCTTTTCACATATAGGACACGCTATAGATCCTTTGACACTATATCCAGACAAATTCCCATATGCTGGAAAGTAATTCACAGTGCAAAACAACATAGCGTGAAAATGAAATGTCTCTCTTCATGAAGCATCATAGGTCATCACACCTTCACCCCAGAGCTTCTTCAAGTCATCAATCATAGGTTCAAGATAAATGTCGATATCATTTCCAGGTTGTTTAGGGCCCGATATCAACAACGACAACATAATGTACTTATTTTTCAAACACAACCAGGGAGGAAGATTGTATATAGCAAGCATAACTAGCCAAGTGCTATG